>JARFJB010001907.1:0-600000 GCA_036346205.1 Vesta saturnalis | reverse complement strand
TTATTGTCACTAATAATATTAATTCAAGATTTAATTACATTTCATTCACAGGTGATGCTTATGTTACAATCAAAGTATTGGTAGGGTAGTTTTGTATAGACAGTAGTTATTCCGTTATTTTAAGTATTGATAATTGTCGTTAGTTGAACGAGGATATTACGTTTTGTAACGCGCCAATTCCTGGCTATCGTTACCTTAATTTAAGTTTCAAATTTATGTTATTATTGATAAATATATTACATTACGTTGGTATCTTTTTCTTTCAATAATTAAATTTTGGTATATGTCGATATTTTCTCTTTAGTGTACATAATTACGAGTACCTCTGTATATTTTGATCGTCTATAACGGCTATATTAGCCACACTAATTTTGTTGTGTGCGCAACTCAACACGCTTTGACGCTTAATTCATTTCCGTTTCTTCTGCCGTCCAGTTTATTACGTTATCTGCATTAAGTTTTGCTTCCCTTGTATAAGGGAACAAAGAAACAACTAGGGAACAAGGGTACGCCTCTACATTAAAGAAAACCGATTGTGTTAAAAAAAAGCTCTTATGTTAATTTCTGTATCGTTGCAAAAGCGTGGTTGACGACGTCATGAAGTGAATATGCATAAAATGGCGTGCATGATGGCGCAATGTCATCTTTGTTTTGCATTAATAACGCATGCTGTTATATCTGCTTTCGTCGTTTAATTCCGCTTTCGTTATCCGAAGCCTGCGTTTGGTGTTTGATCTATATTTCCTGAAAATTATATTATCTTATCGTACTCTATGATATGAAAATTACGTTACCTTTATGTACGGTCTACATTTCGTTTATTTGTACGTTGAAGACAAATGGAAATTACCTTATCTACTTTACCGTACGTTTATCTAATGAATGGAAAATGAAATTCTGATACTGCAGTTCGTTTTAAGGCGAACTTAATATATTTATTTTGAGTGCAAGAAAAGTAAGTAATACGTATTCTTTTATTGAAATATATGTTTAAGAAAATAACAAAGCAGTATAGTGTTGTTTTGATACGGTTATAATGAAATAGAAACAGCTGATTTCTGTTTCTAAGATAAAAAATTTGAGTTCATAACCTATCGTAACTGTAATATTTGTTGACGTAGGTCAGGTATACGTTTTATTATTAAATACAGTGTTGATCATATTACATTTTTAATTTTAGTAATTATTTAATATCGTAAAGTTTACGAGAAATACTAATTTAGTTATTTTATGCTGAAATTAATCAGACATTTTGGTTTCTTAAATATACATATAAATACAGTTTAGTATTTTCAGATTACCTATGGTATTAATGTACAACTTTCTCGATTTTTCTTGTATTTTAATTACTAAACCTATAAAATTGAATGGTGTCCAACAAGAAAAAACAAACAAATGCTTTACTGATTAAACCTACCTATGGGCATATCTCTGCCTCCCTCACACCTGAAAATAAGTGAGTTCTCAATTATAGTAAGTTTCGTAAGTTTTGTACCTTGCTGAGCTAGACTGGGGTACAAATTACCTATTTAATATATCAATCAACATACACATCTAATTTTTTATTTGTTATAAAATTAAAATAAAAAAAAATTAAATTGACATATTTTTTGCTATGAATGTTATAAAGCTTTACGTTGTATTTCGGATTAGAATCTTTCGTATTGAATTTAAAATGGATTTTGGTTATGATTAATTTAATTAAATCGTAAATATCATACTAATTTTCCCAAGGTTTAAAATTAAGAACACAATTGGTTATTGAGTGTAATTGCAATAGAGTTTGGTGACAAACAAGACATAAAATTCTAAATTGTATTGTATTAAGTCTCTGTTAACCACCATTGAGAAATGGTGCCAGGAATCTTTCATTAAAGCATACCGATTTGTATTTAGTTATAAATTGTCATTATAGGAGAAGGCAATATTTATCTGAACTACAATATGACCTAAGTAAAAAAGAAGTACATGTGCACAGGAAGGTGAGATAAACCGTTAGTTACTTAAAAAGCTCCCATGCAGTTTCTGTGTGAAGGCAAGGGTTAAAAGAAAAAGATGACGTCATTTAGCATTTATTCTACCGAGGTGTGTTCGTTTTTAGCGCGGTTGATAAATTGAATGTAATGAGCAATTTGATTGGTTGTGGGCATTAAAATTGGATATGGCGAAACTGAGGGATTTTGAGTGTGTCTCCAGTCTTGGTCTTCTCTTGGTTAAATGCAGTTGTGGCACAAGGTAGTGTCACAGAATTTACCGTCTACGTGCCCGGACCTTCCGAACGTATCGTGGGCAGCGCGTCCCTTTCACCATTGAGCGGTTTTTGTTGGAGGTTCACCAGGTCCGGGAACTTTATGTGTCTTCGAAAAGTGCTTCCTGACTGGCGGAGTTTTAGATCGCTTTTACGGATTAAATATATTTTTTATGGTGACATATTGTGCGTGCTGGTCTCTATTTCCATGCTTCTGCTACCAGCCTTTAATAGACCAAGCTTCACTGTACATAAATTTGTAAATACTTACATCAATCATAAATAGACTTGTAAATAACACTACTATTATTATCAAATTGTGTAAATTATACCGTGAGTAAAAGCTTTACATAAACTTTACAGCATCGTATTGAGTCGAGTAAGAAAGCAACGATAGCGAGCTTGATATTTGGGAAGTTATTACACTTGGTTGCCGCTTATTGGTAGTAAGAAATCTTCCTGACGAGAACCTCGCCGAGGAAGCCGTTGATGTCCAGATTGGTTCCGCTGTAAGCTGGAAGAGAATACTCAAAGAATACTTCTAGAAAGTAATCTAACTTTTCATTTTTATCTTGTTTGTGTTTATTTTACAATTGAGTGTTTTCGCCAAATTATGTGGCGATAAGCAGATAAACCTAGTCGTCTTTGTTGAAGTGTTAGTTTATTGAGATTATGTCATGACCTACTTTAATTTGCGTTTGTAGTATTTTAAGAGTGATTATTTGAATGAGTATAAAAATTTCACGCTGTAGAATTGGTAATTTTGAGTGTACAATTGTATACGTAAATGTTTTGAATTTTAACAGTATTTAGGTAACATTAGCTTCGCAATTTAGTCTAATATTAATGGGCGAACTAGCAAGTAATACCGATTTAGGAATGGGGCAGTATATCCTCTCCTAACCCAAATTTGTGCACATGTGTCGTCGTTGTGTTTTTTATGACTTGTGTTTGTTTAATAGATGCATAATTAATTGGATTTTCGAGCATTATTTGTAATCTCTTCCCGAGCAGCGAAAGCAATAATTAACGACAATTGGTATTTTAGAGATTTAAACCTAAGGGATTTTAGTAGAAATGAATTTTACTGATTTCATTGATTTGATATGAAAGTGACCTGGTGACAAATTCCTACATTTGACGAAATTACTTTCACGTAGTTTTTTTATAGTTTTGTTATATTAAATTTTGTTGATTGTTTAACGTAACAAATTAGAGAATTTCGACGACGTTTGAATAGTTTAATTATTTCTTTTGAGTTCAGATGATAGGATTTTGTAAATGATTAATATGTGGATTTTGACTTATCAGTAATTAAGCGAAATATTTAGCATTGTTTTTCTTTTGGTGTATTTTGTGTACAAGCGTTGGAAGTAACATAAAGTAAAATTAGGATAAAGAAAGCCATGGTCCCAACAGTTGATTTGCTTGCGCGCTTCATTATTATTTGAAGGAGTGTGAATATTTTGAGACTTGTAGAGCTAAAGTTTCCGCAGCACCACTTATGTGCACTTGGAGGTAGCCAGCGTAAAGGTAAGTGAGACCACTTGTGCATTTGGGGCTGATTTATTTACGCGAGTTCAGGTGTATTCTTACCGATTTTGTTTTAACAACAGACTGGCTCCCATTACAAGACTTTCCCGACTGCGACTCACCGTTACTGATCACTGTCGCCAATACGCCAAACCGCCTTTAATATTTTAAATTTAGAAGCACGTCCACGTCCCTCTGTCCCACCGAGCCAGACCGGTGCACTTTAATTATCTATTACCGTCCGTGCTAATTTCATTTTCGGCTGTAACAATGTACACACATACAGTATGTTGCGCAAGTAGTATAATTTTGTAAATATTCACTAGAGCATCAGCCCGTAAAGGCAATGTGCGCGCACGGCATAGCTCATCGGTGTGGGCGGGGTTCTTACTTAATGCTGCAAAAAGGCACTCGTCACATTCCAAACACGTCAAAATTGGGTACAATTGACAGAAAGGCGTCACATGTTAGATACATTTCAAGCGGGAAAACGTCATGAACTAGATCTTAATAATGGCACCACAGGAAACCATAATGTTCACTTAAAATACAATACTCTCCTTCCTAAAAATTCTACTCCAAAAATATTTACGCAAAATTCACCTAAACTTCAATAAAATCTTAAGATTAATTTAAAAGCCATAATAAAACTAAAACTCATTAAATATTTCGATTTACTTCAACGTTAAAATTATTGGCTCCAATAACCAAAAATAAATGGTCAAAACGGTAATTGATTATTCAATGTAAGACGAAAAACACGCCACATCAAAACTAAATACGATCGAAAATTCATAACATCCAAAACTTTACTAAACGTCAATATTGGAATACTAATCCTAAATTCGTAAAATACACAGCCACGCCGCAACAAATAAACAAACTGCTTACCTTTTATGGCAAATCCAGGTAAATCCATGAATTGCAATCGGTTGTCGATTACTATACAAATTTCAAAAATATGTGCGACTACACGCAAAACTATCTCGTGCAAAACTACAGAGCTGATCGGTCAACGACCGGTCTACTTCATAATCTACGATACGTTATCATTCCAAACCGTCCTTTAAAATGAACTGGTATCATCCAAAATCAACATAGCAAGTACTCTAGTCTAGAAATTCTCATTAAACATTATGTTAAAGCTTTTACCAAATAATAAAACCATTAAACAATTAAAAAAATTGCCATTATAAATTTGCAGAACTCCAAAATAATTAAACTATACTGTAACTTGAATATAAACGATCTTCGATCTTTTAAATTTTGATTAAACGTAATTAATACTGTGTTGTAAGAAAGGAAAAAGAATATAATAACACTGGGTGTGTTGATGCGGCAATTACAAAAACACAGAACTTTATATACCTAGTAAATAACCAGGAATGATACTTACAAGCTCAGTTTCTCCAAATTTATCTAACTTAAATTTTTGAATAAGTAACATCAAAAATAAAACGAAACAATAATAATAATTTCCTTGAACATATAAATTTGGCAATCGGGAATATGTAATTTTAGTTAGCGAAATCAAAATAAAATACAAATCAAAACCATATGACATATGAATGAATACGCTTTATTAAATAATTGATATCTAGACGTTACTCAAATAAACTCAAACAAAAGGCCTATTGATTCGACTAAATGAGTACAAACAAACATTTATTAATGTCACCAACAAATGTAACTTCAGAAACATATGTAGTTACCTTCACAAAGCACCAAAATAATCACTCGAACTTCTTTTCTTTCTCACAACGAAACAACAAAACTTCTTCCGGTATTTGACCGATGGAGACCAATAGCTTCTTAATTCTTAAATTTATATTTACGCTAACTTTGGCAAATCGTTCTCGACTTCCAACTACACATTTATTAAAACGAACTTTATATTTACAGAAACTAATTAAGCGTTCTATGTACAGCAATTTTATTATTTTTTATCATCATCATTTAATCAGGAACTTGTTCAAATCAATCCACGTAAACAAAATGCGATAAAACAGTTCAACAGAATGAAGGTTCAGCACTTTCTGACCCGAAAATTGTCACCATTGACAAACGAAATACAAACGATATAACATTCCTGGGGTGTGTGAAACTTCAATATTATCCCAACCAGTGGAAACGGAAAATCTTCCTACGGTAGTGTTCGATACACTCTCGGTGTGGTATTACTAGTTCCATTTTACTTCACCAACCCCTTTCGCGTACATTGCAAAACCGCGAACGAAAAAAATCGTGAGCCTTCGCCTACATCTCTACCAAGACTGCCTTAAGCAACATCCAGATCTCGCAATCGTCAATATCCTCTCCCCCAAATCTCAATTAGCCAATTGTACAACCTCAAAAACTTTAACTCACCATACGCGCGAAAAACTAAGACACATCGGCAAAAGAAACGGAAATTAAGTCATAACTCTGAATAAGATCTCTAGCTCTTATCAATGAAACCCGATATCCTAGCCAAAGAATTTCCCTTTCGAAAATCAACCTTAAAATAACATCTATAGAACCCAACCTCTTTGCTTAATTAAAACAAATTTATCAAAATTACCCATCTGACTGACGCCCAAATGCTTTTAATTACTATTATTTACACAAAACTACTCTAACATTACTTTGATTGTAACGGAAATATCACCTGTGCTAAATGAAACGTAATAAGATCTTGAATTAATATTTATGGCAACAAAAAAAAATCATATATGTCCTTACAGAATTGGAATTCTATTTAACTTGTAATAAAAAACCTCAAACATTCTCAAATAGCAACAAACAACAATTTTATATCCATATCTTATATTTCTTAAATTACGCTTCAGTATTTAATCGACATGAAATTTACTCTTTTAGTTTTAAATACCCTATTCCGAATATCTTAACCACTGAAAAACTTTAAAAAAATTGCTAACGCGGAAATTAAAGTAGAACCGGTGAAATCAGAGTTCAAACAAGTACCTGCCGCATCGTCAACACCTGCCCCGCTCAAGTTCAAACCTCCGGTTGCCCCTTTATTCGTTGAAACCGGTGTAGAACCAGCACCTGCTACGTTTAGACCCCCTCCGTCATTCGTTGAAGCGGACGTTATTGCTGAAAGAGATCCTGTTGAAGAGGAGGAAGAGCAGGTGGAGCCAACTAATTTAACGCGATTACTCGATCACGCAGGCATTGCCGATAAATTCTTAGAGCAATATGATCCTTTACCTCGCCACTATGTAGAATTACTGATCCGCGGAAACCAAGAAGAATTTGATAATGCATACAGTCTTCGTTATCATCCACCAGCGGAGAGTCTCCAGTGGATATAGAAGGACCTAATTTAATTATAAAAAATGAGGTATATGAAGGTACTCCCGAAATATACGAGCTGCTTATATTGAAAGAGCCGAAGAAGATTACGTTGAGGGATGAAACAGCCTACGTAGATATTCTAGCTAAAACTAACGCATATAGGAAGAATCACGACCCTCACGGAGCAATTATGGGCACCAAGTTGTCTAAATACCGTAAGACTATTAAGCCGCAAATCAGCACGAAACGTTTCGGTCGCGGCATCATGAAGAATTTATCGAACAGAGTGAACTTGTTGAACGGTTCAGACTATTGCACGCATCGAAAGCAGCAGGTCATACTGGTCAAGATAACGAAATCATTAGTATCGAAGAAGAGCTCCGAGAAGAAGGTATAATTGCATAATAATGCCCATCGATAAGTTTGACAGACATTCGTATTCGCATTTAAAACATGCAGCAGCAAATATCAAATTAACCTGGAATGATAATTACCATATGCAAGGTAAAAGACTTTGCAATGTCTCTGAACCCATCCTAGAAGACGATGTTGCAACTAGGAGATACGTAGATGAGGCGAATTTAAAATTGACTGAAGTTGGTAATTACGATTCGCAAGGTAGAATAGTTTGCAACGTTATCGATCCAATGCTAGATGCGGATGTAGTCACCAAAAAATATGTTGATAAGTGTAAGGAAGTTTTAAAGATTGATATCGTTTTATCGATTGCAAAATTATTATATGATCGCGATCGTAAACTTGAGGAGAAAATTAATCGTATATATAGTGATATAAGCATCCTCAGCAGGGATATTTATAACATTGAGAATAAGTTACACTAGTAGTATTGTCTCTAAACTTGGCAGTTGTCGAAGAATTGCATAAGCCTGCGCGGAAGAATTTCGTGAGGAAACGAGCAATCGCCAAGCATCGACATGATCTCTGGGAGACGGATTTAGCCGAATTTATTCCGTATGCTAAGTGAACCGCAATCATAAGTATATTCTAACAGTAATAGATTGCTATTCTAAATATCTATGGACACGCCTTGAAGGAAGGTAGAGCTGCGGATAACTTGCAATCGGATCAGGGACGTGAGTTCTATAATAAACATTTTGAAGGGTTGATAAAGAGTTATGCAAAACATCATTACTGAACGTATAGTGTTAAAAAGGCAGCTATTGTTGAAAGGGTTGTAAGAACGTTAAAAAATGCGTTATACAAACGATTCAGCTTTAGAGGTAAATACAAGTGGCTAGATGTGTTGCAAGAAGTTACATCTGAACATAATAATATAGTGCATTCCACGATTAGAATGAAGCCTAAAGATGTAACTGCATCAACATATTTACCTATGTTTTGTAATATTAAGGTAATGGGGACAGCAAAATTTAAAGTTGGTGATTCCATTCGGATTTCAAAATATAAATCAATATTTGCAAAGAGCTACACTCCTAATTTTTCCACCGAACTGTTTAAGATTGCTAAGGTGAAGGTTAGTAATCCAGTTACATATTTACTGGAAGATCTCCAAGCTAAACCGACACTAGGTCAATTTTACGCAGAAGAACTGCAGAAAACAGCTCATCCGGATATATTTATCGTTAAGAAGGTGTTACGGCGTAAGGGGAACCAGTTATATGTTCGATGGCTTGGTATGGACAAAGCACATGATTCATGGATTAATAAAACAGATTTTGTATAACATGTATATATTTTCGAGCAATAAATAATTTGTCATATAACATGTATAGATATAATAACAATAATATAATTTTCTTAACCTATATCTAAAACCCTGTTAGCTCAGTTGCTTATATGGACATGCATAGATTCATAACTTGACTTACTCGAGTTCAAATTCCAGTGCAAACAATTTTTTCAGGCTTTATCCTACAACCGGAAGTTACTCTTCAACAGCGACAAACAGGATGTGTGCAAGGCCCCGCAGATTGCGACATCTCAACAATGCGGCGCCGGGAACCAACACACCAGAAGCCGCTGAAGACCTCTAAAGAAGCCCTCAGAAGCCGGCGAAGAACCTATCGCAAGCCGCTGAAGACGTCCAAGATGAAGACTCCAAATGCTGCTGAACAATTCCAACATGGAGGCACCGAAAACCAACACAGCAGAAGCCGCTGAAGACCTCTAAAGAAGCCCTCGGAAGCCGGCAAAGAACCTACCGGAAGCCACCGAAGACGTCCAGAGGCTGCTGAACAAATCCAACATGGCGGCCACATCTCATTGGACAGCTACTGTGCCAACCCCCTTCCTGAACTCAACAGGGGCCGGGCCCTTCCACGCATCCCATTGGCTTGACGTCATTGCTCCTTCCGGTAGGAGGAGCCACTCCCTCTCCTCCAATTGGTCCTCCAACCACAAACTCTGGTGGGGCGGGGCTTAAGTGCTCGCTCACGTCGCTGATTGGTGTTACGTCACTTCCTACGCCAGGATGAACATAGCCTTACTACTAAGACCTCTTACTTTCACTAGATTCTCGCTTCTGTGTCGCAGGTGACTGGAACGCCAAGAAAACTCCTGGGGATCCAGACTGATTTCACCCAAGGGGAGAACGCTATTTCATACTGTCCAGAACAACAACCTAGACTACATGTCAACTGGGCAACAGATCCTATAAAATTCCTGTTCTGCTCGACTTTGCTATCACCAAAGGTATTTCTGACATGCATAGTAAAATAGAAAGCAATTTTGACTTATGTTCGGATCATTCTCCAATAGTACTAACTTTTATCACAACCCTCATTTGGTCAACTCCACAACCAAAGTTACGCACCATCAAAACGGACTGGTATCAACTTCAGATTCACATCAATGACAACATCAACTTAAGATACCGAACGCACACGCCCATTGAAATAGACGATGTAGTAGAATACATTACTACGCTCATACAAGAGGCTGCCAATCAAGCTACTCCAATTGAACATAATAAGGCACACGAAATTCATAACATACCGCTACATATGAGGCAACTCGTAACGGAAAACGCAGATCCCGCGCCAAATGACAAAGATCTGGAAACCCTCGAGATAAGACTGCTCTGAACACTGCTACCCATAAACTTAGAAACGTTATTCACGACAACAGAAATTCAACTTTTAACTACTACCTCTTTAATCTACCACTCGACAACTACACTATATGGAAAGCGACTAAAAAGTTTAAACGACCAATACCACCATTGAGGAAACCTGATAGAAGTTGGTCTCGATCCAATATCGAAAAAGCATTTCGAGCACGTTTTTAATCGCTTACAAATCAATAATATTAATTCTGTACATAGAATCGCATAATATCTCGTCCCCTGGGCAACTCTACTTACCCTTAAGACCAATCTCCCCTGCGGAAGTGCGCAGACAGATTAACCTAACAAACGCTTTTAAAGCTACTGGCTACGACCTCATCATAGGTAATGTTCTCAAGCATCTTCCCAAGAAAGCTGTGGTGCTCAACACTACTATTTACAGACGTATGCTCGCCCTCTCTCACTTTCCTATCCAATGGAAACTCGCACTTATAACTGCGATTCCAAAGTCAGGTAAACCCCTACAAGAGCCCACTTCCTATCGACCGATCAGCCTGTTACCTCTTCTCTCTAAAATATTTGAACGCTTATTAATCCACCGAATCATTGAAGAAACTACTATTCGAGAAATAGTACCCACTCACCAATTTGGTTTTCGTGAAGGCTATTCTACAATCCCGCAATGCCATAGCCTGGTAAATTACATCAAGGAAACCCTCGAGGGCAAGCGAATGTCTCAGTCTTTTTAGACAACCAACAAGCTTTTGATCAATTTTGGCATTCTGGACTGATTTATAAAATCCAGAAAAACTTTCTCATCCAATTTCCCTCCTTCTTAGATCTTACATAACTCAACAATACTTCCAAATCCAATTCCATGGCGCATTGTTAAATTATCATCCTATCAAGTCTGGGGTTCCACAAGGGAGTGTTCTAGGTCCCGTTCTTTACCTCCTTTACACTGAAATACTATCATCTGGTAATGACGCTAATCAGGCATCATTAAGTTATACTTAAACCTTCTACAACGCTGGCTGGATCGCTGGAGAATCAAAGTAAATAATAAAAATCCTCTCAAATCACCTTTACCACTAAACACTGTACTTGTCCTCAACTCACCATCTGTGACCAACCCATCCCTATATCAGAACTTAAATATCTAGGACTTCGCTTGGGTCAACGACATACCTGGAGAGCTCACATCAAAGACAAAAGACAACAACTAAATATTAAGACTAAAAATATGCATTGGCTACTTGGACGCAAATCCAAATTGTCCACAGAAAACAAGATTTTGCTTTACAAGGACCCATTTGGTCCTATGGTCCTCTGGCATGTAGTAAACCGTCGAACACAGAAATTCTTCAGTCCTACTAGTCGAAAACCATTCGTGCTATAGCCCCACGCCCCTTGGTATGTGAACAATAAAACCCTCCATTTCGACCTCCAAATTCCCTTTCTCACGGAAGTCATCATAAATCCTGCTACCAAAAGCAACGCACGTTCCTTGGGGTATCCCAGTCAACTCATAGCTTCAGACAACAGTCTGAAGCTAGAAGATTAAAGAAACTTTGGACCTGAAGACTTCCTAGAGTAAATCCTTGTGACCCGTCGCTCTTCATGTTAATACTTACTTTGTCATACTATTTACTTCTTACTCACTATGGAGTATATATATATATATATATATATATATATATATATATATATATATATATATATATATATATATAAGTTAAGAAACTTATTAACAGAAAAATAGCACAAATCGTTATCAGCTATGCTTTCTAAAATGTACAATTATGCAAACTTTCAATGACATTAGGAAATTTACTTACGTCATTGTAAAATAAAACGTTGTCATGGTGAACGTGTAAATAATAAATATTCGGTTTAGTAGAAAATAAACGTCTTCCTTCATGAAAAATATCCGTTTAAAAACGGCCATCGCAACAAGGTCAGAACAGTGTTACTTGATGACCTGGAATTCTCACTAAAGATGTTTTAAAAGGAATGATAGTTTTCACTTAGTAAGTAATTCATAAACTTAGGAAGAGCGCACACAATAAAAAAAAAGTTGATTTAATACTCAAAGAGACTTGCTGTTTAAAGCGGAGGGAAAACGGAAAAATCAAAAAAGAAAAACATTAAATAACGTTCTATAATAATGCTATTAAGAAGGAAAGTAGCAATAAAGTTAATACTTGTTAATGTGCATGTTATCATGATCGTAGCACAATTTAAATATTACAAGATATGTATTCAATTAATCTGACAAACAGTATTTACTACATTTATTCAATGATTGATATAATCGGTTGAGCTAATGGGTTGTTACTATGAAAACTTATTGACAATATACAATTTGTGGCATTGTGGTTGAACATGAAATTAAATCCAATCAATGAGGCACAGATAACAAGTAGCCTGACATTAATTAATTTTCCCAAACTACAAGTTTAAGTCGCCCCAACGTAAAATTTCATATTCACCCTTGTAGATATTTTCAAACTGGTGCGCTTCAGTTACTGTATAATTATGATACAATACAAATTTAATGGGTTAAGAAATTTTACGTAGTAAGCTTACTAATTAACTACAACTAACTAAAGTAATATTTCACCTGGAGTTCCATAAATAAAAAAGTATCTATGTAATATGTAAAATTCGACACCAGGAAGTTTATGCAAGAAATAAAAATGCAATGCTAATCTTGTCCATACCGTTACAATTATGCTTTGGAAACAGATATTATTCATGGCATAAGTAAAAAATTGTCAGATTGCAATTTACAGGATTAACTGTAATAATCCTCTTAAATCGACTTTAACTTCTGGGTAAAGTTGAACTAAAATCTTTAAGGTATCTGCTTAATTTGCTGTAGATATCTTTCAGGAGATTAACAAAACGTACAAAAGAAAATCAGAAACCACATTTATGTTTTTATTTCCTATTAAAACTTTTTGTAATGTGAATTGATACACAAAAACCATTCATGCGATAATAAAAGGTGAAGCTAAAAAATAAAAAACTTCATTTAGCAACATTATATTAATTATACAGGGTGATTCATAATATGTGGGAAAATTTTAAGATAAAAATAAAATAAATAGTATGATTATATATATATATATATATATATATACAGGGTTAGTTAAAAGTATGGAGACGGCGATTTATTGTCGTTAATATTCATTTTAGGAAATTATGTTCAATACAAAAGTTTGTTATGAAATTATTATCTACATTTGAGAATACTTGAATTATTTTTTCTTCAATTGTTTTTAAGTTACGACGTCTTCGATATTTTTTGAAATGACAACTATATTCTGACTATTGATTTCGATAGTACATTCTATTCTCTTGTCAACGGTATACAATTTTCAATATGTTACATTTGAAAAAATTGAGAAAAGTGCCTTAATGTTCAAATATTAAAGATACATTAAATTAGCAGAATTAATTAACACGGTAACTAGACTCATTTATTTACAATAAACTTTCAGTCACAATCTTATCATTAAAAACAAATTAATAACTAACTAAATTAAAGTAAGTGTTCAAATTGTTCTCCATTTCTAATTTGACAATGACTCAATCGATTTACAAAACCCTGAATAGAATTTTGTAAAAATTCTCGGGGAATTTCTTCTATCGTTCTGGTAATTCGGATTTTTAAATCTTCGACATCGTTGGGCTTATCTTTGTAAACCCTGTTTTTACGTATCCCCAAAGAAAAAATCTAAAGGGCTTAAATCAGGCGAACGAGCTGGCCATTCAATACTTCCTCGTCTCCCAATCCATCTGTTTGGAAAGACGTTATCCAAATATTGACGAACATTTACAACATAATGTGGTGATAAAAAAGGGACCGATAATATGACCCCCTAGAATGCCAACCCAAACATTAACCTTTTGGGGGTACTGCGTATGGTGCTCCATAAACCAAAAAGGATTTTCCGATGATCAATATCTGCAATTATGTCTGTTTACTTCACCGGTAAGACAAAAGGTAGCTTCGTCAGAGAAAAGAATATTGTTGACGAAATTTGCGTTATTATTGCAAATATTTGACATTTCTTCACAAAATTGTAGTCTCCTATAAAAATCATCTTCCGTCAACTCGTGTAGAAGTTGTACCTTATAAGGTTTATACTTTTCACTTTTTAAAATTGTCACGACCGATGACTGTGAAATATTGTGATTGGCCGCTAATTGATTGGTTGATAAATGGGAATCTTCAGATACGGCCAATAGAACATTCAGTTTTTTATCATCGCTTTTCGCTGTTCTAGGTCTACCACTCCTTGGAAAATCTTTAACACTACCGGTTTGTTCAAAGCGTTTTAAGGTTTTACCAACAACGGATTTAGAAATTGGATTTCTGTTTGGATGTGTGTCATTAAATAAATTACAAGCATCTTGTAAACTTCTGCGTCTATTTCCATAATCCAGCATCATAAGTATTTCAATTCTTTCACGTTCACTTAAACTCGCCATTGCTAATATTAACCGCAACAAATTGCACAATTGAAATATGTCAACTATTTGACATAAACAATAACCACTGATAAAGTTACCTCGCTCGAGTTTGTTTATCGCCTCGCTTTTGTCTATCTCGATTAATTCTGCTAATTTAATGGATCTTTAATATTTGAACATTAAGGCACTTTTTCTCAATTATTTTCAAATGTAACATATTGAAAATTGTATACCGTTGAAAAGAGAATGGAATGTACTATCGAAATCAATAATCAGAAATATAGGTTGTCATTTCAAAAAAATATCGATGACGTCGTAACTTAAAAACAATTGAAGAAAAAAATAATTCAAGTATTCTCAAATGTAGATAATAATTTCATAACAAACTTTTGTATTGAATATAATTTCCTAAAATGAATATTAACGACAATAAATCGCCGTCTCCATACTTTTAACTAACCCTGTATATATATATATATATATATATATATATATATATATATATATATATATATATATATATATATATATACACACACACGGTGTCCGGAAAAATGTGGGAAATCTCTCGGATTTAGATAGAAGACGAAAAAATAACATGGCAAGTTCCTATAAATTTTTTTCTCCAGACCCTCCCTATAGAGATGTAAGCCCCTAAAGGACGCCGCTTGAAATAAGTTTTTCTTGAATAACTTTTAAAGTACTTGACATAATTTAATAAAAATTCAGTATGAAGGCCACTAGTAAGGGCCTCTTAAAATAGTATCCTTGAAACATATTTAGCTTGTTTAATTTACCAGGGATGGACTAAGTTGTGCACCTTAACGCCTTAATTTTTAACACCCTGTATAATAAAGATATAAAAAAAATATTTTTGGATAGTTTGAACCTTTCTCTAAAAAAAAGGTATACTTGTTTAATATCGATAAAATTAACTATTTCCGGACACCCTACTTCCGTTAACTACTCTCAGATACTGTCACATGGTGTCAGATACAAATACATGCAATAGTAGAAGCTAGTCATCAGTATCAACTTTCCCTAAAGGTATAGGCGGGAATTATTGGTGATCACTTGATTGGACCATACTTTGTACCAAATAGACTGACTGGAGAAACGTACTATTATTTGCTAGAATTGCCAAGTTTTTATACCTTAGACTGTATATTTACCCCTAATCAGTGACCTTCTGGCTGCGGGGCGGCTTCTTTTCGGGGGCAATTTTCAACCCCTTGCTACAATTTTCAGCCCTTGACGGTATTTCATTCTGATTGGTTACGGGTCCTAATGCTCACTTGTAAGACAAGTAAAGGTGTTTGGAACCTGCTTTCGGGTCTTCGTACCCTTGTTGTGTCCCCTTGGGCTGGAAATTTGAATTTGTTTGTGGCGCCATCTAGCTGTGTATAAACTAATGAGTGTTTTCTGTAACAAAATATACCTATCGGTATATTTTGAAAATACGTACTGGACCCTGTAATGGTTATAGTGTGAAATTTGAAATAAGGGTCTAACACTAACTTTTCACGTAGGATGTATGCATCTGGGGTTCAACCCACTGTTACGCATAATATATTTTGGTTTTAATTACACAATGTATCGCAATCCTTTTGCTTTAATTATGAGGCATAATTAAATCTCGCTGTCATTCAAATCTCATGTACAACGAAGCAAGAATTTTATTAAACCAACTATAATACCATTTTCTACTTGAATATTAAATTTGTTGTTTTCCCTGCTGATCCTAAAGAATTTAATGAAACGTCTTTAATCTTCTACAAACTCACTAACAAGTTCCAGTGCCCCTGTCTTAGGAGCTAGATTTTGGAATTACTCTCAATTCGCGCGTTTATTAATGTAACTTAACATTGTACGTATATTGATCTAAAGATTTTGCGAGCATAGACTGCTAAAAATACGTTTTACAGTTAAATTAGTAAAAATTCCTATAAAATAACAAATGTAACCAAACTTGAAATCAAACCTCCATCTCAAACGGATAAGGCTCAATCAAACAAATCAATCAGATTAATCTCAATCAAACCAAGAAGCTGTGCTAACAATTTTTCATAACCTTCAGGTAACGATTCTCCCACTGTACACCTAACTCCTATGAGTGGCCGCTTACTTTGTAGATAAGGCTAACCGACACTCAGAGCTGATACTATCCCTACACGTGAGGACATCGTCGTGGGAAAACAATCGATAATCTGAAAATCAAACTCAATCAAATTATAACGTACATCTTACAAAACCAGTTTCCATTAATTGAATTGAATTAAGTTACATCCTACAAAACAAACTCTCAGTTCAAAATAGCGGTTTGATTTAAGTTACAGCTTGAAAAATAAAGAGTTGAATTATCTTACAACCTGTAAAAATCAACCTTCAATGCTAAAATACCTAGCAAAAATCACACAAAACAATGTTTCTAATGCTACACACACACCAGATAGTTGTACTACAAAGGAAATTACCGTATGACCCTATTGGCTATAGTTTTATATACCGTGATAAAAACAGTTAAATTAGTAGAAATGTCGATACAATAACAAATAAAGTCCTCTGTATTATTGTATACACACATGTGTTTTAAAATACCACCGCCAAAAATGGCCAGATTTGTAACAAGTTGAGGTGTAAGGGTTAAAATCAAAACGATTACTTACCGGTATTGAAAAAAACGCTTTGACAGGGCTGGTTTTACTGTTTACACTCACGACACATGCACTTAGCACGTTTTTTATAAATGGTCAATATAAATCACTTAATGCTTTCCAACAATTATTAATATAAAGTAGTTTTACAACTTACGCTATTCAATTTCTTCTACCGTATCTGGGAAAACCCCCGATTACTTAATTACCAGAAAGACAAATAGACCTTGAAAAATTCAATTGTGGTGTACATGTTCTTTGTTCATGGCTCTAATTAGATTACACTTATTTTTAAAAGTGGATTTGTTTGGTTGAAGGTAAACGAGTAGACCTTTGCGTTTAAGAAACTGCGGGGAATTTGGATTTGACCCCCAGGCATTTGATCATTTGTTTATCTAAACCCTGACATACGTCTATTTTGAATAACGACTTACACAAAAAACACCCTTCATTCCAAAAACGCTGACTTGTTTTTGTCTGACAACGCTGTAGACAATTTAATTATGAGGCATAAGTGTTAAATGGCTGTTATTGATTTCACCCTTACCCTTAAACGTACACATTGTTTTTGTTTTTACAGTAAATCGAATAAGGCTGACAAAAGCTGATTTCAAATCAGTATCTTAGACTTACACCGCGTTTTTTTTTACTCCCGGGCGTTTGAATATTTGTTTACTCACCCCCCAGGCATTTGTCTATTTTCAATAACGACTTTTTCGCTTAATTGGATTGTTTGATAGATGGATTTGAACACAGGCCGCACACACACACCCTCACAGCTCCTATACTTGCCTTACGAGATAGTGTTTGGCATTGCTATCAATATACAACCAATTTAGGTTAGGTCAATATGTGTACAATATTAGTTTAGATTAGTACACGCAAAATCTTAGGTTAGATCAATATACGTACAATGTTAGGTTAGATTAATAAACGCACGCAAATACAATTTCAAATCTTCCTCTAGGGGGGCGAAGGTTCGAAAGCTAGTTGCGAGTCTTGTAAGTTAGCATTAGGCTCCCTTATTAGAACTTCAAATTGCTCGCAATAAACAATCAGAATGTAAAGACTGAAAGATTTAATAAAAAATTTAAAAGAAAGATGTGGCAAGAGGCTAAGCCCCGAGAGAAAGTTGTGGAGCCCTATACCTGTCTTAAAAGTTAGCGTTAGGGCACTTTATTAGAATACAAATTCAAATTTCCCGCGATAACCAATGCAGAGACAGTCCTCCAATCAGATCACAGCGGTTGAGGTTGAGTAGTGGGGCTAAAGACCAATCAAAAGCCAGAGGGGCATAATTAAAAAATAAAATGGCCGCCAACAATTGGAAACCAGGGGCCGTCCTATACCTATCTTATGAGCCCCTTATTAGAATATCGTTTTTAAATTTCCCACCATGGCCGACAAAATGGTCGACAAACTGGGCTCCAAAAGGTCCACAAGCCCCACCCCGTAACCATTCATAAACCAGGGCGGAGTCCATGCACCAATCAGAAACTAGGGGGCGTGGCCTACCATCATGCCCTCCAATCAGAACACTGTATGCGCGAGCATTTACCTGCCCTCCAGGAGCTGAGGCCTTAAGTAGGGGTGAAAATTGTCAAATGGCCATCCCCACACCCGTCCTCGCACCCTAAACACCTTAATTAGGGGTGAAAATACCGTCAAGGGTTGAAAATTCCATCAAGGGGTTAAAACGCGCCCGAAAAGAAGCCATAGGGATAGGATATACATTATATACATATAAAAAGCACGAATGGTAACAGCAAACAAGTTTGATCTGGTTCACTCGATTGCATCTGTTTTTGTGTTTCCATCAAGACGTGAGGAGGAATGTAATAGTATATTTCGTCCCATTAGTCAAACTTATCAATTTACCATTTCTACGTTTAGATGGGAAAGTTTTATTTACGCTTCGTAATTGGTTGCTATGGTAATTAGAAGCACACAAACAGTTTTACAGAACGGTAAGTAAAAATAAATATATTTCGTCTATGCATTTGTATCTATGGAAACCACGACTACCCTATAATTTTGCAAAGAATTAAAAAAAGACATCGGATAAAAAATAGAATGAGCATCACGTTAAGGGTTCAACTGGTATCAGACAACATTGTCTTTTATCAGTCAACAACCCTTGACGTTCATAATGCTTAATTTACTATTAAGTATTAAGCGTGGAAACGGATGGAAGCGATGTCTCTAATTTGTCTGAAACCTATATTCCCCCTAATGTTAATTTTGTAATTTTTTGATACAGGTAATTGCCATTGTCACTTGTGGTTAAAAAATCTACCAGGGATCCTTTGTTTTCTCGAACTTTCGGATATTTATTAGTACCCAGCCTCGTTAATTCAGAATAGATTATTAAAAGATTGGATGTATTCGGCTATAGGTTTTGGTTGCAAATTTTTAGCTTGTGGACGATGGTTGAAATTATTACAAATTTTGGTAGGATATGGCACCTAGTTTGTGTGAATCGCATATATTTTTTCGGTTTGTATGTGGTCAATAGATTGTAGTTTTTAACTCATAATTAGATTTCACACGCGGACATTAGGATATTAGTAAAAAGGGATTTTATGTGGAAGTTATTATTTATTTTTTAAATAATGGTTATTTATATTTTATATTTATAAGTATCGTTAGCAGTAGTTGGTTGAATTAAAATTACGTCAATGAAAATTGTTCATTTGTATTAAAAGAACTTTAGGAAATGTTGTTTGCAGATTTAAAGCTTTGGCGACGGTAGGTAAGTGGGATTTTGATAAATTTTATTTTAAAAAGACAAGGGGTTTGGTTTTTTAATATGTGGGTTTAGACTCAATTTTTCAAAGTCTTTAGTTGACGGAAACAGATCAGGTTACTTTGTACAAGTTTTATTGATTGATGAAAATTTCCAGCAGATAAGTAATTTTGTTCTAAGAATTTTAGGTACGTCACGATCATGCGCGGCTCGTGAACGAAGTACTCCTCACGCTACATGCTATAACTGAGCCGTCTGAGGATACACCGTCACCCGTGAGAGAAGATCAATATTGCAAAAGTCCTGGTTCAATTTGCTGAATTTGGGGATGAATGATCTCCAACTGAGGAAGACCGTTCATATTCCAGCCCTGTAACATAAACAGTGATGGGGATAGATAGATCTCAGGCTATTTTGGCACCTGGGTGTGTTGTAGATGATCACTCGTCCATATATGCAACATGCTAAGATAACGGGATAGTAAGGAACCCATTTGAAAGTTTGTTAAGCCCTGTTTGTACCGTAGAATTCATGTAGGAGCGGCTGTACAGCAGTTCTACGGTAGAAACATAGCGAACACATCTCTGAGACTGTCCTGCGACCTACTTGTATCAAAGAGTTCAATGAAGAGTGGTCTCCTATGAACTGTTCTATAGAAGTAGGGCTAATGAAGGATTCATCAGAGAGTATCTTCAATCCTGCAAGTGATGCGGACTTTATAGATAGTACATATATAAATGAGCTCCGCATCACCGAGGCAAGACTTACCTGCACAATCACCGGTGAGGGATGCAGTGGAAAACGCAGTATCTTCTCCATAGAGTGTATTGAGCCCTATGTGTGCTGCGGAGTTTCTGGAAAACAGTGATATATCCATCATCCACCATCTCATGTATGGGGATATGTTACGTTACGTCCTCGTTCGCATCGCTGGATATGATTCACTTTGTAACAATTCAACTAAACTAAATGTTAAATGAAGTAAAGTTGTAACAGTTAATGGTTAATAAGGTGTTACAAAATGAATCATAACGGAACACGTAACACGACCCTTTGATTTACACATTTATTTATACATTTTCTTTGTTACAGATACAAATAAAATGTTTCACTGTGAATGAAGATAGTTTCTAGAAAGGATTCTCTAGTTCGCCATCAACGAACCGTGTGTTGGATAAGGATACCATTAACTACCTCACATTTAGAGATGCAGGCGGCTGTGTCCACACTACAGCTGACTACGCCTCAAAATCATACATTAAAGACCAATGTGGTGCAACCAAGTTCTGGCACCAACAAAACAGAACACAGAGGAAGTTGGGGATTCCTTTACACAACCAGGGCCATCAGGTTTGAACAACTCAAGAAAGCGTAATGCGGAACAACGCAACGAACCTGCGCAAAAGAAAAGTACCAGAAGTGTTGATATTGTCCACTGCATGGATTGTTCAATTGATATTGCTAGATATGCTTTCCAAGGACATCTGAGAAGCAATAGATACAAAGCAAATGTGTGTCTACTCATTGATGCTGGGATTCAAGTAATTCGGAATGCAACGCATTGTTTCGTATAGAGTATCACCAGGCAATAATCAAACTGACGTGCAAACGTTTATGGGTGACATTAAAGTGAATGTTTTCAAACTAATACAAATTCACCTGCAGAAACACCTTTCCCTGAAATGCCGAGTTGTTTGGTTTGTACTTTCTAAACCGTAGAGAAAGTACTGAATTAAAATTATTTCAAACCAAATATGACATTTTGAGTGTCGGGACGGTGTTAGAATACTATTTTCGAAGAATAATGGAAATTCAGCCTAACGTTACTTCTCTTTCTGTTCCACTTCACTGAAAACTCGCGAGGTCATCAACTAATTCAACAAGGCTAGCTATCCATATGCTTTTACAAGGTCATGTTCACTTTAAAAGGAGTGATAACTACACATATATAGCAACACGCAATTTCCAACAGTTTCACTATGTCAGATACCCCATTACAATACGATTGGGAGTGTAGTTAGTGCTGCCAATCATTATAACTGTTTAATCTTGGTACGCGGCGAACACCAAACTGGCTTCAGTTTGAAAAAAAGGGCAAACTAGCTTCTACCACAACAGAAGAATAGTTCGCCAACTTGGATAAACGAATTCGATACTCCCATCATCATGCCTTCATGGACAATTTATGCTATTATTCACTCATATTTGCCCTTCACACTCGTTATCATGTTGTTGGCCATATGCATCTATGCTATGAATGCTACAAAGCATCGCAACCAAGTGACCATCGACTTATTGACATACACATATGGAAAGATGGGTTGCACTGTACCACACACCACGCCCAGAATACTGGTGCTCATGGTGTAGAGCAATCTTAACAATGTCATACGACGGAAATGAGGATGATTCATGCGTTTTTTGTGTTGAAGTATACTATCTAGACAATTAATATTTTTATAATGTATATATAATATATAGTAAATTATTTTATGTTAGTAGATTACTGCTTTTACGGTGAGAGCATGTGTGACGTGCCTCCAAACTATTATTATCCTCAGTATTACAATTGTTTCGATCAACGTTTACTAACGTATCGAACATGGTCTGGAGTTCATTCACCTTCATCGTTTGCTGCAGAAGGATTCTTTCCATATCTCCAGACGACACAGTTGAATGCTTCATGTGCGGAGAATAAATAAACCAATGACAATCCGCTACAGGAACGTCTACGATAGGCACCGCACTGCACGTACGCTCAAATACTTACACCACGTCCATGCAGATGTAATGAAACAGAAGTGGATAGGACCTTCTGCACTTGTACTAAATCAAAATGTTTTATTCCTAAAGAACATCTTATATCTGAATAAATCAATGTAATAAACTTATTACATTTGTACAAATCCAGCTGTGTTTGCTTATAAAGCAAATAAATACATTAAAATATCATTTTTGCTTTTCTTATTGTATGCCAATTAGTTTAATTCGAAATGACCTCCGTTAAAGATTTGGGCGTGGTAGACATTCTACATCGCACGTTTTGAGGTGTGTAACCTTGACACGTTTGTGATTGTGTTGGCGTCTAAAAGTTTCAACTGCACCTTCAGGGTATGTTGTGACCTTGAAACTGTGGTGCCTTGGGAATGTGGGACCTTGAAAATGTGAGACCTTGGAAATGTGATGTTCCAAAACTCTCCAATCTTAATAGATTAAGGATTCTTTTACAAAGTAATGTAAATGTTACTTTAGGACCTCAGGAATATGGCGGAGTTTAGTTAAGCAAAAATAAAAAACTCCCGACATGAGCGTCGTTTTTTCTTTAATTGTACTTTCTTTTTGATTATCAGTATTAATTTTATTAAATTTATTCAGACAACGTGTGAAACTGTCCGCAACTTTAGTCCGACTAAGATATTCCTAATGTTTCTTAAATGTCCCGTTCATTTGTGTGCAGTACAATTAAACTTGCAAGTATGTTAAACTTTGTTCTTTTACTACTAGTGGGACCGCATTCGTTCTCATTGACTGTATACAAATCTAATAATTGTAGAGCTTGAAAACCGCTCAATAAGCTGTATATAATGGTAAGTTGTAATCAAGGGTTGTCACGTGTAGTTAATATGTACCAGGAATTCTTTTGTTTTCTCGAACTTTAGGAAATTTATTAGTACTCAATCTCCTGGATATCTCCTGGGTATAGATTATTAAAAGATTGGACATATTCGAGTATACATTTTGGAAGCATTAATTTAATTATAAACTTTCACTTTGTTTGACGATATTTGGAGATATTACAAATTGAAGCAGAATCCTAATTCTGTGAACGCGTATAGTTCTTTTTTTTTGGCTTGTTTGTTAATAAATTGATTGTGATATTGTAAATAATGGTTATTCCTATTTATTTTTAAGTATTGTTAATTATAGTTTAGTCTTATTTAACAAAGGAGATAAAATTACGTGATGGAAAACTGTTACTTGGTATTAAAAGAACTTCACGAAACGTAGTTTGCAGATTTACCATTGGCGACGGTATGTCGTTGGGATTTTGATAAAATTTATTTTAAAAAACAAACAGTTTGGTTTTTATAATACGTGGGTTTAGAGTCGATTTTTCAAAGTTTTTAGTTGACGAAAACAGATCGGGTTACGGTGATGTTTATTTCGAAGTAGATTGATACTATGACACAGTTTTCTCGATTTGGTTTCCGAAATGTATCTCGTTTTTAGCGCGCTTACAGCTTGAAGAAATGGTTACCAGATCGGGTTACGGTGATGTTTATTTCGAAGTAGATTGATACTATGACACAGTTTTCTCGATTTGGTTTCCGAAATGCATCTCGTTTTTAGCGCGCTTACAGTTTGAAGAAATGTTTTTCTTTTATTGGTGATTTGACGTGAGATACAGTATGCCTGAAACTGCAAGATTCGTGGGAGAGTCTAGGCCTAGCTGCTGAAGGAACAGGTTAAGCCCGTGCTGATAGCTCGGATGTAGTGAATTTGGGTATCGTCCACCGGGGTTATTGATGGTTTAGCGCCCATTATTATTGACGATTTGTTTATATTTAAAGTGTGACCCCAATTTTCTACTTACGGTAATACGGCGATTTATCCTGAATATTAAAATTCTGTAACAACCCCTGCGACCCTTATATCCCACTGAGCAGGCGGCACAGTTTCATTATCTGTTACGTCCAGTGTTAGTTCCTGTAACAGCTAACCATCATTTATGGTTCATAGAATTTAGCTTTTGGGTTTCCTAGTATAGGATTTGTTGCGACTCAAGCAATTTGGTACTTAAATATAGATTTTGGGCAATATTCGGCCCACTTTGATGCTGAACAGAATTCCTTTCGTGCTCAAATTCCTTATACCATAACCATCGATAAATTTAGGTGGAAATGCTTACTTACACAATCAAAACAACTGTTCTACAAAATGGTACGAAATAAGCTTAATGCTTCTAACTACTGTCAAAAGGTATCATTCGTAGCAGAATCCTACAGAGATGATTGTAGAAATATGTATAAATCATTTTCTCCCTTTATATAATTTAATTTAATTACCTTTCGGATTAGCTACGTTAAATTCACAATAACATTTAGATTACTAGTCAAATGACGTTTCTTTATCATTTGTCAAACATGAAAGTCATGGATACAGTAAATTTTAATGTTTGCTTCCATTATTAGTATAAGACTTGTATAGTCTCCTAAGAAAAACATTTATAAATAAAGTCATCTAAAATTGAATTATCTTTAAAAACGGTAGCTTTATTACTTCCTTATCCTACTAAAAACCTGAATTAAGAAATCTAGTCCAAATAGAATTATTTTTGCAAAGGTCTCTAAACTTTTTCTTTAAAGTTGACAGTTTAGGAGATATTAACGTAAATTACATATTTCTGCTTTTTAGAATACAAAAAGCTAATGAAAGTCAGTTTTGTTTAATTTTAAAAAAGATTACACAAGAAAAACGAAATTTCGGCGTATTGTGTGTCAAGCTCAAATTTAAACAATATT
Source organism: Vesta saturnalis (assembly GCA_036346205.1). NCBI lineage: Eukaryota > Metazoa > Arthropoda > Insecta > Coleoptera > Lampyridae > Vesta > Vesta saturnalis. Next base: position 574,472 of record JARFJB010001907.1, on the reverse strand, counting down.
ATCGTTAGAGTTTATAGTTGCCTGTGCTTTCTCTGCACACTGCGAAAGTCTGCGCTTTTCACTTTCTTTGAGAAATTTTATTTTCAACGAATACGAGTAAGCGAAATTCTTTAAATAAAAAAGTGAATAACTCAATACTCATAAAAATATCCACGTAAAGTTAAGCTAAAAATAAACTACTTTATTCGAAACACGTAAGTTACCTGCGGTATAACAGGTCGCTGTCATTATTATAGTTGAAATCACCACCTTTTATAAGATATAGGTGCAAAGCTCCAAATTCCTTAGTCTAGTGTTTCTCTAAATAGTGTATTTAATGTATTATACTATTCCACTCTGTATATCAAGTGTAAAGGGTGACCTCATTAAATTTGTATTATGTAGCCAAATTGCGGAAGTAAACGAATCCACGCACCAGCTGAGGGAAATTCTCGTAGTATATTGTAAAACTAATGTTACAATGACATTTATTGTAAAACGAATATAGCACAAGCCGCGCTAGCGGCGAGTGATGCAAAGTATGTTTTACAATCGTCATTGTAACATGTGTTTTACATAGTACTTTTCTATTTCGCATGAATTTATTTTTAATTGTTCTTAAAAACACAAATGTAAAATCATACTTTATTTAGATTTTTTATGTTGGTAATATAATGATAGTGAAATCATCAACGCACATTTGAATTATTAAATGTCAAAACTAAAATTTAAATTATGGATTCAACTGACATCTCCTGCAATCCTCCAAAATTAAGAGAGATTGCAGATAGTGCAGTCGAGAAATTACTTCCTGAGAAATCATGAGGTAAATATGAAAAAGAGTATAAAAACTTTTGTACATGGTGCGATGAAAATAATGTAAATTTAACAGAAAATATTGTACTGGCATACTTCAATACAATGAAGCGAACAAAAAGGATTCTACAATGTGGTTAAATTACTCAATGCTTCGAACATGCCTTTCGTTACATAAGGATATTCACATATCTCCTGATACAAAGTCGGTCGCAATCCTAAAGCGAAAATCTCAAAATTATGAACTGAAGAAATCTAAAATATTAGATTCCCAAGAATTTATTAATGATCTTAAGGACGACACCATTTTGGTGCATTATTTTTATAAATAATATTTTTTTATCGATGTACAAAATTTCAGGCCATAATAATAATGGGGTTTTCGGCGCATGTAGGCGAGATGAGTTAACTAATATCTCTGTGCATGACATAGACCTAAAACTCAACATAATAATGGTTACAGTTCCAAAAACTAAAACTAATGTGTCACAACTATTCTGCATAATAGAATTAACTTTTGGTATTGATGTACATTTTTTAATTTTATTCCAATTCTTTTCTATTGCTATAATAGCTGATTCATTTGGTATATTAGTGTACTTGGATTCTATGTCTAACGAAAATAAAATGTGGTCAGGTTTGTGGTTTGTCTTGTCAACAATGTTTTTTAGTTCCCAAGTATCTTCATATGTTGTATGTATTAGTTCTTGTTATATTGGAAAGGATATTAGCTAAATATTTAGAAAGTTTGTATGTTTCCTTATGTGAACCATATATTTTTGGGGTACTGCCATTGTGGCAACTTTTTTTTTTAAATGTGTGTGTATCTATGTAATTTTTATTTTTCCATGATTTAACTAAAGTGTTACATTTATTTTGTATTGGATGTAGTTGGACCTTTATAATATATATATATATATATATATATATATATATATATATATATATGTATATATACACAGGGTGTCCCAATAGTGCGTATTCGGTCGATAGCTCCTTAGCCATTAAACTTAGAAGAGAAGTTTAAATACGAAAGTTGTCTATTTTTATAAGCTGCATAATCTAAAAATAGTTTGATTTCTACAGGGTGTAATATAAAAGCGGTACAATATAGAACTTTTGATTTTTAAATAGAACATCCTATATATTAATTTATTTTTCGATTCTCCTTATAATTTTACATCTTTTTTATACGAATTACTCACAAGCTAAATCTTACAGTTTTTGAGATATTTGCAAAGTTAACTAAAAACTGACATTTTTATGTAGTAATTCAAGTAGGCGTATCTCAGTTATTTTTAAAGATAAAAAAACAATCTTTGGTATAGAATTTATTAATATATGAGCTTACTTGAATCTATTGTCAAAATTGAATTTCAATATGCACGGTGATCAGAAAAATTAATTCAATAACATACATTTTAAAATGCTATATCTTCATTTTTTTAAATAGCACACCCTATATTTTTTTAATACCTTGTCTTCGTCTATTAATCGGTTTTCATTTCTATTAAATATGTTCTACACCTATCTCTAATAGTTTCGGAGATATTTAAGTTTGTTCAATTTTTTTCGTTGATAACACTGAAGAAGAGTAAAATTAGTCGGTCAAAGCAAGCTATGAATACATAAGAAACTAAAAAACATATTAACTGAAATACAAACACTTAAAATTATAATAAATGATCACATGATTAAAACGTTATGACAGGTAGAGGTTACTAGACATCTAGATGCTAACTTAAATTAAAAGAACTGAAATAGTTCTAACTAAAATTATTATTAATTTTATTAAATACATAAATAAAAAGTTTACCTCGAGTAGGATTTGAACCTACGACCTGTACTTTGCTAAAGTACCGCGCTAACCATTTGCGCCATCAAGGTTCAAGCCCCAATCGATGTAAATTTTGTCTTTATGTATGTAGAACGGATGCCAATTCTAAATATAATGAGATTACAATCAAATTACTTATATTAATGGAATGTGAGCCTGCAATATCGCAAGGATTCGCACATACTAAAGCAACTTGACTAATATTAATTATAAGTTTTTTGTTATGAACGAATATGTTCAAAGGTAAATATGTAATTAACATTTTATTATTATTAATAATAATTTTTTGCAGGCTCACATTCCATTAATATAAGTAATTTGATTGTTATCTCATTATATTTAGAATTGACATCCGTTCTACATACATAAAGACAAAATTTACATCGATTGGGGCTTGAACCTTGATGGCGCAGTTGGTTAGCGCGGTACTCTAGCAAAGTACAGGTCGTAGGTTCAAATCCTACTGAGGTAAACATTTATTTATGTATTTAATAAAATTAATAATAATTTTAATTACATATTTACCTTTGAACATATTCGTTCATAACAAAAAACTTATAATAATGAAATAGTTGCAACCTCTTTTTTATACAGTGCGATTATTATTGTTTAACCGTGCTCTCCTAAAGAACAGTACTACTCTTCCGTATCCTTAAAATGAAAATTGTGCTATGTCCAGTGGCGTAAATGCAGAAATTAAAATTAATACTACCATAAAAAACAAAAACTTTCGTGAATGACGAATTGCCTATTATATAGGCGTACAAAAACTTGAAAAATTGTAATTTACGTTTAATTTGAATTAACACTTAATTTTTTTAAATTTAGCTTTATGTAATTATAGTTGCGTTCCTAATACGGTAGGTATATGTTTATTATTAGAGTTAAAAATAGAGAAATAAAATCAAACTTGGCAATTATCTATAAAACAATTCAAAGTGACCAGCATTGTTTGCATTCGTTTCATACTTTCAAATACATTTATTAATTGAGCTTCTGTACTATTTTGAATTGCGTCAGTTATTGAATTTTTTAATGCATCAACTGTATGAAGGCGTGTCTTTAGATTCTATTTTTTAAATGTCCAAATAAAAAATAATACAGTGGAGGAAGGTCTGGTGACCTTGGGAGCCAAACTCTCACACTTATAACTTTTTCATCAAAATGTTCACGTAAAAGAGTTAGTGTTTGATTAGCTGTATGAGCTGGAAGGGAAGGAAAGGTCACGTATTTCATTCCCTCCGCACGGGGGAGGGCGGGCTGTTTGAGCTTTCCAAGCTCCTTCAGCCACAATCATGGATTCCCAGCATACGTACATACATTACGTATATGCACGGTGAGATTAAGGATGGGTGTGGTGAGGATAGAATCCGAAGGAACGGAGTTAGGGTTCAGAGGGCCGCTCCATGTGTATGAGGAAAACCCCCTGAAAAAAACTCATACACGATAACGGGAATCGAACCAATTACCTCCTGGTTGTGTTATCGTGCTGAAAATATACATGTTGCAGCTCGTCATCGTGTAGTTGATCAATGAAAGGTTCCAAAATAGTTTTGTATCGAGCCGCAGTTACTGTACCTTCAAAGAAAATGAAACCTACAATTCTTCTTCGTGACATAGCAGCCCAAACACCTTTTTTCACAGGATACGAAGTAGTTTCTTAAAAAACGTGTGGATTTTCTCCTGACCACACACGGTAATTCTACGAATTCACATAACCAGATAAATGGAACCATGCTTCATCCGTAAAGAAACTTAAGTTCAGTATTTGGTCATCTCTCAAGTTGTTATTGAACCATTGGCAATATTCTAAACGCTTTTGAAAATCTAAAGAGTAACTCTTGCACAACCGTTATTTTGTAAGGATGAAAATGTAATTGACGTTTGACTGCTTCATGGCATGTACCATAAGAAAGACCTGTAACAATTGCTTATAATGAAATACTTTACTTATTTAATGCTTTGGTTTGTAATATTCTCTTTATTTTATTGCTTAAACATACAAGTTAATCATGTTTTGTATAATGCAAAATTACCTGTTTGCTGGACCAATTGTGTTAAAGGTTTTGTTGGACTTCTTTCCTAATGTGTAAGTACATTTTCCACTACTTCCTCTGTAAGTACAGTTGTGCGACCCGTATATTTTCCCTTGCAAATACTACCATGTTCATGAAAAGGACTAACAATTCTGTACATCTAATTCGATGTACTGAAAGTGATTTCGATATTATTCAACACATAATCGTACTGTATACTACATCTACATCTTTTTGACCGTTTCGAAAATAAGCTTCCAATATAAACTTGTCTTGGTCGACAGTAAAAGGCATTATAACCTAAAACAATTTATTTACGAAAAAGGAATAAAATACACGAATTAACTTACCTTGAAAATCCTGTTTAATTTATTAATGAGTTTTGAAAAAAAGTATTTTATTGTAATACAAATGTAGATAAAGGAATAATTGAAAAAGCAAAAATCTATGTACGTTTATGAAATGTCAATCGAAGTAGAAATAAATATTTGTGCCTAACTTCACCAGAAACTTGGAATAAACTTTTGATAAAAATTCTATAAAAAGCAATTTTTTTCGGTCAATAATTGTTGATATCCTCGTAGGATCATAACGAAAACAGGCAACATTGTAAGAACCAAAACAATAATCTACGCCAGAATGACATTTAAAACTTCATGTTAGATAGAGATTAATATACATAAGTACATTCCAAAGCCACCCGCGTCTATGAAAATATCGATCAGCAAGATATCAAAATACCTAGAAATAGACCTTAAACATATAATTTCTATGCATTTTTTTATATGACGCGTAATTTAGCGGCAAAAAATTCCTAACAATTTAAGTGTTAGTTAATTATCTCAATAACTATTAATTTTATAAGAAAAAGTGTAGTACTATCTTTTAAAGAAAATTTAATTTTACATAATTTTCTTTATAAAGCTTTTTAATGTAAAGCGAAATAAATGTAAAACTTAACTAAATATGATTGAAAATGCTGAAGCTGTATTATCAGTATTTTTATAGAAACGGGCGGATTTGGAAATTTTTTACGTAACATGTATTTGTGTCTATCTGACTTGAAATTTTAAACGTCATTGTGACATAGATTATTGTTTTGATTTTTACAAGTTTGTCTGTTTTCGTAATGAATTTCGTATAAAAGAGGTTGCATAATTATTCTTAAAAAATGTTATTAAAATTATTTCATTTCTTTTAATTTCCATTTTGTAGGTTAAAATGTCGTGTGGTGTTGTACACCAGATACTGTTATTTCCCGTCCTAGATAATTTACTTATTTGTCATTTATTTTATTTACAGTTATTACTAATATTTTGCCAACTGATCGGAAAAATACGGCAAAAGCCAAAGGGTTAAAAGGGTCACTGTAGAAACCCTGTACGAGTAAACAAAATTGCTGAAGTCTCAGGATGTAAAATCAAAGAACTCTGTAGTTGCAGGCAGAAGTGAGATTCGAAAATGACTTCTGAACAAAGAGAAAAACTTTTCAAATATAACACAGACGATATATTGAATCACTGGTTCCGCCCGAGTTAAATATTGCTAAAGATACTAATATAATCCAAGTTTGTAAGGTATTGTTCTTAACCACATTCTGTTTGGGCGAAAAATGTGGCATTGTAAGGCCTGATGGAAGGTTGAATGTACCTCCACATAGATCATTGCCAGATACTGTGAAACAATCGTTAATTGAACATATACAGAGTTATCCATCACACGTGTCACATTATTGTAGGAAAGGACTCAAAAGAAGTATCTTGGATCCGAACTACACATATGTTCAAACAGTATATTAAGAAATGCAGGAATCACAAAATCTCAAAGAACCTTATTTCCAAGCAATGGCGGTTCACCGATACTGTTAGTACATAGTTCAATTTGTCATTTCATACTCCTCATGTAGATATATGGGATGACTGTGATAAGTTCGTTAAACTTGTTGTTGAAAACAAGGATAACGCAGAGAGTACAATGCAAAACCAGAAACTGCATCATGAAAAGGCTGATAGAAGGTATCAATTGAAACACATATGGGACAGTAACCATTCAGGAAGTTACTGCTATGGTAGACCTTCAAAAATGTTTGTTTACGTCGTCTCTTAAAAATAGCCAATCATTTTATTTACGAAAATTTTGGAAACTGAATTTAACCATATTCGAAGCTACCTCGAACACCGCTCATAATATGATTTGGAGTGAAAGCATTGGACAACGTGGTGGGAACGAAATTGGGTCCTGTATGATAAACTGGGCCACCGACTTTTTGCCTTATCCAGTTCAAGAAGTAACGATTTGGTCGTCACGGCCAAAACCAAAATTTGTAAGTAGTTCTGGCACATATGTGGATTCTGAGACAATGTCCACATATAAAAGTGAATAATCACACATTTCTTTTGAAAATCCACAATCCTATGGGGGCCGATATGGTACATTCCATAATTGAACGAAAGAAACCAAACCTAATGAAATTGGAGATAATAGTTCCTAGAGATTGAGCACAGTTTATAAGGACTTGCAATGGCAGAATTAAATTCCATGTCTATTAAAGTTGCGATTTCAGAAATTTAAAAATCCAGATGGAAAAATATTAGGTATTTCAAAAGTAGTCTTCAAGTAAAACTAGACACTCCAAGAGTGCTATACTATAAAACTAATGTTTGTCAAGACGTTTTTATGGAATAAATGATTGCCAGTCTCCTGGCCTGAAACTTTACCTCCTGTCAGAACAACCCAATGTGCGTTAACATCTAGCAAATACACCTGAAGACAGTACTACAGTAAATTCTCACGGAATTTCACAGTTTTTATCCGTCTTAAGACTTCAGAATCAGTCCAAGGGTACGAAGAGTACCCAGAATTTTATTCCGGAAACAATCAGTAAAGTTGGAACCTCCAATGATGTTCCCTACAATATTTCGAGAATAGAAAATTACTACTTGTACATGTCTTGAGTATTATTGTAGTTGTGACCATAAACACAGGCTTTCACACGCTTTCCTTTAAAGTTGGTAAAATGGACAATTGACCTTTTGATATTGAGGTACAGAATTAAATAAGTTAGAAATAACTATCAAACATTGATCCGATTCGAGCTGGATACTAACATTAAAATTCCATCAGAAGTTAATAATGTATTAAAATTAGGTCCAAAATTAAATTTTTTAATAATAATGACAGCATTGTTAATTATAATTCACATTCCACAATTAATAGCAAACATAGTGTATATACAATTTCGTTGATCGTGCAATTAAACATCCTAAACACCATAAAGATACTATAAATAAAATTAAAAACACACTTAAAAAAAATAACTTCGCTAAACAATTTATGGACACAACAATTAAGCAACGTATACAAAAAATAAAATTTCAAAATAAAAGTGATAATAAAGATGAAATTAACTTTCAACCAAGTTGTCTAGGTGACCTAAAAAATTACAATATTAAAACTGCCTTTAAAAATAAAAATACACTCCAACAACGTTGTTATACTAACAAACAACTACATCTAAAAAATTAAATATAGTATATAAAATTGCGATAGTTGTTACATAGGAAATTTTATTACTAAGATAAATCAACATAAAACTTCAATACAAAAATTACAGATTGATGCACATCATCAAAAAACAGCCATATCAGAAAATGCAACAAAGTGTGGACATAATTTTATTTTTAAAGAATCACAAGTATTATTAACTGAATCAAATACTAAAAATGACAGCTCTATGAAATGGTAAAAATTAAACAAACTCACAATACTGTTAATTATAAAACTGACATTGATCATTTAAATGTGGTACATCATAATTTATTGTATAAAGTTTGATTCAAATAAAGTTGGGTATGACTCATCGATGTAAAAACATAAATCTGCTGTACAATTCATATTAGTGCAACAAAACGTTGTGTCGTGATTAAAAAGCTGCATCTATTACTCCTGTTATTTTTTGAAATTATTGTTTATGTGGTTTTGCTTTACTTTTTATAAAAAACAGTTTTTTTTTAAACTATCTACAACTTGTACAGTGAATTATCGGTAATTTGGTAACATTTTTACATAATTTATATAAAATTTACAAAATTTTAGATATGCTACGTAATAAGCACCTTAAATCTCAAGCGCAACTCGTAGTTACGAACGTGCTTAATTATTGTGAATGGGAACGTGACAATCAAGGGGCACTCTGTTATGCAGGTATGTAGTATATTATTGTGTAAAATATGATACTTGGAAGGACTACTTTTAGCCCACGTCTGAAGCATGTGGGGTTAGTATAAATACAGTTAGTGCTATAAAAAAAACGTTCACAGTCACCAGCTAAGCGGAGAAAACGTACGAAATCTAAGTCCACCGAAGTTCATGACTATGTGAAGGATGCAGTAAAGAGAAATATTTATGAAATGCATTCAAAATGTAAATACAAATATGCGACATGTCTAGTACTATACCTGTTTTTGTAGGTATACATGTTACGCTGGCATCATTACAAAAAAAATTAAGCAATAGTCAAGTTTTAGATTTCAGTAGATCAAGTTTAAGACGTTTCTTACATTTCACTGGCTTTTCATCTAAAGTAGTGGATGGTAGGAGAGGTTTACTGGAACAATCATATATTGCTGCCAATCGTACACGATTCTTAAGAGAATATTACAAAAATAAGAAGAAAAATTATACAATCCTGTATTCTTAGATGAAACTTGAATTTTCAGTCGAGGATCGCACAAAAGAAGGTGGCATGATAAATCTAAGGAAAGCGTGAAGAAGAAGCCAATGGGCGAAGGAAAAAGGTTTGCTGTAAGTTACATTATAATTTCTAATAAAATAACTGTATTTTTTAGATTTATAGTTGTTCATGCAGGTAATGAAGAGTTATTTCCGATTATTCATTTTTGTTTTCTACAAAGTCACAAAGTGTAGACTATCATGGAGGTATATGTGCGGAGTTGTTTACAAAATGGTTTGAAAATAATTTAATTGCAAACTTAAAAGAACCATCTTTAATTGTAATGGACAATGCTAGTTATGATTCCAAACTTCTAGAAAAAATTCCAAATAATTCATCTAAGAAGGAAGAAATATGTAATTTTCTACTAAAGCGCAACATAGCTTATGAACCTAGCATGTTGAAAAAAGAATTACTGCAATTAGTTGCAGATAATGCGATACTATTACGGTTACCACCATATCACTGTCAATTTAATCCAATTGAACTGGTGTGGGAAAACTGCAAAGAACTCTACAACAAAAATATAGGAAGACATAATTCCAAATTTAACGATGACCATGTAAAAGAAATATGAATACGAATTGATAGGACAGATTGGCAGAAATACTTTAAACATACCGAAGTGTCTATGATAGATTCGTGGGAAATTGAAAAACATTTTGAGCTTGTGCAACCATTAATTATATCTGTTAACGATTCCACTTCTGAGAGAGACTCTGATAAATATTCTAATTTTTACATAATATATAAATAACTCTACAATATGTAGATGGACTGAATTCATGTACTGATGTATGTAAATTGCTTTTCATTTAACTTGGAGCAATATAAAATCTATTGAAACCATGTGCTAACTTAAAATATTAAACATCTATAATTTCGTTAAACTTCAAACTACGTTACACTGTACACACTTTCTTCTACAAGAATGAAATAATCATAAATGTATCGATATTTATGTTATCATAAAGTATTTACAAGAATTATGTCGATTACAAAGCAATAATGATGCTTCTAGAAGGGTTGTTATAAATCTTAAGAATACCAAACTAATTGCAACTTTTACCAATTTTTCCATCTGTAATGATTTTCCATTTATAATAAAAGTATTTGTTTACTAACAAGTATAGTTTATGTATTATGATGGTATGTAATTATAATCAAACCATGTCCTAAATTATAACAAAACACTGTCGTAGCAAAATATTTTTGATTCTATCAATAAAATAAGTGGATATAATGGATAATTTTTATAGTTTAAAATTTTATATTTTAAACTATAAAAATATCCATTATATCCACTTATTAACATTCAATCATTTTCAACTTTCTTTAACATTTTATGGAAATTTATGTGCCTATAAAAATATGAACTAAAAGATACTTTGCTGATTTAATAAAGACTTACGTTGCCTAAATCTTAGTTCGTGTAATTAAGAATGAGTCATACCCAACTTTATTTGAATCAAACTATATTAACATTAATAAAAAAAAATACTTGAATGCAACCTAAATAGTTGCCATAAGATGTACTCAGAAATGAATGTGCATGACTGAATGTGTAAGATTACTTGACACATGATATACAAATTTTACGACGTACGAGGGGTCGTTTTAATATTCTCGGACTGGGCATGATAAGAGTAGATTAGAACAACAACAGAAATTTATTTTTCAATATAGGCCCCTTGCTTTTCAATACATAGTTTCTATAACATATTTAACCCATTATAAAAATATTCTTTTGGTTTACTCGCACAATGGCTTTCAACAGCAGCTATAAGTTCATCATCGTCCCTAAATTTTCTTCCCCTTAGTGTTCTTTTGAGAACTGGAAACAAAAAATAGTCACTGGGGCTAAATCTGATCTATAAGGTGGATGATCAATTTCTACAAAGCCACATTTAGCAACGGCAGCTTTAGAAAGTCTTGACTTATGGGCTAGTGAATTATCATGAAGCAGCAGGACATTTTGCGTCTTTTCACCTTAATAACATCTCTGAGGCGATGTATTAAGCTTGCATAATACTCTCCTATGATTGTACCACTCTTCTTCAGATAGTCAATAATTAAAGTTCCTTGGCAATCCCAAAAAACAGTTGCCATTATTTTTCCTGCAAACTTTAAACTTTTTGCGAGGACTGGAACCCCATCATTGATTCAGGATCAAAATAATGGACCCAAGTTTCATCTCCAGTTATAAGTCGATTGATAATTAAATCTGGTTCGTCCCCATAAAGCGCCAAAAATTCTTCACACTTCTCCATTTGAGTAAGCATTTGAAAAGGTGTAAGCATTCGTGGAACGCATCTCGCACTGACCTTTGACATGCCAAGGTAATCGTGTAAAATTGCGAAAACTGTGTTTTCTGAAACTCCTAACAAAGACGCTAATTGTCTCTTCTTTAATCTTATATCTTCCAATACCAAACACTTGGTTTTTTCAATAACATCCGAAGTGATCATGTCAACAGGCTGACCTGGACGGGGATCATCACCTAGTGATTCTCGGCCATGTTTAAAAAATTTTGACCATTCACAAATAGTCGACTTGGAAGGGCAATTATCCCCGTATACAATCAACATTTCTTCACGAATAACTTTTGAAGGTTTTCCTTGTTTTGTAAGCAACTTTATAACAGCTCGATATTCAAGTTAGTCCATTTTGAGACGTTACAACACAAACTGACAGATATTAGAACTAATAATACTGCAATTGTTTTATAAATTGTCAAACAAGTTACCATGGCAAATATGATTTAAAATCAATAAAATGAAAAATTACATTAACATTGTAAATTACCTAGTCTGGGAATATAAAAACGACCAGTCGTACATCTGGTTTAATAATTAGATTATTTAATAAAACGCATGAAGAACAAAATTAAATATTATGTTCACAAAACGAAAATAAAATATCTGGTGGGGAATACCACACGATCTTCCAACCTACAAAATGGAAATTAAAAGAAATGAAATAATCTTAATAACATTTTTTGGGATAATTATGCAACCTCTTTTATAAGAAGTTCATTACAAAAATAGTCAAAATTGTTAACTATAATCTATGTCAAACAGACATTTAAAACTTCATGACAGACAGAGGTTAATAGACATCTAGATGCTAACTTAAATTAAAAGAAATGAAATAATTTTAATTTCATTTTTTTTTTAGGATAACTATGCAACCTCTTCTTTATACGTTCATAACGAAAACAGGCAAAACTGTAAAACAAAACAACAATCTATATCAAATTGACGTTTAAAACTTCATGACAGACAGAGGTTAATAGACATCTAGATGCTAACTTAAATTAAAGAAATGAAATAATTTTAATTTCATTTTTTTTTGGGATAACTATGCAACCTCTTCTTTATATGTTCATAACGAAAACAGGCAAGATTGTAAAGACAAAAACAATAATCTAGGTCAAATTGACGTTTAAAACTTCATGAGAGACGGAGGTTAATACACAACTAGATGCTAACTTAAATTAAAAGAAATGAAACAATTTTAATTTCAATTTTTTAGGAAAACTATGCAACCTCTTCTTTATACGTTCATAACGAAAACAGGCAAGATTGTAAAACAAAAACAATAATCTAGGTCGAATTGACGTTTAAAACTTCATGAGAGACAGAGGTTAATGAAGCAGCAGGACATTTGCGTCTTTTCACCTTAATATCATCTCTGAGGCAATGTATTAAGCTTGCATAATACTCTCCTGTGATTGTACCACCCTTCTTCAGATAATCAATAATTAAAGTTCCTTGGCAATCCCAAAAAACAGTTGCCATTATTTTTCCTGCAAACTTTAAACTTTTTGCGAGGACTGGAACCCCATCATTGATTCAGGATCAAAATGATGGACCCAAGTTTCATCTCCGGTGATAAGTCGATTGATAATTAAATCTGGTTCGTCCCCACAAAGCGCCAAAAATTCTTCACACTTCTCCATTCGAGTAAGCATTTGAAAAGGCGTAAGCATTCGTGGAACCCATCTCGCACTGACCTTTGTCATGCCAAGGTAATCGTGTAAAATTGCGAAAACTGTGTTTTCTGAAACTCCTAATAAAGACGCTAATTGTCGCTTCTTTAATCTTATATCTTCCAATACCAAACACTTGGTTTTTTCAATAACATCCGAAGTGATCATGTCAACAGGCCGACCTGGACGGGGATCATCATCTAGTGATTCTCGGCCATGTTTAAACAATTTTGACCATTCACAAATAGTCGACTTGGAAGGGCAATTATCCCCGTATACAATCAACATTTCTTCACGAATAACTTTTGAAGGTTTTCCTTGTTTTGTAAGCAACTTTATAACAGCTCGATATTCAAGTTAGTCCATTTTGAGACGTTACAACACAAACTGACAGATATTAGAACTAATAATGCTGCAATTGTGTTATAAATTGTCAAACACGTTACCATGGCATATATGATTTAAAATCAATAAAATGAAAAATTACATTAACATTGTAAATTACCTAGTCTGGGAAACGACCAGTCGTACATCTGGTTTAATAATTAGATTATTTAATAAAACGCATGAAGAACAAAATTAAATATTATGTTCACAAAACGAAAATAAAATATCTGGTGTGAAATACCACACGATCTTCCAACCTACAAAATGGAAATTAAAAGAAATGAAATAATCTTAATAACATTTTTTGGGATAATTATGCAACCTCTTTTATAAGAAGTTCATTACAAAAATTGTTAACTATAATCTATGTCAAACAGACGTTTAAAACTTCATGACAGACAGAGGTTAATAGACATCTAGATGCTAACTTAAATTAAAAGAAATGAAATAATTTTAATTTCAATTTTTTTAGGATAACTATGCAACCTCTTCTTTATACGTTCATAACGAAAACAGGCAAAACTGTAAAAACAAAAACAACAATCTATGTCAAATTGACGTTTAAAACTTCATGACAGACAGAGGTTAATAGACATCTAGATGCTAACTTAAATTAAAAAAATAAAATAATTTTAATTTCATTTTTTTAGGATAACTATGCAACCTCTTCTTTATACGTTCATAACGAAAACAGGCAAGATTGTAAAAACAAAAACAATAATCTAGGTCAAATTGACGTTTAAAACTTCATGACAGACAGAGGTTAATAGACATCTAGATGCTAACTTAAATTAAAAGAAATGAAATGATTTTAATTTCAATTTTTTTAGGAAAACTATGCAACCTCTTCTTTATACGTTCATAACGAAAATAGGCAAGATTGTAAAGACAAAAACAATAATCTAGGTCAAATTGACGTTTAAAACTTCATGTGAGACGGAGGTTAATACACAACTAGATGCTAACTTAAATTACAAGAAATGAAATAATTTTAATTTCAATTTTTTTAGGATAACTAGGCAACCTCTTCATTATACGTTCATATCGAAAAGAGGCAAGATTGTAAAAACAAAACAATAATCTAGGTCAAATTGACGTTTAAAACTTCATGACAGACAGAGGTTATAGACATCTAGATGCTAACTTAAATTAAAAGAAATGAAATAATTTAGTTTCAATTTTTTTAGGATAACTATGCAACCTCTTGTTTATACGTTCATAACGAAAACAGGCAAGATTGTAAAAAGAAAAACAATAATCTAGGTCAAATTGACGTTTAAAACTTCATGACAGACGGAGGTTAATACACAACTAGATGCTAACTTAAATTAAAAGAAATGAAATAATTTTAATTTCAATTTTTTTAGGATAACTATGCAACCTCTTCATTATACGTTCATATCGAAAACAGGCAAGATTGTAAAAACAAAACAATAATCTAGGTCAAATTGACGTTTAAAACTTCATAACAGACAGAGGTTATAGGCACCTAGATGCTAACTTAAATTAAAAGAAATGAAATAATTTTAATTTCAATTTTTTTAGGATAACCATGCAACCTCTTGTTTATACGTTCATAACGAAAATAGGCAAAATTGTAAAACAAAAACAATACAGTCTGGAAATTTAAAATCTTAGAGACTCTAAAACGATGGAACGTTAGAGGTAACCTCCCAAACTTTATCAACAACTTTTTGCAAGGCAGGTGCATTCAAATAAAGATTGGTAATGCAAAATCCAATATACGAAACTTGTAAAATGGAATACCCCAAGGCTCTGTACTTAGCGTAACTCTTTTCGCAACAGCTATCAATAACATACCAGACAAAATAAATTCAAATACAAAAGCACTACTATACGTCGATGATTTATGTATCATTACGACCGGAAGAGATTTAAACGATATGACAGAATGAATTCAAAGGGACATAGACGCTGTTGTGGAAGAAGCAGAAATACGAGGATTTCAGTTCTCACTAACTATAACAAAAGCGATGCATTTCTGTCGCCTAAGATACTATCACCAAGGAAGACCGCTAAAGCTGAAAGAAAACGAAATCCCTTTCGTGAAAGAACTAACGTTTTTAGGTGCCTTACTAGATCGCAAATTAACCTGGAAACGACACATTGATAGTGTCGTGTCAAAGTGCAAAATAACACTAAATAGAATAAAAATACTTAGCAATTACACGTGGGGGGCGGATAAAGACAGTTTAAAAAAAGTTATTAATGCATTTGTAAGAAGTAGACTTGAGTACGGGTCAGCCATATATCGGTCGGTAGCCAAATCTCACCTTAAGAGGATTTACTCAGTGTGGCACAACGCAATGCTAATTTCAACTGGAGCATACAGAACATCGCCTATAGACAATCTGAACATAGAAAACAACTCACTACCCTTAGATCTACGGTTTTTACAACAGAGTTTAAAATATGGTACCAAACTAAGTTCAAACAAAACACACTTCCTACATGAACTTATTATAAGCCCTCCAATGCACGAAAAATATTACTGGCAACAAACACGTACCATACCAGCTATAGTTCAAATACACTTAGATATGAAAGCAGAAGGCCTTATACCTATGCACTACTGGGAGCCGGAATTTGATAAACCCCCATGGGAATTAGAATCACCAATAACGGGTGAAGAGATAGGAACATTACAGATTTACGACAGTGAGAGCTACTATCTTGGTACATGGAGCACAGAAAGCTTAAAGTCGGGTATAGTGATGTATGGAAATACATTCACATCATGGAATTTTCCTGATGCTTACTCCAAAGTTAATATGAACCTGGCAACAATATTAAAAGCACTTCTAATTAGTGAACAATCAGCAAATACAAATATAAAGCTCGTATGCAATTTTAAAGTACTGAGTCAAATAAACAATATTTTCACTACGAGCAAAATAGGAATGTCCATCATACAAAAATGGAATGGACTAAAAAGGTCAGGCAAATTAGTAGTAATATCAGAATCCCCATTACAAGAAGAAAGACTAAAATTGCAACAGGCAAGAGACGATCTAATACGAAATTCAAAAAACACTCAAATCAAAATGGAGCAGGTGTGCATTGAGGACATATTAAAACAAATCAATGATGTAGTGATTCAAAAATGGGAAAACTCCTGGTCGTCAAGCTCCTCACAATTAAAGATAATATCTCCAAGTGTAAAACTTGCCCAGAATTTAACAGGACTAACACGAAAAGAGCAAATAATTATAACAAGAATCCGTATTGGTCATACACGATTAACGCATAGTCACCTTCTACTAGGAACACGTCCAAAAAAATGCACTCATTGCGACGTAACTTTAACGATAAGACATATATTAGAAGACTGTCAAAATCTACAAGCATGTAGACAAAAATATAATATTGAAAGCATAAATATACTGTCTAACCCTAACCACCACGAAAAGATAATATCATTTACTAAAGAGACATTAATATACAAGCAACTCTAAGTAGAACGTATAGAGAACTTACCTCTTAAGTGGAATGTGGAGTCCAAAACGATATATTTTGTGCCAATGACCTAAGATGTTGACGCACAAAAAAAAATAATAATAATAACAATCTAGGTCAAATTGACGTTTAAAACTTCATGACAGACAGAGGTTAATAGGCATCTAGATGCTAACTTAAATTAAAAGAAATGAAATAATTTTAATTTCAATTTTTTAGGATAACTATGCAACCTGTTCTTTACACGTTCATAACGAAAACAGGCAAGATTGTAAAAACAAAAACAATAATCTAGGTCATATTGACGTTTAAAACTTCATATCAGATAGAGATTCATAGACATAAATACATATTAACGTAAAAAAAAAGTTCCAAAGACGCCCGCTTCTATAAAAATATCGATAATACAGTTTCAGCATTTTCAATCATATTTATTTAATTTTTACATTTATTTCGCTTTACATTAAAAAAAATTATGTAGAATTAAATTTTCTTTAAAAAATACGTCTACAGTTTATAAATTAATCATTCTTTAGACAATGAAAAAATTAAATTCTACCTTAGGAATTTTTTTGACTCTTAAGTTACGCGGCATATCAAAAAATTGCATAGAACATAATTAATCGATATGTGTAAGGTCTATATATGTAGGTATTTTTGTATCTTTAAAATATGCAGCTGTTTTAGAAATATTTGATAAAAACTAAAAACTGTCTCTAATAAACCCCTCCCTCCCTCCGCCCCTGGATTTCTCCCAAAATCTAATCAGCTCTAAGTTAAATGAAAACAAGATTTAACACAAAATTTTAAGTACTACGTAGGTATTTTAATTCTGGAGTTACCGTGGATATTAACATACATCCACACACACACAGACATACAGACATGATGGCCGATCTTGGTGAAACTTGTCCAAAACTTGTAAAATGAGTGGATTTAGAGATAGTGAAAAACAATAGATTGCATAACTTTCCTTACCTACATATGTATATGTAGGTTGGAAGGTAAAAAAAAGGAAAAAGAAGTATCGATTATAGATACCAAAAAAATGTTTGCGAGTAAATATTTAAAATATCATATAAAAAGTTATTATAAGTTTCAGTTAATCACATGTAGTTTTACAGATAACGTTCGGCTTGAAAAACCTAATAATTAGCGAAAACGTTGCCGAATTTTTAATAGTATGTAAAATATTAACGGCAAGAAGCTTTTTTTTTATAAAAAAAAGAATCTAATAGATTTAATAAATGAATTTAGCACTTATATCTTCTTGTTTTAATTTATAATATAAAATTTTTCTTTAAATAGTATATATGTTTTCAAACATAAAATAAAAAGTTAATGTTTTTTAGTAGTTTGGTTTTCCATTATACACATCAATTAACAATTCTACGTACATAAAGTTATACATTTAATAAAGTATATAATATCTACATACAATCACTCACCATATTTGGTATACTGGAGTTATACATTTGTAGTAATTACTATTTGACCTCTCTTTGTTCCTAAAAAAAGATCTGTGATGGCTTACATCGATCGGCAATTAATGATGTTTTATCGTGCTTAATTACTAGAGCTACCCTACTGCTCTGATTACTACGTCAGCCTTTGTTACAAACCTGTTTACAATTTCCGTATTACTGATTTGGAGAATTTTATGTTGCAAATTTAAAGTGAAACAGAATATTAAGCAAGGTGATTATTGTGCATTTTCAAAGTAATTCTAAGATTTTTAGAATGTTTTAAATAAAAAAAACTATATCATCCATTTTAACTTTTTTAAAGTATATGTACAATTACGTATGAAAATATAAACGTTCACCATTTTCACACATAATAAAATACTTATCTTTTTTGGGTTTTTTAATGGTGCCTTTTAAATTATACAATCTAAACGTTTCGATAACACTTACAGTTCTTCGTCAGTAGTCATATCTATTAAAATTGTTAAAGATGTTTAAAACAATTTTGTCAAAATTGAAAAATTAAAACATAAACATCAGGCTGTTATTAATATAACATATTAATTTCAACAACTTTAATAGATATTACTACTGACGAAGATAACTGTAAGTGTTATCGAAACGTTTAGATTGTATAATTTAAAATACACCATTAAAAAACCCAAAAAAGATAAGTATTTTATGCAATTACGTATTTACTAGTAAAATAAATGTATGCTAAATAACAGCCCTACAAATTATTATTATTTACACGATCCAGGAGGCCTCGAGGAAATTATAAAAAGATTATAAATTCTGACATATTAGAGATCAAAGTTATAAAGGGTGTGCCATAATTAGCGGAAAACATTTTAACAGTGAATTTTACGGTTTAAAATAGATCAAAAACATTTGTCTACAAATTGTTACTAACCGAGCGACAGCACCCCAAATGTGGAACTTAAAGGATGTTCATTGTTAGTATTTTCCCAATCGTTGGGAGTGAAAGTCTAAAATTTGGTATATACACTAAACTTTAAGTGATAAAACAGATTTGATCAAAAAATAGTTGTTCGATCAGCGGCGTCTCAAATCTTGAGGGGGCAAAGTAAAAAATAACCTAACTATTTTATATATAATTTTTTTGCTAGCATACCCTGAAATTAATAAGGTTTTGACTTTCCTCAAGAAAAAATGTATTCTTATTTTACTTTGCTAGTATGCACGGTTCTCAAGTAAAATAAATTCAAAGATTCCCTTATCAAAGCGAACATTGGATAATTTGTGAGATTATTTTGACGCACTGGGTATATGCAGTCTTGTGATGTGCGTGGAACGTATTTTGGATTGTAAATGAACATGAGATTGCACGAGAAAATTGTTTTTTTGTGTACAGAATGTAAATCAGTATAAATGCTACGCCACTGGAATTTTAGTAGAGCGTTGTGTATCATGTAAAAGAGTATTTAAATGTTGTATGAAGATGGTTGAGTTGAAAGTATTAAATTTGATTGAGAAATAATGTTTTGGTCAAACCCCGGTAATGGTTAAATGCTACTGGAATTTGACACTGTATGCGGAGGAATGCTGTATTAAACTTTTTGTAAAGGTCTGAATGAGTGAACTTATGATATGTTGATATTGTATTAAAGTGCAGAAAAGAATATGTATGTATGTATATTTTTGCTTGTATGAAAGTCGTAACATTGCGCAATAGAAAAATTGAATGCATGTTCACGGACAAATGGTGTTAGAATTTGCTAAATTGTGCGGAAGGAAAAATCGTGCGTAAGTAAAACTTTATAAAAAGTTGAATATGGATCTGGACAGTATATGGAGTGAAATTGATGTGAATTAGAGTCTTTCCGAAGAGTTGTGAGGATGTTTGTAAACAAATTCAAAATGGTTGCGATTTTCACATACCGGCTGTGTTAGTTCCGTTTCAGAGCTTCCACTCGGCAAAGACGCGCAATGGAAAGCTGCTTTGGGATTGGTTGATTGTAATTTTAGCTCGAAAAATATGATGACGTTGAGCAAAATGGATGATCGCAGGTATATGAGGGAGAAACTGCTAGGGTATAAGAAGAAGACGCTCGGCAAAGAGCTATACTTAAGGGATGGGCGCACGCGAGTGTTTTGCGAGATCATAAAACTATCTGTGCTGGTTTTTATTTGTACATAATTAGCGTCGCAGTGCATATTAGTTTACTGCAAAAACGCATTTTGGGGATTAAAAGTGTTGAATCAGATTTAAGGTAAACAGCAAACATCTATTTGGAGGTATTGTGTATACAGCACCGCGGGACCCAAAACGAACCTAAAGTGATTCTTTATGTAACAAAATAAAGTTGTGTTTAAACACTTATGAATTAGGTTAAACAGCATCGGACATTAATGGTATTTATTTAAGTTTAATGCGATTATAACAGCACTAAAACGACTGTATAGAAACATTTTAATGTTCAAGTGTAAATAAATATATTCTGTGACTGACTAACATTTGCTTTTCAAAAAGGACATGTAGTAAATCAGATAGCCCCATTTTGTTTTACACCACGGAATACGGACATTTAAGAGAGTGAAACCGCGTCGATGGCTGTTTATCAGTGGCAAGTGTAGATACAAATTAAGGATTAATTACAACGAATCAACCCAGCGGACACATTGTACCGGATAAAGGACTACAGAACTTATTTAAGCAAGAATAATTTTAGATTTTTGAATAGTAGAAGTTTGATTATCTTTAGAGGTGTGACAGTTTATATTGTAAGTTTCATCTTAGGCAATAACGATAATCAATCTACATTACCGTTCTTACATGTTTAGATCATACGAATACGAATACAGAGCCATTAATTAACTTATTTGTTTAAATTGTGATTCCTTAGTCTAAAGTTCTAAAAGAGAACGAATCACAAGATATTTATGAAGAAGTTGCAGATTCGAATCATTACAATTCGTTCGTGTTGGAGAATGTTTAAATACAGTTTAAAGCGAAAGTATTCAAATAATATTTTATAGAAAATATATGATTCATAAACGACGAACTGATCGTTATATCTTTAAAATTTATAATACGAATTAACGGTTGTGTGGTTAAAAATTAATAGACCGAAGTATTATTTTTCTAAATTGCGTGATATTTATTTATTTCAGAATTTTTAGGAATATTAATCTATATGTATACGAGGGTAAATTAGAAAGTAAATTAGAAAGGGTGCGATCAATAAGTTTACGACGGCTCGTATGCGACAAAATTTTATCAACCTTTGGATAAATTTATTACTAAGGGTAAGTGAACTTAAAGATTTTCAAAATTGAATCGACGTACGTAACGTTTTCTGAAACGAAATTTAACGTACTCTGTTAAAAGTGAAAATGAGTTGTGTATGGTTTTATTGAGTATATTACAATCCTTCCACAGTCAGGTAAGATTGGCTTAACACCTCGCGTAGGACTATTTATTTTAGAAAAATTTAAGACTGTGCTGGCGCCTAGAGACAATTTTTCCTGGATTAAATGTTGATTTATGGTAAGTGTAAGGTGGTCGAACCTAAATTTCAATCATTTTACGTCTTATATTAACCCCGCCCATTTCCACTGCAGTTGGCCTGGCAACCCGCTTACCTCGGCAGGCCTGGGCGACGCCTAATGAGGTTTGATCGTGTAACAAATTCATACTTTGAAGCTGGCCCAGACAATAATCATTCATAGTGTATGATTATAAATAAAGTAGTCTGTCTATAATTCACAAATGTACCTTAGGAATCGGCTATCCTTCGTGCATAATAACCATAAGAATTATGTATCTAGATGCATAATAATTGTTTAATAAAAGAATAGTGGTAGTAGCTATAAACAATATGGAAAATTTAAAATTATACGTAATAATACAAATTTAATTAACTACAAAGAAAAGTACGTGTGTAATAAGAACACGCTGTACACAGTTCTGTTTCTTTAATCGTTACTTGATCAGTTGAATAGACTTTCATACGGCCCTATAAATAATTATTTAGTAGATCCAGTCCGGTGATCGAGCTGGCCAGGCTATCGATCCATACCCGCCTATCCATCTTAATGGATAATTTTCATCTAACCAATTTCGTACTCGTCGGCTAGAATGACAGATGCTCCATCATGCTTTTGACGTACATCTCACGGTACATCAATTGATAAGTCAGGAAATTCATTTTCTAATGGATGTATTGGTCAGCCGGCATCTCAATAGGGCCAACTTTCAACAATTCCAGATGGAAAATTGTAAACGGAAGCCTAGAACATACTGTGGCAAATGAAATGTGACACTTTGTGTTCAATGTTTTCCATTATACCATTCAAAACAATTTTATTTTTATTTTTTATTACAGTATGTGTACATGTACACAGCCTTCATGTTTATTATTTTTATAATCGTTTAAAAGCACAACAAAATTTTTTTAATTATTATTATAATTCAATTTATTATTCTATGGTCAATTCATAGTTTCATGGTCCAATGTGCCCAATGTCGTCAATTGAGGACACCCTCTCCTGCGGGAACCAATGGGAAATTCGGGTCAAAGATACGATTTCTACCTTTAAGCTAGTCTAATTGACAAAACATGTCGAGATAACAAACATAAATCAAAGAAAAAATAATTTGGGCGTTAATGGATTAACGTAATGCTAATTTTCTTCTTCGTACATTGACTAAAAATTCATAATTTATCACTTAAACTTCAATTATGCAGTTGATCATTGATTGACAGAGCCAATATTAATGTTTTTTTTTATTTAGGGAGACTTCACTTAATTTATAATGTAATTTATTGATTGTTACGTGAAACTGATATTTACACTATCGCTCTTATAAGCAGCATAAATATTTCGCTGTTGCCTATGTTTTATGTGTTTCCATCTGACGCTAAACCAATTAGGATTTTACTAATACTTCATCAGCTGACGTGACAAACTCCGCTCAAGCAGATGATGCTGGTCAACCTTGGTTGGTGTTTATATGGAGTATTGAGGAAAATTCTTGTTCATGTAATAAAAATATCATTTTTGGAAGTGTGTGCTGTTGAATAGAGTTAAGCCTGTGTGAATTAAATAATTGTGTGGTGAAGTTTCGTTTTTGTATTCGGCTTAGACCACAATTAATTATAAATATTGTACGTTGTTTCTTACCAAGAAACAGCTAAAGCCTTATTAAATATTAAATTTTAAACAAAAAGGTACAAATCTATGAATTTTTCTAAGTACAAATTGTGATAGTAAATCCACGTCCTTTATTTGTAATCAGATTTTATCTAAAAAAGGAAGTATTTGTCACTTACTCAAAGGAACGAGTTTATTACGGTAATAAAAGTGAAAAAAGTTAATGAGTTCTTAATTTAATAAATTAAGAAGAAATTAACCCTGAACTGGTTTAAGTTACTTTAAATGACAACATAATAAACTTGATGCGCTATATAACACAGCACAAAATCTCGTCATATTTTAACCTTGCATTTCCCCATTCCACAAAAAATTGCTCACAGATTGTCACCGACCACAAGCACGCTCATCATAATTAAAATTTTCGAAATTACAAAGAATAAGTTTATCACTTTGTCCATTAAAATAATTTTTTGTCAAACGGTTCATTTAAACGCATACATAACGTTGCGCCCGATCAGCTGTTTTTTTAAATTTGACATGCGCTTCTAACATCACGAGGGAAAGCTGAATTAATTACTCAATCAACCGTTAGTAAAATCGTCAGAAAGTATGGAGGTTCAGATGAGTAAAAGATCTCTCAAAGTTGAACGACAGATAAAGTGGAAATGAGCGTGTTACTAGCATTACAAGATATGTACTCAGGAACTGTTGCTGCAAATAACAATATTTACCACAGCTCTGTTTTAAGAAAAATGAAATTCCACAAGTGGCATCCATACAACGTGTAATTACTTCACAAACCAAATTAAGACGATGCTCACCGTCGAATCTAGTTTTGTTAGGAACTGATGGATGTTGGCTTTGCCTACCGAATTTCATCGAATTACTAAGCAACTTTTTGTTTAAACAATACTGTGACACACAAAACATTGACTATATTGGTCTAACCACAATCCGCACTAAATGATGAAAATCCATACACAATTTCCAGAAAAATTAAATGTTCGGGCTGGAACGTATTACAGGGCCATTTTCATTGATGGCCATGAGCAGGTCCAAAACAATCGAACCTTTTACGGGATGAACTGATTTCGGCATTGGCGGTACTTTATCCAAATGACGCAGATTATGATATTCTGAATGAAATAAATGGTATGGTTTCAACAGGACGAAGCTTCACCCCATTTATTATCGAGAAAGGCGCGAATACCTAAATAGTCCGCTCATGAGATTTAACGTAATTAGATTTTAAGTTATACGGATATATCAAAATTAAAGTGTATTTCAACTGGGTTTGCCAACTCAGTGGATCAGAATTCTGGGAGGTGAAATAAAAAATTAATGAAAATCAAATATGTTCATTTAAAGTTATATTGTTTTACACTGCGAGCAGATTGCAATACCTTTGTATTGGAGACCATAAAATCATACGCTGAATACATGCTCAGAGGCGGTGTTTGAGATATGTATCGATAGGACGAATGCAACGAATTTTTTTCAATTATTTGCCACATTCATTTGTAATTTTTCAAAAAAAATAACCCAACGCAAGTCTACCTTCTTTGTTTTGCTTGCCACAACTTCACAAACTTCTCGCAGTAACCAGTAATCGTCATTCACAGAACACTCAGATCTTTTAGTTCATTCCAATTAATGTCTTCGTCCATTGTCGAAATGTTCATTTTCTTGTAAACACTTGTAGAGTCGTCAAATTCGTACTACTTATTCAAATAAGTCAAACATCGCTCCAAGTATTTTTCTGCATGTTCTTTAAAAATATTTTGATCATTAACCATCAACTTCCACATGCGTTGCTTTGCTGACTGTCCGTAAATTTTTTTCCATTCTTACTGTTAGTAATTTTGTTTCGCAATTCTGTAATTGTCGTGTGTAATTCAGTACATGTGATATAGTCACTTTCCACTTTTTTTATTGAAACGGCAAAAATTTGCATTAAGTTGTGAATAAAATGGCATAAACAAAAGGGAAGACAGTTTTCACCTTTAAAGGCTCTAAAAAATTATTATTAGACATTTATCTTCACCTGCATTAAGAAAATATTCTCTCAAAGCTAGCTAGCAGGGTCTTGATAAAAATCAAGCAATCCTTGTTTAAAACCATTTTCAATTGAAAACCATTGCACTGTACCTGGAAACATTTTTAAATTTCCTTTGTCAGACGAATCTGTGCCAATAGAAAAGTATGTTGAATTGTGTAATTTGGATAGTAGTATTTTTTGCAGCAATGGGGTTATGACGTTTTCACAAATAGCTGTAGTTTTAGTTCGACCACACGCTATTCTCTTTGCAATTTCTGAATCAGGAAATAATGTAGGAAAAAGCTTATTTGTACAGTCTTGGCTTGAGTAGCTGTGATGATGTTTTACTCCATGATATACAGATGTAATTGCTGCGGCAGTTATTTGATCTTCTCGTGAATTTTTTCGCACAAAGAAATTAGAAATCGATGCCACAGAAGACTTGTTTTTGAGTAATAACTTATGTTTCTTACCTTCTCAAGGCACAATCAGAGTTCTTTTACCTTCGTATTTTACTGAAATATCGCTATTGCATAATATACATTCAGCAGTGAAATCGTCTCGATTTTTACGCCAAGTACCTACTATATAACGGATCGTTCTAACAATTTTTGTCAAAGTTGTACTGTTTTGACTTTCCTTTTTTTCGGTGGTGTCCTTTGCGTAGAGTTTTCCGAATCCGACATTTTTTACAATAACAGAGCAACAACCACAATACCCGGGTACTTACTTACAGCGTTTACAAACAGAAGTAATACATTATATTACTTAAATAAAAATAGTGCGTGCGCTCTTATACCTAATTACGAAAATACTGATGCGCGTATCCCGGTGGGCAGGAGGAAGACTGCAACTGCAACGAGTGGTCGGATACGTACGAGTTGACGTGATCCCCGTGCCATCGTCCGAACGGAGCTAATGCGAGAGGGCGACGCGAATAAATCCGGGAGATTTTAGATGCGTTCATGGAACCGGGAGATTTTAAAAACTAAGAGTCATTTAAAGGAGAATCCCGGAATTCCGGGAGAGTTGACATCCCTATTTTCAACCGGTCAGATAATATCTAAGAGTTAAAGTAGATTATTCGAGAATAAGGGCAATACAATTATAAACTGTGTGTGATGTTTGTTTTAGTTTTCAAACACGATTGGCATTCGGACAAGAACACAATGGTCTTCATTTTCAACATTTACTATAAAATATTTCAATTTTTTAAGAACGTAATTCACTTAGTTTAATATCGTTTTATTTATATTATAAAATATTTGTTTACTTGGTGAAGAATCAAACTCCAAAAGACCGTCTTTCCGATCTTAAAAGATTAATATCTCAAGAACTATTGGTCCCAAAGGCATAGAAATTGCTGAAATTGTAAAAAACTTTGTATTAAAATAAAGAAACTCTTGCAGTGTAATAAACAATTTAGATTTGTGTGCTCCATTTTAATTTGGTATACAATCTTAAATTGTATTAAGCCGATTAGCAATCTACTACATACCAAAGACTATCATTTATAATCTGGAGGTAATAAAAAGTTGTAGAATTTTTTTCAAAGATCTTCGTTCAGATAAGCCTTGTAATAAAATGCTCTGTGATGCAAGGGAACTCGCCGACGTTATTGACATCCCAGCTGATTTCGAGTTAACACAATCGCGTAACACAGCGATCTAGACACCCTAAATCACCTCTTTCGGCGTGGACTCACCACCCCTCACTTCTCTACCAAACTATATTTTAATTATAAGGGATCTGAAAGTCAACTCAACTACTAACGACAAAAAGTTTATGTCAGCATGTTAATTAACAATTTTTTATCTAAAATCGTTAATAAATTGCCCACAAGGTGTCTTCACTCCATAATACAACCCGATAAGTAGCGATATTAGCCACTCGTAAAAATTATGAACCATCGGAAAGTAAAAATTTGCGATATCAATAATTTGCCAATTCTGCGCCTAATAATGACTTTCTTGATAAAATGTTCATATAATCAAATTGAACATCATAATTTAGATTGTTTAAGGCTTGTTCAGCTACTGCAGACTTCTGTAGTTGAGTCAAGCTAGGAAAGCTCACACACTCTTTACATTCAGTACCAAAACCATTTAAAAACATCACAAAAAACTATAAATACATTAATAATGTAATTAAACTTGTTAAGAAAAATAATGTTTAATGCTAATAATGCGTTTCCACATTCCATAACTAACGGAAATGTCTAGTTTGTTTACTATGTGAAGTCTTAATGGGTTGTCTTAATTTTAACCTTCAGAATTTTTTTAGTGTTTTCACCAATCGACAGCATTATTAAATATTAAATATGCGCACCTTCGTAAATATTTTATGTAGGTATTTAAGTATTTCAATAATATTACTTTTTTATCTTAGTAGCAATATGTATTAGGAATGAAATTCTTACACTCACAAAAATTGATTAATACAGAATCAAAAATCATGAAACTCCGGCGATAAATCGACTATTATAGGTATAAAGCTTGACAATTAACGTTATCCACGCTTGATTTAAATGTTTTCAAATTCAATATTTTCTATTTATTTTAGGAAAAGTGGTTCCAAATACGATGATTTTATTTATATTTTCGAAACTGGCAACACTACAGTATCTAGCCCTATTTTGACATTTTATCGTAAATTTTGACAGTTTTTATGGTATACGTACTTAGAACGTTTTGTCAAATCTTTAAGAGTTTTAACAACAATATTTTATAAATGGAGTAACTCTCATCTATTTTAAATAACATTAGAAGCATGTAATAGTATATTGTGATACAAGTGTAGAAGCAAGCCTTTAAAGTACGTGTGACGAGTTTACAAGCACGACGCGAAGAGGAATACCTTTTAACGGCGCTAGTGTTTTAAAGGCACTTCTACACGTGTGTTATACCCTATTTTTTATTACAAATGCATCATAATTCGAAAAATAGAACTAAAATCTATATTTAAAATCAGCATTTTAATTTTGAATTTGTATTATTTCGGAAAGGAGCCTATGCAATGACGTTATGTGCTTCATATGGAGATTAGTTAGCATTTGTTGTTTACGTTACTATTGTAAATAATAAGAATTTTACATTTAACATTTATTTAAAATAAAAATGATACTGTTTCTTATACCTCACTAATTACATGTGTAAATTACAAATACAACTATGTTTAAAAATGATGACGTCTTTGTTTCTATAGCAACTTTAAAGCATTCCAGTGTTTTAATGTTGATACACGCTTTTTCATATTTTTATTTGTTACTCATTTGTAAACATAAATTTACCATAACACTGTATTAATCAAGAAAGTTTATTTTAACAAGTTACTAGCTTCTAAAACCTTTACAAGTTAACTGTCAGTTTTACAAATTAGTAACATTATTTACAATCGAAAATTGTGTCCTATTTGTATCATAAATGTTAAAAATCGTAATACAATTGTTATTCCCGGTAAAACATACTTTGGACGATGCAATAGTTGAACTTGAACCATCTGTTGGTGCTGAGGGTGGTGCAGAGAACGACGTAGCCTTTGTAGACTCACTGCTAGGAAATAATTTTCTAGACATTTTAATTTTCTTATTGATTGCATCATGAACGTAGCTCGTAGAAATTTCGCTGGATTTCCATCCTCCTACTCGCTTTAGTGCTAAGATATCTCCGCCGGCATCCACAACCATAATGCCCCAGTTCGCCGAAAAGAATGGACCGGTATATAACTCTGGTTCTGTTAAACCAATTTTCTTTGGTATTGCACTAATCGTATGTTGGCTAGCATTAAGAGAAATGCACTTTCCATTTCGGTATGTTAAAAAAACTCGTACGTTTTCTGTTCTAGGAGATCGGAGATTTACGTATTTTCTATACAATATACAGGGCTCGAAACTGTAGCCATCATCGGTTATGGTAAATCTTGTTGTTGTTAAATTCGTTGTTTGACGCAATGTCATGATAACGTATTTGCCCATATCTTCTATGTCATAAATAGTCAGGGAGAGGAGCACGTCGCATGGACAACACACCGATAAAGATACCGAATACTGTTATAATTTTCGCAAGCAACCAATGGTCATCAAAAGCTTCCAACAGAAATCGTTCAACCTCTTCTTTAGTTAACACCTTGGTTTGGGGGGCGGGGGAATTTTTGTAATCAAAATATTTGCATCTAAAGAATTAATATATTTGCAATTTTTTTACAAATGAGTAACAAATTAAATATATAACCATACAGGCAAGGTAACGGGTTTTTCTAGCTCCAGAAGGTATTTTACCTGTTCATATACTATAAACAGGTATTATGATGCAAGTGCAATAGAAAAGAATATTTGAGCACGTAATTAACTATAGTTTACGAATCTTAAAACATGCTGTGCTCTTTATGTAGTTAATGCAACAATTAATACCATAAAAGGTAGTTTTTGAATTCACAATGAATATATTTGTACGCCTAAAGAATTTATGAAATATTGAGTGTTACTCCCATGGAACATAATTAACAAAAAATTAAACATAATAAATTGTAACATTTCATTACAAATGAACAGGGTATTTAAACTAAAGCGTAAACTAATTTTAACTTAGGACTATTTTGTAAAAATTAAGTTTTATTATATTGTTGCAATTTTATAATTTAAGTGAAACAAGCACGTTGAAATTTTCGAATGAAACCAATTACAAAATCGGGGCAGACGAGATAATTAAGAGTTCAATATAACATTGAAAAAAACCTTCTTTCACATATTTAATATTTGTTCTTAATAATAGAACAATCGATATTAGATCGAGCCTGCCCGTTTACACGTTAGTTCGAATAGTTGTTTTGGATATTTCAACTTTAAGAACGTGTTCAATCATGTGACTGTTACCTACGAAGGAAGTTTATGAGTTATTAAATTACAATAACGTGAACTAGTTGATTTTAAAGTATTTCCGGTCTTGTTTGAAGGTCTATTTTGACCCAAAATGAACAAACAGTATATTATGAGATTTTATGGATAATGTGGGTTCTTACTAATTGATCAACGAAACATGTTTTAAAGTTTAGTACAATATTTTCAACTTAGTAAAGAATAAATGTATAAGATAATTCTGTTGAATATATATATATATATATATATATATATATATATATATATATAAACTGCTGGCCACTCGAACTTACACAATGATTTTTAGGCAAAATTTAAAGTTAAATATTTTCAATAGGAATGCAAATTTTTGAACGCGGCTTGCAAATTTTAAGAGTTAGTTTTTTTCGGATTAAGCTGCATGACGTATATTTATCGTAGGGCCATAGGTTTATTATATACGGGGTGATCAATGAAGTCATGCAAAAAATCAAAAAGTTAGTATGAGTGAAATTTCCTCAAAACAAATTTTTGGTCGTTGCAATATGGTTCGTTACTAAGGTAACATAAAAATCTCTAGATGTTTTTGTCAGTTTTTGGATTAAGGTCCTTAGGCCTTGCACACACTACTCAACATAAAATTTGGGTAGCAAAATTTTTAAAATGCTATAACTTGACATTGTATTGACGGTTCTTGATGATTTTTGCGGATTTGGAGTCCTTGTTTCACGTAGATTTTCTATTGTCTAAGCATTTTGTTTAAGGCTTGAAATTTACACATTATACTGGGTCGATAATAAACAAAAACGTAGGGTATGACGCCCTCTAAGGTTTGGCATTATTTAAGTTTTTGTAAAAATAAATTCTCACCTCAAGTTATTTTTATTTAATGTTCTTTTCACTGTTCTGTCCGAAACTCTCACCCCAATTTGTTGCCTTAAAGAGTCATTCAGTTTTCTAGAGTTCTTTGTTCTATTCTGCATAGTTTCTCTCATTAAAATTCTTTCGGTTCTTTGGTTTATTTTTTTATATATCCACCCCCATGCCCATAATTATGATCACCAGTAGTTTCGACGCGACGGTTCAAATTATAAATTGTCTTTCGGCTAACATTGTAAATGTGCGCAATTTGCTTCTTTGACATTCCTTCGTTGAGAAGTCGAATGCAATTTTCCCTTTCTGCCGTGCTTAAACGCCTCATATTAATTAAAATTTACAAAATTATAACATTGAAATGTGTCAGATTATTTCTAAAATATTGTTAACAGTTTTTAATTCCATAGCAACAAATTTTTTTTTCCAATACCTACTTTGAAATTGACGCGTCGCGTAGAAATTACACCCGATCATAATTATGGGCATGGGGTGGACAAAGAACTCTGTAAAACTGAATGACTCTTTGAGACAACAAAGTGGGGTGTGAGTTTCGGACAGAACAGTGAAAAGAACATTAAATAAAAACAACTTGAGGTGAGAATTTATTTTTACAAAAACTTAAATAATGCCAAACCTTAGAGGGCGTCGTACCCTACGTTTTTGTTTATTGTCGACCCGGTATAATGTGTAAATTTCAACCCTCAAATAAAATGCTTAGACCATAGAAAATCTACGTGAAACAAGGATTCCAAATCCGCAAAATTCATCAAGAACCGTCAATACAATGTCAAGTTTAAAAATTTTGCTACCCAAATTTTATGTTGAGTAGTGTGTGCAAGGCGCCTTTAGGCTGACAAAAACGTCTAGAGATATTGATGTTACCTTAGTAACGAACCATATTGCAACGACCAAAAAAAGTTTTTTGCGGAAATTTCACTCATACAAACTTTTTGATTTTTTGCATGACTTCATTGATCACCCCGTATACAATAAACCTATGGTCCTACGATAAATATACGTCATGAAGCCTAGTCTGAAAAAAACTAGCTCTTAAAGTTTGCAAGCCGCGGTCAAAAATTTGAATTCCTATTGAAAATATTTAACTTTAAATTTTGCCTAAAAATCACTATGAGTAAGTTCGAGTGGCCAGCAGTTATATATATATATATATATATATATATATATATATATATATATATATATATATTAAGTAACCAGTAACCGCGAATAAATCGAAGTGTAACACAATAATATTTAACGTACAATTCAGTTCAAGTTATAAACGAAGGAAAGGAAAGTTACATTTTAGATGTTTAAAGAGCAATAACAATTCAAAACTAAATATGCGTAGTATATATTACAAAGTGATTTTATTTACCTTTAGAGAAGTTATACCGTGTGGTGAACGGTCGGACGCACCATAAGAAATCGAATGGGAAATCATAAATTCTCGAATTCCTGCTTCCCTAATTATTTTAGGTAAAAACTCCACAGGAACTTTTCTTTAAAGAATTGGATCTCTATAATATGAAACTATTAAAAATGTTTTACAGCTTATGCTGATTTCAAAAACCTGGCCGATGGACTTCGGGACAACACTCTTTTCTATAAGGAAACCAACTGTTGCCAGCAGCAATTCCTAACTCCGGTCTTGGATAAGTTGAAGAAATCACATAAGGCTCATTATATTTTCATTATTCGTCACGAGAATTACAAGTACACAGTAATTTACGAGGAGCATAATAGTTCACACATAGTTGTTTTGCAAGTCGTTCATCCACCAGTGCAAGGGAACTGTGATCCAATTTTAAAAAATGTCACTTACATATTTGGATAGCATCAGAAATTAGCTTTAAAGTAGTTTGGATTTGTTTTTAGAACTTTGATATAAAATATTAAAATGCTCCCTGAATTTCTAGATTTCGTTTTTATTAGTCGCATAGTTATGTGATTGAAATTTTGCAAATTTGAAAATTCCTAACTCCGGTCCTGCATAAGTTAGAAAAATCTCATAAAACTCACTATATTTTCGTTATACGTGGCTATAAAATATGTAAATTTAAAAAATTACCGGAGCTGTTTTTGAGAAAATCGATTTTGAAAAAAAGGGCAAGTTTAACCCCGTAATTAAGGGCAACATTTTATTTTTTTCAAAAATATCTAGAAACCGTTCGAAAGCATGTACTTTTATTTAAAAGTGCCAAATCGGCATATTGACCGCCATTTTGAATTTAAAATTTTGCGAAAATTTGTGTATAGGGTTACTTTTCTCCAAAGGTAGACTTTCTGGCCCTAGTTTTGGAAATGCACCCCTAAAAAAACGCCCTCATTTCGCTTCCATTAATTGATTTTTATGAAAAGCCAGTGTTATACATAACTTTCAAATATAGCCATCATTAAAATCAGTCAAACAGTCTCGGAGCCGCACACGTCTGTGACACAGACACGAAATTTTTTCACGAAATCGATCTTTTTCGACTCAGGGAACACGAAAACGTCGAAGTCCCAGAAAAAAAATTCAAAATTTTTTTTCAATTGCAATACTTTCTCTTAGTAATTAGTATACATAGTATACGAAAAAGTAAAAATTGCAAAAATTATGTAGCGTTCCTGCACAGCATCAGGACAGCTATGAAATGTCAAAATGATACTATCTTTTAAACGCCAAACCATCTAAATAATTAATGAAAAAAAGCAGGTTAATAAATAAAGTAGATTTAATTGTCTAAAAAATTAATCAAAACTATTTATTAGAAGAATTACTATCAAATTTGAAAATAGTGGAACGTTGCTTCGTTTGTGTAATTCACAGAATGTATTTAAAAATGGAAACATTATAACTGTATTAACTACAGTTGTTGAAAATCCTAGTATAAATATCAGTAATAATTAACAATTACAAATTACCACCATTTTGCAGTAAGCAATATCCTAATCTATCATAAATTTCTTTTCGAATATTGGCAAGAATGCAAGGAGTTATTTTCGAGCATTCTTTGTTGATCCGTGTCTTTAAAGCCTGTAAATCTGCAAACCTTTCACAAGTGAAAATTTTAGATTTTAAATGTCCCCAGAGATAATAGTCATTTAGCGCAAGACCGACCACATGACAATATTTATAATAATTTTGAAAGATAACGTCATTCTGACATTTCCTTGCTGTCCTGATGCTGTGCAGGAATGGTACATAATTTTACAATTTTTTAAATGTGCGTAAGCTTTAAAATATTTTTTTTCAATTCTTTAACGAAAAGTTCCTGTAAAGTTTTTACCTAAAATAATTAGGGAAGCAGGAATTCGAGAGTTTATGATTTCCCATTGGATTTCTCATGGTGTGTCCGACCATTCACCAGTAGTTAAGACTTTAGAGGTACGTTTTTAAGGTACCGATAACAACGTAAGATTGATAATTAAGAACTGCAGGAAAGTGCTAAGGCGTAAGTGTATATAAGACCTGCGGAAATATACATAAATTCCGTATTGACTGTATAGTGCGATTAACTTGGAAGTCATTTCTTGCTCGAACTGATAAATCAAAATCGTTATGTGATCTACGGTGAGATTCGTGGAAAAAGCATGACAAGCCGTATAAAGATTTGGCAGCGTTGGAATCCGCTGAAAAAAGATTTATGCCTATTTGAGAAAAGAAATACTATAAAATACAATCGTGGTATATCAATCTGTGTATCCGTAATGCATTAATATAGCCCATCCAAAAGATTCTCGACGACATAAGAGCCTCCACAGAATAACCCCTGACAAACTACCCACGTCAAGTAGGCCCCACTAAAATAATTTAAAAAACGTTTGGTCCTATAAAATCCAATCACCTTAAAAGATGAATTCGCTTAATCAAAATAAACTTTCTGAGATAAGATATAAGGGTGTGGAACCCATGCTTTTGTAGTGCAAATCTCACAATTACTTTAAAATAATTTATAAGTGTACCCAAAAAAAAGGGGTGAAGTACCTCAAGTAGGCGTATTAAAATTACATAGGAAAATTATCAGTATCAAAAAATGACTACAGTATTAGAGAGTTTATTTTTAGTGAAGGTAAACTTCGAACCATTTTTTGAGTAATTTTTCTTGGGTCTGTTTTAAAGTCGGCAGTTCCATCGGGGACTACTTGCCGGGGTTCTTGTTGCGGGTTGTTTTGTATGCGCACCATAGATAACATTTCACAACAAATCTTGGATCAATGCTATAACTTTTTGGAAAGGAAGACTTTAAACGATAAAACCTTGTTTTTTGAGACAAATGGACGTGTGGTTACAGTGGCACTAAAGGATTGTAATACGGTCAATTCTGCATAGGGCATATGTTTGCTAGAAAAAAACGACTCCATGACAATGCGAGCCCTTGCACATCGGCTCAAAAAACTCATTTACAACTGAACACTACGAATTAATGGATAATCCACCGTACACTTCTAACTCGATAATTTATTTTTGTTTTCGTACATGAAACCCCGGAATGAGCCGTTGACGCGTTCAAAACGCATAATTTGGAGATACCTTAATCGGAATGGAATAAGTGATGTGAAAGTTAGTGTAACTGTATGCAAAAGTGCATCGATCATCACGGAAGAAAATACTTTGAAAAACAATATAACCATTTTCAATGATAAATATTTATTTTTGTTTATTATTCCGGATACATAAATAGCAACCCTCGTATAAAAAATCATGTGCATGTTTACGTTGCCGAGAGGGAAATACGGTGAAGGGATAATTTATTGGTTAGTACATCCCACTTTCTATTATTGCTGGAAATCCATGTTCCAGTTGAATAAGTAACTATCACGATAGCATGACTAAAATCATGTTATTAACGACAACACACATATAAATTACTAACGAACGATTGCAATCCTATATTTAAATTTACAACCACGTAATCAAATTAAGTTTTAGTTTTACAATTTGCAAAGACTTACTACCCAGAAAGTTTACATATTTAATAACAAACAGAAATCTATTTAAGTTTATTTACTTCAAAACTTCTTAAACTGAAATAACTTTCAGCACGGCATAAATCCAAAGCTTAAACCAAAAATAAACAAACTCTTAAATCGGACATTATTAAGCAACACATCCAATTCAAATTAATCTCTACATTTATATAGAAACTGTTCCTCAAGTTAAAACCCAGTCAAGACAATTATAAAAACAATGCTATGCGTTACCATGTTCCTTTACAATATGAAGCGATTGAGTCTAACATATATTGTTCTAATGTTACTCCTTCCTAATGTATAAGTCAATAATTTTATTTTGACCTCTTATGCGAGAAACACCCATAAGTAAAGTACTGTATTCGTAATAAAAATGGATCTCGAGTTTTCAATGAATTTACACATTTTTAGCACTTTGAAGACCATTTACAATACCATCGACTTAATGGTGCCCGCGTGTGCATGTATGTGTGAGGGTGAGTCTGAGTGTGACTGTGAGTGTGAGTGTGAGTGTGAGTGTGAGTGTGAGCGTGTGTGAGTGTGAGCGTGTGTGAGTGTGAGTGTGAGTGTGATTGTGAGTGTGAGTGTGAGTGTGAGTGTGAGTGTGAGTGTGAGTGTGAGTGTGAGTGTGAGTGTGATTAACGCGGATTAACAAAGACCTTAGTAGTAATAATTGCCGAAAGTATTCGAACCACAATTTTGTTTGCATGGGCGTAACCTTAATATTCTCTGCCTCATGGACAAAATATTTTAGACGGACTATGTAATGCTCCATATTTAACCTCTATTGATTGCAGAAAATCTTTTTATCAAATTCCTTTAGACGAGAAATCAAGCAAAAAACAAAGTTTGTTGTACCCAGACGTGACCTTTTTGAATGCTACGTTTTATCCTTTGGATCATCATCAGAAAATTAACTATCTAAAATAATTTTTAATGTAATGTAATGTAGTCTTGAAAAGCGGGGTTGTGTGGTGTTTTATATTCAATACCACTAACATAACTGTTAAACGTATAGAAACTCATTCGATCCATTTATCACAACGTTCAATCAATTATCCATTAAACTAAGTCGTGTTTTGTTTACGCTGTTACTCTGCTTATACTCCAACTATGAGAACCATTCCGAAAATGGCTGATTCCCTCGAGTAAAATACAACCAAAAAAGATTTTAACAGACTTATATTCCTTTCTCAAGTAAAAAATCTCTACATTTTAAAATTCTTCAAACATTAAAAGTTAAAATCCATTTTGGATCTCTCAATAGAAAGCCATAGAAAGTGCTCTTTGCGTACTAAATTAAAATCAACAATTCCCGCAGATGATACTAACATGGTTTATCAAACAGTTTTGTTACCGAAAATACTTTAAGCCCCAATCTTTCATTTTTTATTTCCCCAAAGCAGTCTCCAGCTAGAGTGGAAGAGTTCTATTGTTCATAGTGCTTTAATATCAAGAGCCATATTCGTACAGTCATTTCTTTTTACCTAGCAACAACTTAATGCAGCAAAGGGCTACTTTTTTCCCCAAAGGAATCTTGTGAGAAATATATTAGAACGCAATTTATTCAAAAATAGAAATTGAAGTATCGTAATTAAAAAAATTTAAAGCTGTATGCCTTACTACCCCACTTCTTTACTATAATTTTAGGCGTTATCCCCGCCAGGACCGGCAATGTGAAGCTACACTAACATGAAATGTTAACTCTGCAAGAGGCAGTTTGTAACGCAGTAAGCTTATACACAAGTAAAATGGTAATACTGAAAAAGTGTCCAACGCGAGCTCAAGGTAAGCGTACGAAATTTAGCTCATATACAATTACGTTTTTAAATTTAAAAAAAATGTGGCAAAAAGTTACTACTAGTGCGTTATAAAATTAAATTATAGCTGCTAAGAAAAGTAATATTAATAGCTGCAGTCAAAACTGTCAAATGGCCGCTAATAACAGTAACGAAAACACAGAGTTAAGTCACGTTACCAAAATATGAAATGAGTAACACAACAAAAGTTCGGAGTGCACTACAAGTAAGTAAACACAACTACAAAACGAAAGTGTGCAAACGGTGTAATAGGTATTACAGATGTAGAGCAAAAAAGATTTAACCAACAATAATTATTTTACGCTTCGGTAGATTTGTTTGATTAACGGATGTGTCCGGTAAATAAGCTAAAAGCACTGCCAGAATTAAACTTTTTGGGTTATGAAAAGAAACACAGTTGTGAGGATATTATTAAGTAAACAGAAAGTTCCAGACCATCAGGTGATGCACAGATTTAATAGAAAGATACACTATAGGAGCAAGAATAATTTAATCAACACTACAAACCAGTCGAGTTCCAAAAGGTTTCTAAAACAAGTGCAAAAATCCCGACTATGTATACAATGTGTCCCAAATTCGCTTCTCTATAAAGGGATCTCGACTTCTGTTATACTTGCGGTAAAGGTTAAATGGGGAAAGTTTTAGAGGAAGATTAGAGCATTCGATATCCGGTTTCAGATTTACGATCGGTCAATTGGTTTTGAAAATATCGGCGAAAAACCGAAAATGGCGGATTTCGTTTTCTGCCAGTAAATCCGAAATGGTTAATTTGACAGGTGTCACAATATGAGATTATTCGGACAATTTTTTAAGACGAATAAGATGGCGTGTATGACATGTCACAATCGTCTGTTGTTATACCACAATCTGTCTCAACTTTCATTTTTCTTATGGCCCCCATATTGGATTTTTCGATTTTTGGAAAGAGCGCAATATTTCCAGTTTAGCGATGTCTCACAAGTGCATAAAAGATTAGAGTTTCATCGAAATATCAAACTTTCTAAAGTTAGGTCTTATTTATTATTAGCAGGCCATGATTTATTTGTCGCAAAATAACATTAATAAATAATGTATAAAATTCTTTAAAATTTCAATAAAACATGAAATTAAATAACGACCTCTCAACAAGACAGATGTTTTGGGACAAATTCCCAGCTATGAGTGTGTTAAAAATAAAGCCAGAAAAATCGTCATTAATTTAATTAATACTTGAACCTTTGAATAACCTACAATAAAATTACAATTACAATTAATTTACAGATTTGCAAAATGACGTCCATTTACATCCAGACATTTTTGACAATTGGTGACTGTTTTTCGTACAACCCTAGCAAGTGTATTTCCGTTAACACTATTTCTAAATGTATCCAAAACTCTCTGTCTCAGGATTTCTATGGTCGCAGGAGGATCAAACTCGTAGACCTCATTCTTTGTGTGAGCCCAGAGGTAGAAATCCAAAGGCGAAAGGTCAGGGGATCTAGGAGGCCAAGACATTGGACCATTTAATACAATAATTCTTTCATCAAACTGCTCCCTTAAGAAGTTCCTGACTTGAATGGTGTTGTGTGCCGGACATCCATCCTGTTGAAACCAGGTTCTTCTGAACTCATCTTCGGTGAGAGTAGCTCGTAAATCCGGCACAACCTGGTTTCGCAAAAGCTCTAGGTACCTCTGTCCGTTTAAGTTATAGTCAAACAAAAATGGTCCTATAAGTCGATTTCCTGCAATGATTAATAATTTATAATACATAGGTGCCCAATTAA
This sequence comes from Vesta saturnalis, assembly GCA_036346205.1. Taxonomy (NCBI): domain Eukaryota; kingdom Metazoa; phylum Arthropoda; class Insecta; order Coleoptera; family Lampyridae; genus Vesta; species Vesta saturnalis. The sequence goes on along the minus strand of JARFJB010001907.1, from coordinate 534,325 downwards.
AATAGGTAAGTTAGATTAAATTACCAATAATCCCACACCAAACGTTACTTCCAAATCTGGTCTGTAGACGTCTCTCTGCCACTTCGTGAGGGTTTTCTACAGCCCAATGATGAATGTTGTGCTTATTAAAAACTCCACAATTCGTAAACCTACTCTCATCAGGCCACAAGACATGATTAACAAAATCGGGATTTTCATAACACATTCTAGTATACCACTCGCACAAGCGCATTCGTCTTGGAAAATCAGTTTCCTTAAGTCCTTGAACTATTGTGGGTTTGTATGGATAGTAGTTATTCTTTTAACAGTCTTTGTACCGTTGATTTTGACACACGAATTTCCCGGTCTACCGTTCTTACCGATGCACTGGGGTTTTCGTTGATATCTAGTAATATGTTTCTGTCACGATTTTCATTATCAATATTGTATCCGCTTTTAGGTTGTTCGAAGGCCCCATAGTTAATTAAATTAATTACAAATTTTTTGAAGTGGGTTTTATGAGGCTGCCGTCATTCGGGTACATCTCCAAATACCTCGCTGAGGTAATGTCGGCGTTTCTGTTTGACTGCAAGTAAAGCGCTAACATGTCAAACTTTTCTTCATTTGAATAGGGAATACCGGCTATTTTCAACAGGCTTTTACAATTTGTGTGTCACGTTTATGATTTTAATGACAGAAAAGCGTACTACTTACGAAAACACTACTTTGAATTATTTAACGTCAAAGTCAGAGCCACCTTATATGGAAAAATGAAACCCAATTTTACTGACAAATAAATCATGTCCTACTAATAATAATAAATAAGACCTAACTTTAGAAAGTGTGATATTTCGATGAAACTCTAATCTTTTATGCACTTGTGAGATATCACTAAACTGGAAATATTGCGCTCTTTCAAAAAATCGAAAAATCCAATATGGCGGCAATAAGAAAAATGAAAGTTGAGGCAGATTGTGGGATAACAAAAGACGATTGTGACATGTCATACACGCCATCTTATTCGTCTTAAAAAAGTGTCCGAATAATCTCACATTGTGACAACTGTCAAATTAACCATTTCGGATTTACTGGCGAAAACGAAATCCGCCATTTTCGGTTTTTCGCCGATATTTTCAAAACAATTGACCGATCGTAAATCTGAAACCGGATATCGAATGCTCTAAGCTTCCTCTAAAACTTTCCCCATTTAACCTTTGCCGTAAGTACAACAGAAGCCGAGATCCCTTTATAGAGAAGCGAATTTGGGACACATTGTTAATTAAATATCTTCAGAATTACTGGGTTAGGACTCGTAGGACAAAAAAACGGTTTATGAGCAACGTTTCATTTAATTACTTAAACTTCTTCAGGCTACAAAGAAACTGTGTTGACATAAAATTGTGGCGTGATAAAATAATGAGCCACTACCTCAGGAAAACAATAAATGATAATACCACAACGGTAGTACACGTCATAATTATTCTATTATGGGGTTGGTAACTCAATCTGTAACATTACACTATTAAAACCAAATCCACAATACATCACGTTAAAATTTACTTATTAGTTATATTATATAATTCACAAATTAAAAAATTTGTACTATAATAGAAACTAACGTATAAATTATTGTGTTGTAAAAATTCTGTATAGAAAATCAGTTCTAGCATGCGTACATGAATATTTAATAACATGTTATCATTGTGATAACTGATAAGTAATTAGTGAACTAGCTAATTTGCTGCGTTCTAAAAAAAATTTTTTTTAATTTTTTAATTTGTGAATTATATAATATAACTAATAGGTAAATTTTAACGTGATCTATTGTAATGTTACAGATTGAGTTACCAACCCCATAATAGAATAATTATGACGTGTACTACCGTTGTGGTATTATCATTTATTGGGTTTTTCTGAGGTAGGTGGCTCATTATTTTATCACGCCACAATTTTATGTCAACACTCTAGTTTCTTTGTAGCCTGAAGAAGTTTAAGTAATTAAATGAAACGTTGCTCATAAGACCGTTTTTTTTTTGTCCTGCGAGTCCTAACCCAGTAATTCTGAAGAGGTATTTTAATTAATTAAGGGCTGTCAATATCAAACATAGTACATTGTATAATGTCCTGTGTGGAACATCACATCACCTACTAACCTACAAAATGAAAATTCAAACAAATGAAATAGTTTTAATAACATTTTTTTAGGATAATTATTTATAAGTTCATTTTTGTTATACGTTCCTAACGAAAACAGGCAACATTGTAAAACCAAAAACAATAATCTATGTCAGAATGACGTTTAAAAATTCATGTCAGATAGAGATTGATAGACATAAATACATGTTAACTTAAAATTCCAAAGCCGCCCGCTTCTATAAGATATCAATAATACAGTTAACCATTTTCGTTCATATTTAATTAATTTTTAGTCTTACCTTGCATTATATATCGAAATTTTATAAAGAATAGTTATGTAAAATTAAATTTTCTTTAAAAAATATGTCCTGCACTTTTTCTTATAAAATTAATCGTTATTCAGATATTGAAACATTCAACCCAAACATTTAAAAATTATAGGTCTTCGGGATATAACTAGTAAACAATTCATGTTTACTTATACAACGAATACACCACTAGTGGTAGCGATTCACTAAATGGTATGTAATACCACGAGTAGTCGAAGCATTGCTTAATTATTTTTAAGGTCTCATCTAGTTATGTTTAATGAATATTTTCTTTCCGTCGTAACGTATAACATTTTTATAGCCTTATTTACTTATTTTTCTGGGGGAGGGGTTTTCAATTCAATTTCTTGTGACTTGCGAAGTATATAACTACTACTATTTCCTTATAGTGAACTTAGAAAGGGCAATTCTCGCGTTGAAATCTTTCGGGCAAACGGAATTCACGTCAGTGTAGGCTTTTTTTCTGGTAAAAATAGGTTAATAAAAAATATAGTAATGTATGCATTATAGAAACTAAACACTCGCGTGGTGCATATAGCACTTTTTGCATGATAGGATAGAAGAAAAACTAAAACAATTAAAATTTATTTCAATATCTTTATTATAGTAATCATGAACGATATAGTTGTCAATGATACGACATGCATGGTTTTTATACACAGAGTGATCAACTTGATGGTTATGAAAGTTTAGAAATCTTCAAAACAAACTCAGAACTCATCAAATTTTCATAACTTTCACTTTCACCAGATAACCAACGAAGCGTTACTCGCTGATGGTATATATGTTAGAAATTTTGGATCGCCCTGTAAACAAAGTTTTAACAAAACCATACTATCACGAAATTATTTTGTCCATGAGAGATTATCCCTTAATTGTTTATTTTAAATAATATAGGGTGACGATTTCATTATGATTTTCACATAAAAATGGCCATATCTTTAAAAATACCCTATAGAACCTAGTAAAAACCTTTCATTGGAATAGGAAAAATGAGCCTAATTGAAATTTGACACAATATACAGAGTGTTCCATTAAAAAAACAAACATTCTATATGCTGTGAATTTATGAAATACCCTGTGTATTATTAAATAATTTTAAAATGTGCAGCTTGCTTTGTGAATAACTTTTATTTAAAACTTTTTTCAAGGTAACGGAGTTATCGAACTCCGGAGTATACGTTGATCACCCTGTATGTAGCAATTCATACAACATAATGTCAGATTTTGTATACAAGACCACACAGAAGCTTAGAGATTCAATCTCTATTGTTGTATGTACAACACAAGCTTAAATCCGTTGGGAATAATGGTGATTCAATTCCCTGCTTTAAGAGTGTAAACTACAGTGTAAATCCAGGTCGTGCTTAAAATAGGTATATTTCATATAATATTTTTTATTGCATGTTCTATTTTAGCGGTATTCAACAGTCCGAAACTAAATGCATCATTGTGTGTAGAAAGGCATGTCATCAAAGTAGTTTGTAATATCAATATAATCGGGTTTTGATTAACAATAATTTAACCTGATTAAATACATTGCAGCTTTGTACGTATAACTGTTGAATTCTCAATCATGAATTGTAACAATGGTTCCCTTAATGTGAATAAACATTGTATTACATGATCTTTTAATTAACATTAATTGGGAAATTTAAATACTCCTGTAGGGAAAGTAAGTAAATATACATTTGAAAAAATCTAATCAAGTTACAAAAGCCAAGAAGAGAATTAAACAATAAGGTCTACTCCAATTTGTTCTTAAAATAAATAAGGCAGCATGTAAATATTACCAATTTTACAATATGTACTAAAACAAGCATTACAAACAATACTAAAACAAGTACAAGTTAAATAAAAAATAATTTCAACCAACATACCTGAAAATAAACCATACTGCCCTAAACGAGTTGCCAACCTCAAATAATGTGAAATTGAATAACCACACTCGCAGATACAAGACGTTTCGTTTGTTTTTTACATTCTTCTGCGCGAAGCAACAAGCACATAAGTATTGTGCCAGTGGCCTGTCTGAAGCAACGATTATAAACCAAGCAGAAACTTTATCTAGATTAAAAGCACTTATACATCGAGAAAACTATTAAATTTCGAGTAAAAGGTGCAGAGAGCTTTTTGAAAATAATTCAAATTTAGATATGACTTTTTTCAAAAATTTTAGTAGCATAATAAGTGAGACCCATAAAATTAACTTCGTTTAAAAAAAAAGGAACCAATTACTGCTTGGATATACGTTGAACGAATGAACTGTATGTTGACAGTTAAACGTTACACAATATGACACCTACATAAGTTTTAGATTCTAGTATAATTATAGTACACTAAGCTGTAAGTTGTCTAAAGACGAACTTTTCCGTTGTTCAGTTATGTTGATTCAGGTAAAAATTGTTCTTTTGATCTTTACTAATACATTACTTAAATACTGCAAGAGTATTTGAGTGCATTGTGTATTTATAATGCAAGGGGTAATTTTCTTTATATTTAAAGCACGCAAATAAATATATTAATCTATGTGTATAAAATTTTTTTTTATTTATAGTATTCCCGAACAGACTAAGATTTGCCTAACGTGCTAAAGCACTCAGGAACACTGGGAGGGTTTAGGGATATTGTTAGGCTGCCGAAAAAATGTTTATGAATGGCTTAAATTGACTTAAGTCAAAGATTGGACGAAAACAGGAACTGAGTAGTGCATTCCACAATTTGGTCGCCGAGTGGAAAAATGAAGATTTAGCCCGTTTAGTGTGACACGATGGAATTTTGAGTACGTAGTTATGCTGTGAAGGGGCAAACCGAGCGTTCCTAGCGAAGATGGCCTGCGAAGGTATTAAGGAGTGTATTTCGGAGGCATATTTGCCATGGTAATAGCGATAGAACAAGGAAAGAACCGAAACTATTCTTCTATGCTCAAGAGGCCGTAGGTCAGAAATCAGAGACGGGTCATTTATAAGCCTTTTAGCTCTTTTTTGGATGCGGTTTACCATATCAAGGGCGTATTGGGGAGAACTGACCCAGAGGTGGGAATTGTATTTCAGGTGAGGTCGAATATGAGCCTTATACAGTAAAAGGGGTTGTTGCGATGTGAAGTACTGTTTAGATCTGTATAGAAAGTCCAGTTTACGGGCATCTGTTTTTCTGGCTGACAAAAGCTGGCCAACCCATGAAAGTTGCGATGATACCGACATCCCTAACATCGAGTTTGAAAACTTGAAATCTAACCCATTCATATTTACAGCAAGACATGATCGGTTTTCCTTGGCAGACACAAGGCAACACTGGGTTTTGTCGGCGTTGACCGTGAGTAGTTTATTCCTTCCCCATTCAAGGACACGTTCTAAGTCACGGTTGATTGAGGTGGCCATTTTCACTTTAACGTCCCGACTAGACTTATTGTTGGGGGAAAACCGAGAAAAACTACAATGTAGAGTGCTGTCATATGCAAAGCAATGGGTCGGGTTAGTTGTTGAGGAAATAAGGTCATTTATAGCAGGAAAAGTGTGAGAGCGACAACTCGTATACGACGTCTTTTGTCAAGAAAGCTGCATATCCAATTGATGAGCGCATTGAACAAGCCGAACGAAGTGAGCTTGGCAAGTAGGTACTTCTGCCAAACCTGGTCAAAAGCCGTTGAAATATGTAAAGCTATTACGACTGTTTCACCGGACCTCTCTAATCGGTTATTACAAAGTTGAGTGACATATGAAAGAAGATCACCCGTTGAACGACTCTGTCTGAACCCATACTGGTGGTAGTTTAGAAGTTTACTGGGCTCGAAGAACGAAAGCAGCTGATGGTTGATAGCATTTTCCATTATTTTCAATACAATGGAAGTGATAGCTATTGGTCGATAGTTTGAGGGATCAGTTTTGTCGCTCGTTTTAGGAATAGGTTGGAAAAATGTCCAACCTATTCCTAAAAAGGGTGGAAGTTGGCAAATCCAACTTCCACCATGAGGGAAACTCTCCAGATAACATGGAGATCGAAAAGAGTTTGGACAACACAGGTACTAGCCCGGGGTAGCACTTTTTAAGGACGATAGCTGGAGTACCGTTAGGGCGACCTTGTTTGAGACAAGTTTATTGATAATTGATTATAGGAGCTTGTGACCAAAGTGGATTGGTTTCATAGCGTATGGGGTAGATTTGGGCAACGGCACAATTTTACCAGAATCATTGAGACATGCATTTGATGCAAAGTGATCAACGAAGAGGTCGGCTTTTTCAACAGGATGAGCTACTACAAGACTGCGCAAGAGGTCATGGGAGGAAAGGAAGATGTACTAAAGTTTTTACTGATGGTTTAGGCTAATGACCAAAATTTACGACCACCCAAAGGACATGAGACTAATTCTTTGCCTTTGTGTTCTTCAAACATCTTTTTGGCCTTGGTGATAATTTTTTGCAAGAACCACCCAAAGGCCATGAGACCAATTCTTTGCATTTGCGTTCTTCAAACATCTTTTTGGCCTTGGTGATGATTCTTTTGCAACTATTCCTTGCGGCAATATAGTCGGCGTGATTTTCGACAGATGTATTTTGATTTCCATTTGGTACAGAGTTTATGCTTTTGAGATAATGTAACCAGGGTTAGGAACGGGCATGACCTACACAATTATGTCATACCCATCAAGACAACTTCAGTTATTGAAAGTGCAATGTTTGTCGAGGAGGACTGTTTAAAGTAATATTCACGCCAGAGGACGGTTGCAAAAAAATCTCGCAGTTCGCTCCAGTTAGCTGATTTAAAATACCACGTAGTTCTATCTGTTTTTCGAGTAACAGTGGGATTGGGTACAGAGGAAGTTATTTCGATCAGGCGGTGGTCTGATTCACCAAATCGGGAAAGGACTCTTGTTTTATAGACAAGTGGGTTAGTTGTAAGCAATATGACCAGAAGATGTGGAGTATGGTTAGGGTTGTCAGGGATTCTGGTTGGTTCGGAAATTATTTGTGTGAGATCACAGAATACAGCTAATGCTTCTGTGCTATGACCTGCGGGATTAGTGGTGGATGAAAATTGAGGCCAATTGGAGTTGTAGGCATTAAAATCTCCCAAAATTTGTAATATCGCAAGATGGAAACTGTGATAAGGGGTAGTCTATTTTCAGACTAAAGTAATCAAAAAGATCTTAAAAGTTATTATCATTGCGAGATCTATACAAAGTAGAATTTCTCAAATTAGGGCCCAGCATGTTTGAACCAAATCGCGTCCAATTTGTTGTTTTCCAAAGTGGACATCCTCTTACAAGTTACGTTGTCATTCGTATACACACGAAAGTTAGAGTGGAGGTTGTATCTGGGAAATTGCAGCTCAGACGAATCAGTGCTTCCAGGGGAGACTTATGTTTCTGATAGAAACAGAATGTCCGGTTGCACTTATTCAAGATGATGGTGAACAGCATTGATTCGACCTGATACCACGTAGGTTTCAGTAATGTATTCGAATGTTAGTACTTTCGATGACCGATGTCACTAGAGTCCTGCCCTCCCAGGCATCTGAATGGGGCAGAATTTTATTTCTGACAGATCTTGCTATTCTTAGTCTTGATTTTGGCGTTGAATGAATTTTGTGAGAGTGGGGGCGTCTTGTCCTACTCACCTGGGGTATAGCGTGTGTTTTAGAACTAGTCAATTTATGGGTTTGCCCGTTAAACGCCACGCTTGGCTAGTGTGGTGTTGGCGAGTACATAAGGAATAAAAGAGATAGTGGCCGCCAGCCCTTACCGAACTCAGAAAATTGGAGCACCAATGTTAAGAAGCCCATGGTAAAGGTGGTGGTATTGCACCGATTGAGCCAAAAAGGTATATTCAAGCTGACATATCGTGTTCAGTAATTAATTGAATTACGCATAAGGAGAATTAAATAATTGCAGGAAGATTTAAATTTATGTAGTGTTAACATTAACGTAAGTTAGAGTTAAATTTAACGAAAAGTTGTGTACTTATTTAGACGTTTCGATAACAATTACAGTTATCAGTATATAGAAACTTCTGATTTCTCATGTTCAAGGCAGTTTAATACTATTTAATTTATTAAAGATTTAACTATTACCTATTACTAGAATAAAATTACATTTCATAGGTTTATCAATACTATATTAATAGAAGGCTCATATTTCAGAAATTTATTTTGACGTTTCAATTAATTCCTAAAGCTGTTGAGGCCAACTGTAATTATTATCAAAACATTTAAATTTACATACAAAGTAAATGAAAAAAAATACACGATTTAACACTCAAACGATAAGTATTTTAATTGTGTAATAATCGTGAAAGTTTATATTTTCAAAATTTATGTTCGTTAAAAGTACAATATTATTACTTAGATATTAATTGAAACTAGTGATTTGAATAAAGTAATATACACAAATCGGTGATACTTTCATTTCACTCTTTTTTTTTATGAGTGTGGACCTGAAGAGGCTAAATAAGGCCTATCATGCTAAAGCACTCAGGAACACTTAGGAGGATGGATAGAGGGATAATGAATTGCCAATAGATGCCTATGAACAGCTACCTTAAATTTTCTCATATCATAAGTGAGAGGAAAACAGGAACTAGGGAGATCATTCCAGAGTTTAGAACCCGTGTAGAAAAATGTGGATTGCGCCCGTTTGGTACGACAAGTGGAGATTTGTACTGCATACTGATGATGTGATTGAGCGAACCGAGTGTTTCTCGCAAAGATAGCCGGAGATGGTATCAAAGAATGTAATTCACCAGCACAATAGCCGTTGTAATAACGATAATACAAAGAAAGAACTGAAACCATCCTTTTATGCCCAAGGGACGGGTCATTTATAAGCCTAATCGCTCTCTTTTGAATACAATCAACGATATCGAGAGCGTATTGGGGAGCACTAACCCAAAGGTGAGAATTATATTCCAGATGAGGCCGAATTTGGGCCTTATACAGCAAAAGAAGTTGTCGAGAGGTAAAGTACTGCTTAGATCTGTACAAAAGCCTATTTTACGAGCAGCTGTTTTGGTAGCTGACAGAAGATGGTCAACCCATGAGAGATTTGAAGATACAGTCATACCCAACAGAGTAATAGAGTCTGAAAACTTAAGAACTGAGCCATTCATACTTACAACAGGAAATGATCGATCTTTTTGGCGGACATAAGGCAACACTGAGTTTTGTTAGCATTAAATTTAACTAGATTATTGCTTCCCCATTCGAGAATACGTTGAATGTCTTTGTTGATTGCCATTTCAGCTTTAATTTCTTGATTTGACATAGAAGGTGGATTATCACTATGAGTAGACTGACATGAACTGCAGTGAAGAGTGCTATCGTCAGCAAAGCAATGGATGGGGTTAGTTGTTGAAGAAATAAGGTCGTTTATGTACAGCAGAAAAGTGTAGGCGCTATAACGGATCCCTGTGGTACGCCGGCGTTAATGCTAACTTCTTTTGAAAAAAGCCATCAACTACGACACGTATTCGTCTTTCATCAAGGAAACTAGAAACCCAGTTGATGAGCGCATCATTTAACCCAAACGAGGTGAGTTTGGCAAGTAAACACTTATGCCAAACTTGGTCAAATGCCTTTGAGATATCTAAAGCGACTACAACTGTTTCACCGGACTGCTCTACTGTATTGTTCCAAACTTGGGTCACATATGAAGGAAGATCGCCTGTTGAACGACTTTGCCTAAACCCATATTGATGGTCACTAAAAGTTTGTTAGTTTCAAGAAACGTGAGCAGTTGCTGATTGATGGCTTTTTCCATGATTTTAGACAAAATGGAAGTGATGGCAATTGGTCTGTAATTTGAGGATCGGTCTTATCACCTTTTTGGGAATAGGTTGAACATTTGCTAACTTCCATGATGAAGGGAATTCCCAGAAGATATAGAGATCGTATAGAGCTTAGATAGGACTGGTACTAGTTCGGGGAACATTTCTTTAAGACAATAGCTGGTATACCGTCTGGGCCAGTCGCCTTATTGAGATCAAGCCTACTGATGATCGATTCCAAGAGCTTGTACCGAAAATGAATTGGTTTCATAACGTATGAAGAAGAGTTGACTAGGGGCACATCTTTTCCAGAATCATTGAGACACGAGTTTGATGCAAACAAATCCACAAAACGTTGGCTTTGTCTACAGAATCAGCAACTACCGAGCCGTCAATAGATGTCAGGGGAAATGAAGATGTTCGAAAGTTTTTACTAATGGTTTTTGCTAAAGACCAAAATTTACGACTGCCTAAAGGAGATGTAACTAGTTCATTGCATTTTCGTTGTTCGAACAACTTTTTAGTTGTAGTGATGAGACTTTTGCAGATATTTCTAGCACCAACGTATTCTACATGACTGTCAACCGATTTATTAGATTTCCATTTAATGTAACATTTATTTTTTAAAGATATTGCATCAGAACAATCCTTATTGAACCAGGGTTGGAACGTGAATGACCTACACGGTACTGTTTTTTCGGAATGTATAACTCCATTCCCATGAGGATGACTTCAGATACTGAAAGAGCGATGTCCGAAGAAGAGGACGACTTAAAACAATATTCACGCCATGGAAAGGTTGCAAAGAAATCCCGTAAATCACTCCATCGAGCTGACTTAAAACACCACAAGGTTCTATCGGTTTTGCGAACAACAGTGGAATTAGGTACAGTAGAAATGATTTTATTAGACAATGGTCGGAAAGACCTAAAGGCGAAAGAACGGAAGTTTTATAAACAAGAGGGTTTGATGTAAGAAAGAGATCTAGAAGATGTGGAGTATGGTTAGGGTTATCAGGGATTCTTGTGGGTTCAGAAATCATTTGTGTGAGATCACATGAAATAGCAAATGTTTCTGCACTATGACCAGCGGGATTTGTAGTAGATGAAAATTGAAGCCAATTAGAGTTATGAACATTGAAATCGCCTACAAATGAGATATCGCAAGATGGAAACTGAGACAGGAGATAGTCAACTTTCATACTAAGGTAATCGAAGAAGTCTTGAAAGTTGCTGTCATTAGGAGACCTATAAATGCAACAGTAGAATTTCACAAAATTAGGACCAGAATGTTTAAACCAAATCACGTCAAAATTTTTATTTTCTAAGGAAGAAACCCTCTTGCAAGCAATTCTGTCCTTGATGTAGGCACTTGTGTTTCAGATAGAAACAATATATCAGGTTGTAATTGTTCAAGATGTTGGTGAATAGCATTAAGATTAGACCTTTAGCTATAAACCGAGGCCATTAGGTCGTGGTGAACTATCTATCTCTTTGTGGTGAGAAATAAAAGCTCTCCGCCTTAATATGTACCTATTATACTATTACCTGATATAAATTAAATTTTTGACGTAAATATTTATTTTGTATTTTTAATTAAGGATTTGCAGATTAAAAATCCAGTATAGTGTAATGTAATAGGATAAGTTAGAGTAGAGAGACTCTGTAAACTTCCCTGGTAACAATAAAATAAAATTAAACCAATATTACAACATAAGCGTTATCACCAAAACAGAAATCAATTTTGTTAAATAATATAGAGACGATAGGGAGGAATTAAAAGCGCACTAATTAATTATTAAATGTAGTTTCCACCTTAATAATGTAGTATATTATTTCCGGATCATAAATGCAATTTTAAACGTATTTATTTACAGATTATTGTCAGTAAATTAGTATGTTTTGTTACTTATGTTCAAAACACATTTTTTTTTAACAGTTTATAATTGGAGCCTAGCTGCAAACCAGTTATTTCGCTACTTTTAGTCATTTTGCTACAGCTCTTGTCATAAGTCAAACATTTGGCTTAAGGCTGTTAGGAATAGAGTATAGGCAACCCACATTGCGCATTCAAATTTGTGTCTAAAGTCACATATTTTGAGTAATATCCTGATCTCAAAATTTGATTAGAAACTGTGATTAGAAACTGTGATCTCTATCTTATTATATTGGAGTATAAAAGGAGTATAAAAGGACACTAGATGCAGCGATTTTTTTTTTCAAAAAAAAATTTGTAAAACGCTTAGAGAAGGACATTATTCATTTAGAGTTTTTTTAAAATATAAGGAGCTACAAATAAAATATAAAAAACTATACGTACGCAAAATTCTACTTGTATGGGGATTTAGAAAATAATAAACAAAATTTTTTCAAATGAATTCGGATGAAATAATGTTATGCAAAAGTCGCCTAATAACAAGGGATTGTACACCCTCTAGGTAAGCAACACATCTTACTGTTTACGTCATTCATTTGAATGAATGACACTCCTTTGTTGCTAGAAAAACGACCTGGAGCAAGTGATTAAAAGCTTATTGCAGTTTATATTCTCACATTGGTGCTTTTGCTATAAATTAACGTAAATAAAGAAGCTTATGTGTAGGTAATATAATAATAATGACATAATAACAATCTTTAACTATCCACAAAGCCTTATAAATTAATTGAAAATAATTATTAAATATAGAATTGTTTTACTTAAAATTAAAAACCCTAAATAATAAAAATATTTACATAAAAATTGTATGATACAATATACAGGAGGTATTTGAACTCCTCGGAATTTTTGCCTGAAAATTTACATCCAGCCATTTGACACCCAGTTGACTGCGGCATTTCATTTAAAATATGAAAGTTGATGTCTACTTCCGGTATAATCGGAAGACGTTTAAGCTTAAAAATGTTCAAAGTCAGCTGGCTGGATGAAAATTTTCAAGTTCAAATACTTCTAATTGAAGGTCATCGTGATACCCTGAGTAATTTCTGATAATACCACTAATGAGATTTTTACAACATTAGTTGCTTTCTAATAGAATAATCTCATTTAAATTACTTAGTCAATTTGCCAGTGTAGTGTACTCAAGCGAAAATAGCATAATTTCTACTTATGATAATTAACTCGATGCAAAATGAATGTAGCGTTATTCGGTTTCTTATTAATTAAATTAATAAAAAAACTGATATAAATAAATGTTTGTTATATAGAACTACCCATCTATATTTCAGATTGTGTTTAACACTTTTGTCATAAACCTGAGTAAACGAAACACATTGCTAGTTGCCAAAATATATTTTTACTTAGGGGCAACAAATTTCGTCCCCACTCGTTCTTTTATTACTTCTTACCTTTTCTGTCACGGACAGAAAACTGGTTTATTACATTTTTTAACCTTGCCGTTCTAAATAACTATTAACTGAAATTTAGGTCAAATTACAATAATATAACTATGTGACCGCCATAAATAAATGAACATACAGTAAACGCTGATGCATTTTAATGAAATTTTCAGAAAATGTGCATTTTATTCCTATTAATAAACGATGAAAATTTTTCAGCAAGATACAAACATTGTTAACACTAATAATGCGTTAACCCTCCTCTGTTTCTCACTCATTAAGCTAGCCGATTAGACAAAGCAGAGCAGAGCACGATCTTCACGATCAGTGGTGCGTCTAAGACGTCCGGGACGCAAACGTCGTCGTTCCTCATTATTTTCTGACCATCTTCGCCAACATAAGGAAATTTTGACGACACTGCGTCCCACGCGAGCGGTAACATCGCGACTTGATAATCCGGCTTCTCGTACACCGATTATTCTGCCACGTTTAAACTCGGTTAACTGATAGAAATTTGCACTATGTCGTACAGGAGGTTGTAACGTGCGAAAATCGATATCGTATCTTTTCGGATCTTTTCTTTGATTACTGTTCCTACAATTTAACTAAATAGGTATCTGTGAGTTGAACATTTAGTGTTGTGATTTAATGGTTACTCGTTACTTATTTCTTACTCATTTACGTTACAACTCGTAATTAATTAAATTATGCCTTTTTGTATTTACTTTTCTACTTTCTAAAAGTTCATACTAGCGCCATTTATACGATGTACGTGGGTTCTGGTTAGATTTACAGCATCTACTTACAGGTCTGTTACTTTGTTAAATCACCACTAGATGGTGATATCATTAAATAATTACATACACTGTGTCTCTTGAATTTCTGGACATAGGAATTCCCATGTTAAAATAAACTATTGTAAATACTGGCTCCCCTAATTATTTTACAGTAAAATGTCAAATGTAAAACTTCTTAAGGAAAAAAGGCTGCTTCTTATGTTACAATTGCATTTACATTTGGTTCATCCGTTTTCGAGAAAATTAGGAAAAACTTAAGGGCTTTTTCGTAACCGGTAACGTTAATAAGCCATGTTTAATATCTTGACAATTACATGGCTTATTAATGTTACCGGTAGATTTGAATAAGTTGATAATTTTTGAAATTGTTTCTGCACTTGGAATTTGCCGGTTTTGATAACTAGCCGAGTACAAATCTCTGATATTTCTAAGTGAATTGCCAGAATAATGCCATTCAATAAATTTTACTTTTTCTTCAATGGTGTAATAATTCATTTTTATAAACCAATTTTTCTTTAAAAAGTAATAATCTGTCCCAAATAAAGTTTTAATGATGAATGAATTGTTTTGAACAATGAATGATTTACAATGACCATTAATAATTATTGTTAGCATTGTCTGTCTAAAGCAAAGCAACCTTAACCAGTTACGAAAAGCACCTACCTTATTTTCTAAATCATTTTGAAGTCATATATTTGTAAATATACGGCGCGTTCCAAGCAAGATTAGCTACCTCATGCACTTGAAATGACAGTCAATCTGACGCTTGGGGGTGAACTGTAAAACTAATTCCCCATGGTTCCTAATGAGCGGGACACGAAAGATTTTAAGGGTTCACTGGTACACCATTCCCTTTACGCAAATAATAAAATTAATCTTCCTTGAATATAAATGCAAAAAATTAAACATTCAAATATGTACGTTTCGTATTCTCCATTACATAATTTGAAATTCTCGGGATGTGATTTTGTAGGGTGGGAGATATAGGAGTGTGTACCAGTGAGTCCTGAAAATGTGGTTTCCGCCAATCGATGGTTGAAGTGTTTTACAGTTTTGTTATAGGTAAGTAACTATAAAGATTGTTTTGTATGAGCAGATTTGCTTGGTACACCCAGTATTTACTAGAACGGTGCCAGTTGGCATAATTTAATGGCAAATTTACTTATTATTAACAGTTGAGATGACACCATTACCCTTATTTTAAAAGGGCGACTTTCTAAATCGCATTTCGGGTTCGCTTCTCTGAGGTTATGTTAGACTATAACATACCCCGTTCTGCTCTAACGTGTTCGAATAAATATAGTTTAGGAATATGAAATGGTTAAAAGTATATGATTTACAGATACGTATATTTCACTTTATTATTCGCGAAGCACACAATAAAATACTATTTTCGTGAAAAGTCGATATCGAATTTCGGCGGTTTAAAAATGATCTAGACATTTGTGGGTGTACGAATATAAAAAATCCGCTTAAAAATTAATTGAGTAACTTTGTACACCAAATTCATACTTTTAATCGACACTGCATAGATTTAATTTCTAGTTACCATTTGTTTCAATTCTTAGAGGTGGATAGTTTAAGCGAAAGTTTTACCCCGAAGTATATTCATCCTTAGTAAATCTAACGCACTGTAGATTAAGAAACAAGTGTCCTAATTTTTAACTAATAATAACTGGTTACGATGAAACCGTTTATTACTCAGAAGTGTCCTTTATTAAATTAATTTTTTGTTTTAATGCTACCACGTTAAATTAGTACCGTTTAGAAACCAGTTATATTATTAGCATATAGTGATAATTTTTCTATTGGAATAATCTGATTGTGAATATTTAAAAACCGCTTTGTAAAGTCGGAAACTTATTATTTGATCTCGATAAATCAAGTTTCTCAATCCAATTTGTCTAAAATGTGCGGTTGTACGTCTGTACGTGCGCGTGCGCCTGTAACCAGAATAACTTAAAAGATACGCAACGGATTTTAATGACACTTTACATTTACACTTACTGGTGAAATATCTCTCTTCTACCAAGTTTTGTTAAAATCGGTTCATAGTCGATGATACTGTATAGAGGGCGCTCAAGTGCGTTGTATATGAATAACTCTAAAATTATTCATGTTAAGGTAAGAAGTGAAGAGAGCTTTCTTACAGTTTATTCAATTTTGCATAAGCTTTGTTTATGACAACTTTTGTTGGAGTAATAAATGCACATTAACACGTTTTTTAGCAAATATGTCGTAATCTGTCAGCTTAAGTGGGAAAACCTTCATTAGGGAATATTTTATATTTAAATAACATAATTTATTAGGAATGTAATTGTAATATGTCAAATTTGCCGCATTCCAATTTATGTTCTTGGAACTAATTCTGATGTTTTCGCCATGCAAAAAAATAAAAGAAAAAATAATGCCGTAATTATTAAACTAGTTCAAAACTTGATTACGTTAGTTAAGCATGAAATGTCAATTTAAAATAATATACATTTTTCTGAACATGATTTATATATTTGTCATATATTTCATTCAAGTAAAAGTGCAAATGGTTGTCATTTTATTGGTATTTGATAGTCTAGACCCATATTGCATTTGAACGTTTATTAATTATTGGGTACAATAAAAAAAATGTTCATTTTGGAGAATTAAGATTTTTTAGGTAACGTTTGCTCATTTAAAATCAGTTTAACCAAATTAAAAAAAAGATTTTAGCAAAAGTTTGCACTTAAGCAGTACGTATTCAAACCGTGCATTCCAAATACGGAAAATCATACATTTCTATTTAAAAATATGTAATCTAATGACAAATTAAGTGCAATACATATGTTGCTAATTTGAAATAAGTTTTCACACGGTATACTATGGTATAAAATGGTCAAATTTATAATAAATATCGTTACATGAATGTTACCATTAATCAAAATGAGATAATGGTATTGTTAAATTCATCTGAGGAAACTGCTGCTATAGTATACGTCGTATTTAATTACGAAAACTAATTTATTCAATCATAATTCAATTAATCAATTTTTATTAATTTTAATACTCTCGTAACACATTTTCGATTTTCGTTTAGTACAATATGACATGAAGTTTAATATTTTTTTATTGTAACTCTCTGAAAGTATCGTTAAGGATAAACGTTATAATATAACTAATTATCAATATCCTTTTTTTTTTTCTTAAAGTTACCTGTCACATTTATTATATCGATGCAGCCATGTAATTTTTGAACATCTTTTGGATGCGTTTATTAGGATTCTATGTCACTGGTTTTGGTGTGCGTATTTGTACTTTTAGAAACATGGAGATTAAATTTACAATTGTATTATATTCAGAGACGTATAATGAACTACGGCATCCATCCATATCGACAAACAGCGTTACTAGTATTAGGTACCCCCTAGTATTAGTACTAGGGGCACAACACTTCCACAACAACTGTATCATTCCTTTTCATGTTAAAATTTTTTATTGACTTTATTTTTGAAAAGGCGAGGTTTTACCCAAGGCTACTCTACAAACCTAACCCACTGAACTTACAAAACATCCACGCCTGAAACGGGTTCCAACCATAGACTTTGTTTGGGTTGAATGGTTGTGAAGATATTAGAATTTGTAAACTACCTAAGAAAGTGGAAAAAATAAATTCATCTAATTCTTTGTCTGATTATTAAAGTGGCTGAAATATGCTGATTGTACCAAATTCAGAACTTCTAACACGCATCCACTATTGATTGGTATCTTACCCACACTTGGTAAATGTATCTCTTCTACATTTTGGACTATTTAAATAAATGTCATAAGTATTGTATTGATATTATTTTAACGTATATTAATAGATACTGCACGAATCAAAACTTAACTTCACACTTATTTATAACAATCGAAACTAAACTCACTAACGGAACTATAGGAGGCGGAAGGCCCAATAATTGTATATAAAATGGTAGGCTACTTACTAAATTACGCATATAATTTATATAAGAACAATGGATCATATTGATTCTTGATAAATGTCAAAGAAAGCGAAACACTTTTTGTATAGAATTTGCTCGACTTAAACGCTAGACTAATCGCTGACTTATTTTTAGTTCAAATATAATCACCACAATTCTTAATAACACAATGAATCATTTACATGGAGATGATATACAAACTCTACGGAGACCATTTATCTTTTTGGTTTTGTGAAAATGTTGATCAAATTTAATAAAAGTATCCCTTCGAAAGTGATATCTGTCCTGTACGAGTGCAACATTTGATAATAGTGTAAAGCACCGAAACCCGTCACTGTTAATGCTATACACGATAGTACACAAGAGAGTTCACATCGTATAGTAACTGTATGCTGCTGCGGGAACATTCCGTAGTCAGTGTGAGAGAGAGACGTACAGTGAGAGATGGAATATAGCCCTCTATATTCCATCTCTCAGTGCGCATATACGTATCAGTAATTGTTTTATCTCATATATTTCGTGTTGAGGTTTTTGATAATGTGTTAGAATTGTTTTCTAGTACATTACGCATTTCTTTACCATGCAAAGAACATAAGGCAGATATAATATCACGATCTTTTTAATATTATGTATTAATATCACAATCAAACAATACTATAAATAACATGAAGAAGTAGTAATAGGTCAAGTGCAAAGAAGAAGAAGGAAACCAGACTGCAACCTTTTGTCTATAAGTAATATCCGAATGTATAAAAACTTTGATTTTATGACCGTCCTCTAGAATTTTTTTAGATTTGTACAATTTATTTCCAGTAAGTGCAATTTTGTGTTTGGAAATAAGAACTATGTGTTTTTTGTGTGAAATTTATTAATAAACCATTCACTGCATACACCTAGTTTCATGTATTTGCTGAAACGGTATAAAACAAATATTGATGGTAAAACAACAGAGTTCGTTTTTTTGAACTTACACTTTGTGAATCCAACCCATCATCGTAGCCGTTTCTATTTGTTACTTATTTTAACCGTCTTTTGTTTTATTTACTATGATAAAAATCAGGATTTGTAAAATTAAGATAGCACAAATCTTTTTAAGATGTGCTAGATATCGTACCTCTCACTCACAAGTAGGTACTCATTTCAACAACCATGTGCAGAAATGTCGGTAGAAACCATTGTTCCATATTTCCTCGGACGATAAATTAAACACCATTCCATTGCTATGCAATAAAAATCAGTATTTGTTGAATGAATATTAAAACTGCAAAAATAAAACAACGAGCGCTGTAAATATTGTATAAAGTTGACTCCCTCTATGCTTTATCTCTTTCTAACGCGAAAAGGCTACGAATTGGGTCCGCGATGAACCACTTCGTGCGTGTATCTCTCTATCTACTATCGGATGCTATATAACAGGAAATTTACTAGATTTTAAAGAACATTACAGTTTTTTGAGGTTTGTGAATTGTAAATTAGAAAAATGTATCAATAGTGCTTTAAATGTATAATATTATTTTTTTATTTTGTAAAACTTGCTCATATATAAGAAACGAAAACTTACGTAAGAATGAGAGTTGCTTTAGTTAACATAAAATAGACGTCAAACTGATTGCACATATTCCTTGAATAAAAAACACATTGACGCTCATATGCTGTAATGATAACAATATGTATATATATATATATATATATATATATATATATATATATATATATATATATATATATATATATATATATTTAAACTAAGACGTCAAAATGATCGGTTGAAACTGATTGCACACAAACTATTAACTAAAATATATTGACGCCCATATGTTTGCAGCAACAACATTATGTATATTCTAATCCGAGATGCCAAAATGATTGCTGTTACATTAATGATTTTAGTGCAGTACTTTAATGTACGGGTTCCAGAATGATTGTCAAACGTACGAAAATTATGTATATAGTAAAAATAAAGCTAGAAACATATGGAATAGACTATGGAACTCACAAAAAAATTCTGATTTATATACTTCAACAAAATGTCAGAGAATACGTCTTGTTCTAGGTGACGCCAAATTAATGATTATATATACATATATATATATATATATATATATATATATATATATATATATATATATATATATATATAGTAAAACATAGGCACTTGCTCTCGTCACTATCAATATTGATAGCGGTGTTCAGTTATGCAGTTTTACTATTTTTTTATGGTAATATTAGGATAAATTTATACTTAGCACTGTTTTGGGGAAAAATTGCATGTTTGATATGCATGCACCATTTGTTTAGTCCGGAGAAAACTAGTCACATGTAGTGCGTGTAAAAACATCAATTGTCTTATTGATTATTATATATATATATATATATATATATATATATATATATATATATATATATATATATATATATATATATATATATATATATATATATATATATATTAAGAGTTACATATAGTTATTCATTGTTGGGAAATTTATCAATAAATTTACGCTTAGTGAGACAACATTTGCTATACCTGTTGCTTTCCAGGTTCAAGCTTTACAGGGCTTTCTCTCTCAAGAAATAATAATTTACCTGTTCTTTCTTTAAAGCTTGTGGCGCCTGTTTCTTGTCTGTTCTCCCTAACTTTCTGTCTACAACTTTGTTCTTGCTTTCGAACTAACCTAACCATCTATTTACTCCGTATCAACTCTTCAAAGTACAAACCTTATCGGAGTGCTCTGCGGCCTCAGGACCGTTTGACTGATTACTAGTCGAGCTAACTAATTTCTCCATATATATGACGTGGTAGGTTAGACACGTGGCAAGGCATTATTTCAACTTGAATGCGTTTACTTATTGAAGCTTACAAATATGTTCAACATTGACACTTAAGTAACTAATGCCAAATGAAAATAGAGAGTTTTTGATTCATTGTCGATGATTACTTTATTAATCTTTATTGCATCTTGCTGAAATTTTCATCGTTTCTTAATGGGAATAAAATATACTAACTAAGGTTCTTGGTTGAAATACGTTATTTTTAAAAACTGTTTATTTCAACATCACTAATACTAATACTTATATTGAATCAAAGTAATTACTTTGATATCAACAAGTAGACTTGTTTGCTAACTTAAACTAGGAGCTAACGCGTGACTGTTAACTACATACTATTGACTATTAATTGTTTTCTTGAGGTTTCCCTTTTACACTTAGAAATATGAATAAATTCTATTCATGTATGTAAATGCTCTTGTTTAGCATGTCTGTATAATTAAATGATTTTCTGTAATGTTTGTATAAACAAAGCTGTTCAATGTATAATGATCTTATTAGTAAATCTAATGGTTTCTTAGAAATGTTTGTATAAACAAAGCTATTCAATGTAGAATGATCCTATTTACTAAAACTATATAATTCACTTTTCTAAAAATTTCATTAAAATACATCAGCGTTTACTGGGTGTTCATTTATTTATAGCGGCCAGTATATATCAAAAAGCCAAACAAAACTTTTTTAAATTAAAAACGAAACCAGGAAATACTAAAAGTCTCAATTATCTCTGGTTAGGACGTGGGAATTATCGCCTGGGACTCCCTCGAATGGTCAGAGCCAAATTATTCTATGGAAAAGTTTATATCACGCTTAATTTTGATCAACATGTTGAAAGTTTCCTTAAAGCTTCCGAGATCCGACTCTGTTTAATACAGAAGGTTTTAAAATAACTTTATGTAATGCGAGATGTTACATATTTCATTTTATACAAAAGAATGATTTTCTTGATTGTTTAATTATTACAACTAAGATAAAAGTCTCGATATCTTTACTATTAGATTTAACTGGATCAAATTTGCTTAAGAAATAAACTTACATCTAACTTACGCATATTATTTATAAGTTCAATAATAATGAGAATTATGGGAACGGTCTTAACTTAGGAATCTTAAAGCATTTACAATAGTTATTTACAGTTGGGTGCGTTAATAGTGGATTTTACAGTGCGAAAGCTTGGGCGAGTTTCTCATTAGCTGGAGCACTGTATCCTTAACGCACGAGACTTGTATTAAATTTTTGGTCGACAACAAATGCGATAATGAAACATAAATAGAATAAAGACGTCTATTTAATTGCGTTAACATCATACTTTCATAGTTGGCTTAGATTCACTGAATTGAAAGTTGTTAAAATGCAGTCATTTTGACAACTTTCAATTCAGTTTTGTTGACAGTGAAAACTCAAATTAATCAAACAAAGATATTATTGTACAGATCATAAAATTAGTAAAATACAATGTCTGACAGCGACAGTTTAGAGTTAACACCACCGAATATAAAGAGCTGGCAGAAAGTGTGACTTTGGAACTGCTGCCCCACAAATCATCACTGTTTAAGTTATCGAGATATGGTGGTACCTTACAATTTTAACTAAAATGTAAAAATATCGTTGTTTTGAACATTTATTTCATCAGAAAAGGTATAAAGTAAAGTTTTCCTAAACATATTTTATTATTTTATACTTCATATATTTTTTCTATGGTTCTAAAAGCTTACAATTTGCTGACCATTTTACCGCACTGCAGCGGTGTTTTACAATAATGTGCGTAAAATGAAGTTACACTTGAAGTTCACAAGATTGTAACGTCAATTTTACGTTTTAGGAGGCCAAAAACAATTTACAGGAGTAGTTAATGTAATTAGAGTAGTTAATGCATTGGATTAACACAGCCCTCATTATTACACATATTAAAATATTTATTTTTTTGAGTTTTATATGGTGTATTTCTATATTCAAGTTAAACAATCCAAATGTTTAGACTGTATAACTTAAATATACAAATACACCATATAAAAACCCAAAAGATAAGTATTTTAACACAACCATTGTTAGAGAGATTTCATTAAATTGGCTTCAGGGACATGAAATCGGGTTCAAAAGGGGATGATAGTTTAAACAAAGTGAATATATCTTAAAAGCCGTTAAGCTCAGAAACATGAAAATTGGTATTTAGATGTTCCTTAAGAAATAAAGAAACGCGTGTTGTGACTTTTCCCCGAAATCGTACCCTAACGGATAGAAACGGGAAGTATACACAACGAAACAAATTAAGTTTTCTGAACCAAGTATACCGAGTGGAGTATTACGAGGAGAATGGAAAGTAGCTCATAATAACAAGGGAATGGCAACTATGAAATTAATCATCTCTCAAGGGTAGTTTTAGGAGTTAAAAGTTCAAAATACTTTAAAATATCATGTTGGGTATCAAAAGTAAGCAACGTTTTACAACCAAAATGAAGATCATTATGGAATTTACGAATTCACTTCAAACCAATATCAGAGGGTGGGAAAGAGAGGTTGAAATTCTGTTAGTGTCTGTTGGCATTCCATTCCGTTGCGAATCTCGGATATGTTGCTAGTTATTTATAATCGCAATCTAATATTTACATAAACCTGTGTTTAGTTTAATTTTATAAACCACAATATTTGTTCCTTTCAATGTATCAAAATCACTTTGTGTAAATTTCGAGACGCTGAAAGACAATTATTTATTATTCCATTAACGATTATTACACGTGAATAACAAGAAGTTTAGATTATTTTGAAGAAGATTCCTTATAAAATAATTAAAACAATATTTTGTGCGTATGTGCGTGGGCGCGTGCGTATACGTCTGTAAAGTGTATTTACTATATTTTTCACACGTTGGCAGATTGAAGTTGGCATTTAAATAACCATCCTATATGAACGTTTAAACGTCTATCTGACAATTTATGTTCATCATGTTACAAAAGGTTGCATTAGTATCCTATAAATAGTAGTTTACGTAACAAATCCCGAAAGTGGTCTTTTACTGGACGAGTAGGCAAGGCTGCGTGTCCAGTAAAAGCACTTTGGGACGTATTACTACATTTTTTAAAACAGGCACAGTGTTGTACCGTAAACATCATACTGTTCAGTTTACATTTTTATAAACAGAACTCTATATTACGTAATTTTAACAATTTTTGTAACAGTCGTAAATTTTAATTTTCAAATATAAACATTATTTTTGAATAGCTATACTAAACGTACAATTATTAGCATTACTTATCTGTAAGTACGGCATATCAAAATTATTCGTTGACATGAGATTTTTCGAACTGCTTACATAATAATGAGTTTCGGAGATAATTTTTTTCGAGCTACCTGATTTTTGAATTCTGTTAGCTATATCAATCTTACACTGAACTGAATGTTCAATTATGATGTCAGCACTTTCATTAGCTAGCAAAGTCACCGAACTACACCTAAAACAATGCCCTGTGTATTCCTTTGGGTTTGGCAATCTGAAAAATGTACCTATTTTGAAAGGAGCATTACCCACAGTATGTATGCTTACCGGTTGTTTATTACATTTTTCTTTATTGTAGTTAATAAAGAGTCGCCGATGAGGAACGTTGGTCGGGCGTATCGCTGTACAGGGTCCGCCTTTGGGAGCTGATCCTATAAGTATCTGCTAAACCAACCTTACTATAATTTTGAAAATTTTGTGACAGGGTAATGATGTTAGGGCTAACTCATCTAAAATATTTTCACGTTCGTGCCACTTCCGGTTATACCGGAAGTCTGTACTAGTCGCTTATTTTAAATGGAACACCCGTATATGAATACATTTTGGATTCTATGTCGAATTTTAAGGTAAGTTTGTTAAATAAACTAGATACGAAATTTCAGTCGTTTTAAAAAAACATTTTTCTAAAAAATTGACAGATGCGGTCTTAGTAATAACTCGTTAATTGTTATGTTCCTGTCAAACAAATTGCAACAGTCTGCAAAAATGACATTTGTATTTTTCATGAAAATAAAATTATGAATGTCTAAACTTGACTATCAAAAATGCAAGTTGCTCAAAAAATCAAATGGAAACCCCTATTTTTATTACTCAGATCGACTTAACGTCAAAAATTAAGGTAAGTTTGTTTAAAACTTTATTTGCTTAAACGTAATAGTTTCATACTTATTATCAAAAAGTTCCAATTTTAAAATTTGTGATAAAATGAGCTACATACTTAAATCTAGTATTCCTTGTTCGTGGTCACCATGGAAACCAAATAATTGAGAATTGAAATAAAGAAAAACATTTGAAAAGTTACTGCAAAAATTATAAAATTGATAATTTTGTGATTCAAAAGTCATTTTGCTAAATAGAAATTTTCTAAGTCATTTTTTCAAATTCGATATACAACATAAGTGTAAAAATT
The DNA here is from genome assembly GCA_036346205.1 of Vesta saturnalis. NCBI lineage: Eukaryota > Metazoa > Arthropoda > Insecta > Coleoptera > Lampyridae > Vesta > Vesta saturnalis. The sequence continues at coordinate 508,804 of JARFJB010001907.1, read as the reverse complement.
TAATACTCCATGAGTAAATCGAAAAAACTACTTTTTACTGCGGAGGTAGTAACTGCATATTATCAGTGCATTCTTACACGATAAATCGCTTATTTAGTAATTCTTGCTCGTGATCAAATGCAAATTAATTTACAATAAATGTTCAAAATGTTGCCCGTTAGACGCAAGACATTGTTGAACCCGTCTTATAACGGCTTCATTTGTAGCCCTTTGAATTTCTTGTGGAGAAAGAGAATTGAAGGCATTTTGCACTCTTGCAATGCAATCTTCTTTAGTCGTTAGTGGTGTAGCATAAACAATATTTTTAATTCGACCCCAAAGATAAAAATCCATTGGCGTAAGATCAGGTGACCTAGGTGGCCATGGAAAGGGCCATTATTGGCAAACCAACGATCTTCAAAATTTCATAAAGTTTCACGGAAACAGCGTTGGTATTGTGAGGGGCGCACCGTCTTGTTGGTACTATAAATTTTCCCTTTCTAAATTTAATCGGGGTTGAATTCGAGTGTTTAATATCTCAAGATAATTTTCTCCTAGAAATTAAATTTGTAATCATAAATCGCAACAATCAACTATTTTAAACCAAATTTTCGTTGTAAAATACACGTCAAAGATTTCGTTATTCGAATGGCACAAAATACGTTAAAATTCCAAATTTCCTGAAAATGGCATTCGCGAATTGGATTGCTATTTTCGTTATTCCAGTAATGTGAGTTTCGGCGATTAAATATGTCATTTTTCGTAAATTTAGATTCGTCCGTCCATATGATATTAGTCAAAAAATTAGGAATTTCTTGTATTTTGAGCCTAATTGTTTCACAAAATTCGACACGTTTCAAGAAATCCGCTTCTTTCAAATGTTGAACTAATTGTAAACAGTATGGTCTACACTTATGTTTCTTAAGAATTTTTCTGATAGTTGCTGGTGTTAAGCCAATATCTGTTTCCGCGTCGTTTATGGAATTACAAGGATAGGCACGGAAATATTCTAAAGTTATAACTTCATTCTGTTCGTTATCAATAGCAGTTTTTTTGCGAGGCGCAGAGTGTTTAAATGTGCCAAACTGTTCCAAATTTTGAACCACACGTCTTATTGTATCTGCTGATGGTCGGGGGCGCTCAGGATAGCGTTCGATAAATGTTTTACTGTTCGTTTTACAACTCTATGACATTCTCCGTGAATTAAAATTAAATTCAAATAATCTGTATTAGAATATTCAAGTCGAGCCATTTCATCAAGAAAAACACAAACTGTCAACAATTTTATTAAATTATTGACTACAAAAGAAAAACAAAATAAATAAGCATCTTTATCGTGTAATGATGCGCTGATAAGTATGTATTACCTCCGCAGTAAAAAGTGTTTTTTTCGATTTACTCATAAAGTATTAAATTTTTACACTTATGTTGTATTTCGAATTTGAAAAAATTACTTACAAAAATTCTATTTGGCAAAAATGACTTTTGAATCACAAAATTATTTGGTTTCCATGGTGACCACGAACAAGGAATACTAGATTTAAGTATGTGCTCATTTTTATCACAAATTTTAAAATTGGGACTTTTTGAAAAGTATGAAACTGTTATGTTTAGGCAAATAAAGTTTTAAACAAACTTACCTTAATTTTTGAAGTTCAATCGATCTGTGTAATAAAAATAGGGTTTCCATTTAATTTTTTGAGTAACTTGCAATTTTGATAGTCAAGTTTAGACATTCATAATTTTATTTTCATGAAAAATACAAATGTCATTTTTGCAGACTGTTGCAATAAACCTTTGCTACAACACCTCAAAGTTTTATTCAAATTGTTTGACAGGAACAGTAGGTACAATTAACGAGTTATTACTAAGACCGCATCTGTCAATTTTTTAGAAAATGGTTTTTTAAACGACTGAAATTTCGTATCTAGTTTATTTAACAAACTTACCTTAAAATTCGACATAGAATCGAAAATGTATTAATATACGGGTGTTCCATTTAAAATAAGCGACTATACCGACTTCCGGTATAACCGGAAGTGGCACGAACGTGAAAATATTTTAGATGAGTTAGCCCTAACATCATTACCCTGTCACCAAATTTTAAAAATTATAGTAAGTTTGGTTTAGCAGATACTCATAGGATCACCTCCCAAAGGCGGACCCTGTATACTCCTTATACGAATTTAGCTCTTTCTCCACATTACTAATGAATGATCTTGAATTGTTGTTTTTTTGTCTTCTATGTCAATTAACATATTAGTGATTTCTTCTCGTTGACATTCTCTAGTATAACCCATAATCAACAAAACTTTAGTCATTAGATATTGTTTGTCTGAAGCTTTTACTAAGAACTTGTTGATAGCCTCTTTATTAAGTATTATCGACTTCTTTGCTTTATACCCTACGGATTTTTTCTTCATAAACGCTGTTAATTTAAAATATTTGCTTATGTCCATATTTATTTTGGTACGTCTCATGGCCTTCAGCATCGAATATAAACTCTACAACGAAGACGATTTCAGCCCTTCTCATGTTTCTGACAAATATGCCAATAACACATTCTCACAAATGCTTATTACTTTCTTTTCCAGGCACCACTTTCCAAAAATTTGGTATGCTTGTTCATATCGTGTCCTGGACTTCGACGATAATAAATCAAACGTTGCTTTGTTGACCGCCTTAACAATTTCATCTGGTATCAGTTCTATCAATTTACAATCAAATTCATCATGTTGAATATCTGTTTTATAATAAATATCACGTTTTCAACTAAACGTCAAAGTATGTCAGGTTATTTTATACTTTTAAATAATACAAAACTCGGTCACTATGGAAATCAATTCAACGCTATCTTAGACTAACTATTTTATTATTTTTCATTAAAGAGAGGTCCGAAAGTAAATAAAATGAGTCCGGTAAAAGCTTTTACCGGATTATCACAATAGTTTTCTGGCTCGAGATTTTCTGATCTAAAAATAAACTGGAAAGTACTAATTTCTGGCCAGTTTTAAAAAAAATGTATTATTTCATTTCTTTTAATTTCCAATTTGTAGGTTGGAAGGTACCGTGTTTTACGCACACCACATATCTTTTTAGACGAAACGACACCATTTAAAATCAGAACCCTCATTTTCACAACACTTATTAAGATTAATACATATGAAAGATTTGGCTGTTAATTGCTGTTAATTCAAAATGCACAGTATTTCAGAAATCATATTTATGTTAAATTCTCAGTTTAATCGTAAGGTTGACATTTCCAATTTCATACAGGAATACATTACACGCAAGTATAATTAAAATTAGTTTATTATATTTAACAAATGAGACCATAAATAATGACATTAGTAACGTACTAATTAAAACTGGGTGTAAATTAATTTTTATTTTTGTTTAGAGTAAATTTTAATTATTATAATTTTAAATAGTGTTACCAAGCTTACAAAAAAAAACGGTTAAAATATGCGAAGTAATTTTAATAAGTTCCTTCAATATTCAGGTGGCTCAAAGAGGGTCGATTTCGTGAAATAAGTAGAAGTAGTTGAAATTTCGATTAGTATAAACAAATCTTCAATTTTTACTATACAGGGTGAATCCTAAATGGCGGACAATAGACATACCACCTGATTCTGTATACAAAATGGAGCAATAAAGTCTTATACCAATTTTCTGTTAACCTCATAGATGAGGAGTTACTGTCAGTTTTAAGTTGGATTCCGGGTCAACAAAAAGGAACACGAGTGTAATTGTAATCGTTGCACCTTTGGTTTACGTACAATTTCCATCAGAAGTTTAAAGTTTCTGCAATGCTTGCGTTTTACAAACATGTTGCATGAATGTGCAATACAATTTTCACATTTTAAAAGAAACGTAAGTTTTATACGTACTTTTTTCAAGTAATTTAACTTTTACCGACATTTCTGTTCCGTATTGAATTGGCTTCGTCCTTTTTATCTTCAGTTTAGTTTAATTTTGATTTATTCGTGTTATTTCCGTAATTTCGTTATTTTTTTGTACTATTCTTAAGTTTCGATATTATTTTTTCTGTTAGATTCCCCAAATTAGCGTTATGGAGTATAGTTTTGCTGAGTATGCAGACATGTATTTCATTTTAGGGAATATAATAAATAAATGAATACGTTACAATGAAACGGACACCAACACAATTGTAACGTACAATTGTAAGTTAAACAATTTATTTATCTCGGATTAATTAATACGTAAACAGAAATTTATGTAGCTAAATAACAATTTATGATATAGGAACTACACTCGAGTACAAGAAGGCATTGCATTTATACGTACAAACCCAGAAAATTACCGAATTTTCTCCGACTATTATGATAATGTTTAAAAATAATTTAATTCTTTTGTTCTAGTCAAAATACCAGAATAAATTAATCTTAACTGCTCACTGCGTTAAGTGTGTGTTAAGGCATATAAAGTACTATTCTCGCCACGAAAGTATCTCCCTGCGTCATTAGTTAGTTAGCTATCCAAATTGTGTATACTGACATCTCATATCAAAGCGTCTTTATAAAAAGCATAGGAATATACTTGAAGTGCACAACACAATCGACACTTGTCATTGTCATGCAATGAAAAGAGAAATAAAATACTCGTTGGTACAGTTTAACATACATTTTAATTCTAATTTGACTAACGCGTAATTTTAGCACATAACTTTACTATCTTGCAATCAAGAGGTAGGTAATATTTATTTTTATTTCACTATTGTAATCGCAAAATTACAGCGTATGGGTATATATGCACTAAATGAGTACAATCTGACGTATACATATTCCCACATCTGAAATACTTTTATTTACAGAAAAGCATGTCATACCTGAAGCTTTAAATTATGAACTCCGTGATAATCATGTTTTATTAAGTGATACAAGTTTAAATCGTGCGTTACACACATTAGGACTCAAATTCAAAAAAGGCTTTACGCGTAGAGCTGCATTGAAAAAACAAAATATAGTACAAATGCGAACTCATTTTCTCAAACGATACATTCAAGAGATCAATTCTAAGTCTGACATGATTTCGTGGTTAACACAAAAAATATTAGTTATGAACCCATTTAAAACTGAACTTTATTCACTTATTAAATCTTGGCAAATAGAGAAGAGGTATAAGGAAGATGAAATAATTAGAAGCTATGGACATGACGTGTTACGATTGCCACCGTATCATTGTGAATTTAATGCAATTGAACTCATGTGGGCACATGCAAACGGGTACTACAATAAACTCATTGTAAGAGATGACTATAAAAACGAAAATGTTATCGCAATGTGGAACGAAGCATTGCAGCAATGTAACCAAACTATTTGGTCTAATTGTGCGCAGCATACAGAAAATACTATAAAGCAATGGTACAAATGTTGAACATTGCAGTTGATGAGATGGTAATTAATGTGCGGAACTATTATGATAGTTCCAGCCTTTTACTTCTCTCTTCTATGCTTAATACTTCTTCTTTACTTTCACTTCGTATCGTGCGTATTACATTTGTCATTTCTGCTAATAAAAAGTTGCGATTTACTGAATCAGGTTTACCCAAGGAAGCATGTTATTATAAATTTGCATCCTTGAAACCACCAACCTTGAAACTGGTTCCATAAAATGATTCTATCTTTAGATTTCTAAGAATTTTAATATGATACCACTGCAGGTCAATAAACTTTGTCGTCGAAAATTCTATTTTTATATTTCTAATAATTGTAATATGATGAGATTAAAAAGTCTATTTTTGGATTTAAATTTTGACCTTTAAGAGCTTGCAATTGAAATTTCCCGCCAAAAGTTTGACCTTGAAATTTTGAGCTTAGATTTCTCACCAGAAGAGGACAACTGACCATGAACCATGAACTTGTCCAGGACCGGCCCTATATGACTACTAACCATTTTTTTTGTTCAAAATCCGCGTGGTATCAAGCAGTACCACAACCGAACTTTAGTTAATTGAACCAATTTTACATACTTTCTTTTCGAAATTAATATTCGTGGAAGCAAGGGTAAGTAATATGTAAAATATGATTCTTTTTCCATTGTTTGTTGAATAAACGAATTATTATTTGGTACTTAATTTCTTATTTTCAATTTTATGTGTCTTTGTAAACGTGCTAATTAAAATTTGCTCTTTCAGCTTTCCTCACTCCTTGAATTTTTAGGGTTGTATTTTGGAAAATTCATGCCGCCTATTATTACTACTAAAAAAAACTTATTCTTACCAACATATATACTAGTTTAATGCAAATAATACATTTTCTGACGTCGTATCCAAAGTGCTCTAATTACTTTCACTAGCGGCTGAGATATACTTTCTAGACAATGCAGGGTTATACAGTCACAATCGTTCTAGGGGATTATAAACAAGTCATAGATACCAAACATTCGCCTCGTTACAAATCGTTTATTTACTCACACATGTTGTTTATTCACATTTAGCAAATGATCACTTTTGCTTACTTGTATAACAGATGTAGGTTTGGAACTCCACATAGGTACATAAAAGTGCTTACCTGAAAAAGAAACGTAAATTAGTAATACATTAGAACATCGCAGTTAGTGATTTTAGTTTAATGATTATATATTGCAACAGTTGCTTGGTTAACAACCCTTAATTACAGTTTCATCAAGAAAATAATTACTAAGTAAAGACACTGTAATATTAAGACAGGCAGCTGTGTACGTAAATAATATGTTCTAACTACATAATATAATGTAATAATTATTATTAAATAAAATTATTCAGAGCAGGTTTCGTAGTGTAGGGACATGTGGAATTAACTTGTCACTGTATTGCATAGCGAGAACCAATCAATCTTGATTTACAAATGTTAAGGTAAATGCAAAAACATACATAAAATATGGCCAATTAAAACAAACATCTATTCAACTGACAAGTACAAAACATGTAGGACACAATGGCACATTAAAACTAACTAAATATGGTCTATGAAAATGTAAACTTTCACCATTATAACACATATTTAAAATACTTCGCTTTTTTGGTTTTTTTAATGGTATATTTTTGTAATTATGTTTTACATACAACTATAAAACCCAATGTAGTACGTTTTAAATAATGTCTAATTTTAATTTCAACTAAATATGTTAAATTATAGTGCTGTGGTAATTTAACATATAATTGCTAAAGCATTTACTTTAATGTCTAGGAAAAACACAGCAAAAACCTAGATATACCAAAAACCAAAATTAAAATTAAGACGTACCATTGTGCCATTCTTAATTATAAGATTTTCTTCTTACCTATTGAAGTTTATATATTTCAATAGTTGTAAACGTTGTAAACGAACATAATGATGAGTTTGTCTTGACAATATTTCAATATTATCAAATTGAATGTCATGATCAGCTACCGCAGATTTCTCTGGTTGACCCAAACCACAAAATCTCATAAGTTCTTTACGTATTGTATCAAAGCTACGTTTTGAGGTTCCAATGTATACTTTTCCACATGAACAAGATGATAATGAGTTTGAATCATCTTTAGACGACTTTAATGTTCCTTAATTTTTCTTGTAGTCCTAATTTCATGATTCATGATTAATTAGGATTTTTTCAATTCTATCTGTAAGATTAGTTATAAAAGGAATAAAAGTAGTACCAATATTAAGCACTGCTTTTTCTGTATGGTTATGTCTAGCAGGTGTAATAACAAGCTCGTTTCGCTCGTTCCACTAAAGATTTAATTATACCAATTTTTTGACGTGGATGGTGGTTTGATAATTTATGAAGATATCTATCAGTGTGTGTGGGTGTCGGCTTTCTGTAGAATTTCTAAGAATTATTAGCTTTAGATGATAGTATATCTAGAAACGGTAAAATTCTGTTAGTTTCCTTCTCCATTGTAAACTGTACGCTTGGATAAATACCATTTATAAAAACTAAAAATTAATATAGTTCTTTTTCCCCATGTCTCCAAATAACATACCTACATATCTATACCAAACTAAAGGTTTTTAGGTGCATTTTGTAGCGATAATGTTTAAAATTTTTCAACGTAAAAATTAGCAATATCAGGGCTAAGAGGGCTACAATTGCTACACCATCAAGGTGTTCATAAAATTTATTATTCCACTGAAAATATGTCGTAGTAAAACAGTGCTGAAAAAAAAGTGTTATATTCTTTGGAATATGTTCACTATATTCAGTAGGTATTTTTTAGAGGGACTTTTGTAAAAAGTAAAATAACATCAAAACTGGCCATCATGTTACCCTCCTCAATTTTGAAATTATGTGTAAGTTATCTTGTTCATGTGGAAAAGTATACATTGAAACAACAAAACGTAGCTTTGATACAAGACGTACAGAAAATATGAGATTTGGTAGATTAGGCCGACCAGAGAAATCTGCGGTAACTGAGCATGCTTTAAATCATGACATTCAATTTGATAATATGGAAATATTGTCAAGATAAGCTGGTTATTATGTTTGTTTCCAACGTGAGGATATTGGGATATATAAACATCCTAATAACTTTAATAGGCAAGAACAAAATCTCCGTTTAACTCTCGGTTAGTAGCGCAGTTTACGATCATAGACCGCCTCTTTGTAAACAAAATTAACTCTTAATTTTTTCTGTCGAACCGTCTACGCTTTAATTAGCTACTACTGTAGATTGAATTCCAAATGTGGAGGTTCCTTAATATATGTTAAGTCTCACCATACGGTTACTGATACGGCAGATATTATAGAAAGCAGCATACAATAATTATTAGAACGTTCAGGTGTAAACATTGTTTTAACAAATAGTATAAGTGTTTGCGTGATATGTGCGTACAGACCACCTGATATGAATATTGCTTCAATTAAGTTATTCTTCGATAGATTACTTAACATCTTGCATGAGTTGATCAGAAGAAAAAAGCATCATAGACTAATATTTTGTGGTGACCTCAACATTGATATTACTATTAACTCTCCAGTGAAGATTAGGTTACTAGGTATCATGTCATCGTTTGGATTGGAATCTGTTTTTTCAGGAATCTACTCGTATTACGAATACAAGTAGTACAGGTATTTAAATTTTAATAGTCTGTTAATTGATAAAAATGTAAATTTTTAATGGGCTCTCTGATCACTCTAGCCAAAAAATTAGTTTTATGTATAACATGGGTAGATGTAATTTAGACTGTGATTTTGTTCTTTTTGTTCTTTTTCTCAAAATAATGGTGAAAATTTTATTTCAAACATCATGTCTGAATCGTGGCAAAGTTTGTACGAAATTTCAGATCTAAACAAAGCTTTTTCCAATTTTCTTAATACTGTTAATTATTATTTTTAGTTATCGTTTAGACGAGTTAAAAAATTAAAAATTACAGTCGATAAGTCTTGAATAACACAGGAATTAAGGATATCTGTTTCGAAGTTAAAAAATGTATTTTACATTTACAAAAGAATACTATAATAAATTCAAAAAAACTTATCGAAACTGTGTAACGGTACCTAAAAAGAAACATTGCGACAAAATATTTCAAAATTCAACAAACAAAACAGCAGCAGCCTGGAAAAGCGTAAACAAAACTTTAAAATTGTCTGAAAAGAGTAGCAACGTTACACAAGAAATACTGATAGATAATGCGGTTGTTAATGATCTGTACAACATTGACAATGCTTTTAACGAGTATTTTGCAAATATATCGAAAAATTTAGCTAAACAATTTGTAAAAAATCCTTCTAGTGTCATCGAATCAACGCAAACAATACAATAAACATTATATTTGACGCCGGTAAGTACAAATGAACTACTACTAGTAATACCATCTCTAAACTACAAGAACTCTTGTGGTACCGATGGTATATCCTCGAAGTTATTAAAACATTGTGCACCTTATATTGTAGAACCTTTATGTTGCATCATAAATAAATATATAGATGAAGGTAATTTTCCAGATATGTTGAAGGTTGCCAAAGTCGTTCCACTTTATAACAAAGACAACGCTGAGTTAATGTCCAACTATCGACCCATATCGCTGTTGTCAGCGTTTTCTAAAGTCATTGAAAAAGCTATTGCCCAACGCATATTACAGTTTTTTAAAACATTTAATGTATTAATCCCAAATTAACACAGGTTTAGAAACAACCATTCAACGAATACGGCTATTGCACACTTTCTTGAACATGTCTACGATAATCTGGACAGTAAAAAACTAACACTAGCAATATTTGTTGATCTATCAAAGGCATTCGAAATTTTATTAGTTATTTGGTTTACGGGGTAAAATAAATGACTTTCTTAGATCATACTTAGTCAACAGAAAACAGTTTGTTACATTTTTAAATCGCAACTCCCACGAACAAACAGTTGAATTAGGCGTCCCCCAAGGCAGTGTCCTTGGGCCACTATTATTTCTTTTATATATCAACGATATTAAAGAGGTTTTGTCGTGCAAATTTTGTTGCTATGCGGATGATATCACCCTCCTTATGCGCGAAAACACCGAAATAGAACACTTGAATCTGGTTAACTTCAATCTTCAAAAACTTTATACGTATCTTTTTAGTAATCAGTTAATTATGAATCTTAACAAAACTGTATTACTTCAATTTTACCCAAATTCTTTAAATTACATTACAAGTACTAGGATTTAAGCTACTAGGGCTTCACCTGGACCTATCCTCGAAGGTGCATATTGACAATCTGTGTAAAAAAGTAGCGAGCACTGTTTATGTCCTTTTACGACTAAGTTATCTAACCAGCCCAGATACGGTAAAAATGTTTTACTTTTGCAATATTGAATCACTTGTTAGGTACGAAATTATTTTCTGGTGTAGTGCCAAGGAATTACCACGAGTTTTTATTCTACAAAAAAGAGATATTCGATTTATATTTAATTTGAAACAACGCGAGTGATGTCGGAAGTCCTTCTCTGAAAATAATATTTTAACTTTACCATATATATATATATATATATATATATATATATATATATATATATATATATACAGGGTGATCAACTTTTGTGACAAAGTCCGTTATATCTGTTATTATAGGAGATACTTTATTTAATATTTCTTTAAATTGTTTTTTGTGTGTTACTTTAAGATATTTGTAAATAGTAAAGTAAATAAAAATAATAAATTTAATTCATGAAATAACCCTTTTTCCAATACAATTTAAAATATCTCCAAAACTATTAAGTTTAGGTATAGGAAATACTTATGATAAATTAAACTAAATTGACTGTAGTTTATGATGGTGATATAAAATACAGGGTGATGCATTTAAAAATACTGAGGAAATAATGAATTTGTGTTTTGACTTACCCTGTATTATATTTAAAGGGTATTAGCAAAATCAATCATTTTTATGAATTTTGACAATCATTTAAAAACTATGGCTACAACAGATCATCGCTCTTGTACCCCTTTTCAATTGTACAGGGCGTTGAACTTGTTTCGATTTTCATTGAAATTTGGTCATAACTTTTTAAATACCCTGTATAGCACATAACAACTTTGTATTCTTGTAACGAGGAAGTGAAGCAGATTTTAAATTTAAAATAAAATGCAGGGTGTTTCATTAAAAAAAACATATCTTTGATGCGGTACAGTGTTATGGAAGACCCTGTATATTTGTAACTAATCTCCTATAATGACAGATATAACGGACTTTGTCACAAAAGTTGATCACCCTGTATATCCTAGATACGCTCTTATTTGTTAAGCGTAATATTAATAATTTTGGTGTCTTAAATAAATATCACAGTTATACCACTCGACACGGGCAAAACTTATTGGAGACAAAATCGCATCGTCTGGAATTATTTAAGTCAAACCCTAGGTATATGGGTACGGATCTTCATAATAAATTACCACAAAACTTTAAAGACTGTGACAATTTAAATAGTTTTAAGAGAAATTTTAAAATATTCTTAATTCATCACTCTTTTTATTCTATCGAAGAATTTTTAACGTGTAACTTTTAACACTTCTCTTTTTCTAATGTTTAATGTGTTGTTGCAATTTCTAACTTTTAAATCATATGATTTTCAATTTTATTATGTAGTTGTTAAAAAATGATCATTAGTGCAAATTTCATAAATTCTAGAATGTAATTGTTAACCTGTAATTGTTTGCGTGCAATTCTTGTTTTACAATTTTTTGTTTAGTTTTAACATGCAGCCTTGTATATGTTCGTAACAATGATTGCAAACTGTGAAAATCCGACCTGTCCTATATCTGTATATGATCTAGTGGACCAATAAAGTACTTAATTACTTACTTACTTACGCGTCTCGGTAGCTATTGGTACTGAATCCCTCTGCCTAATCAGTGCATTGCAGTTGATCAGTGCGGTCGTAAATTATATTCGTAGTGAAACGTGTGTGGTCTACATATGTAGACCGTGCGACTAACGGCATCACATTTTATTTATCCGTCGCAGCTTTGTATATTCTTTATTTTGACCAGCTTAGGTTAGTATTTTTTCTTTATTTATGTAGAATCTATGATTAATATCATACATTGTAGGTAAAGGCATGTCTGAGAAAAAAAGAGGCGTGGAAGATAGCAGGGATACTGAAGTGTAAGAAAGATGGTTTGATGAGATTTCGAGTGAGGAAGAAAGCGATGATGAATTGGAACATAATGACATGAATGGAGATGTGGCTAAAGAGAGTGACAACAACGCATAATCTGAGCTAGAATTATCGGAGGAAGAAGTATAAGACCACGATGAAGAAATGTTGTTAGATGTAGAATCGGATCGTCCCATAAACTTTTACTTTGGAAAAGACAAAACTACAAAATGGAAAAAGCAAGGAAGCAGTCTACAGGTTCGTTTCCGCTCTCACAACATCATTAAACTTTTGCCCGGTACGAAAGGTAATGCACATAATGCCGCCACTGAAATAGATTGCCTGAAATTATTTGTGGATAAGGCTGTAATCAGAATCATAACCGTTTCAACAAAAATATATACATCGAAAATATTAGAAGTAATTTCCAAGCAAAGCGGTGTTTTTTTTTTGCTTGCGGCTCTCAAATGTTCCATGGCCATGAGTGAACAAAGGTTTCAATTTCTTATAAGATGTCTGCGATTCGATAACGTCATAACAAGAAAGGACCGAAGAGAAATTGGCAAGTTGGCTTCCATCATAGAACTTTTTGAACACTTCCTCGTCAATTTTCAAAGCAATTTTACTGCCAGTGAGTTTTTCACTGTAGATGAGCAGTTATTGACTTTCAGAGGGCGCTGTGCTTTCAAACAAAATATACCAAGTAAGCCAGCCAAATATGGCGTGAATAAATTCGCGCTGGCAGACGCAAAAGCGTCCTACTCATACCCATTTGTATGGACCCAAAGGTCCATACAAATTTATCAATACTGGAGAACACATCACTCTGAGATTGGTAGAACCAGTTGAAGGTACAATTCGTAATATTACTGCGGACAACTGGTTTACTAGTTTATCACTTGTAAATAATTCAACCACACTAACATCGGAGTTGATTTGGTAGACCAGTTGTGCCATAACTATGATGTCCCAAGAAATACGCGCCGGTTGCCAATGGTGGTGTTTTACAACTTACTGAATCTTTCCGGCATAAACGCTCTTTGCGTGTATAAAGCAAACCATCCGCAAAAAAAAGTGAAACGCAGTAACTTTTTGGAGAAGTTCGCTTGGGAATTGACCCGACCACAAATTGAAGTTCAATCAAAAAATCTTCAATTGCAAACGTTCCACTCCTACCCCCCAATCCACCAGTTAATTATGTCGGGCGTTGTCAGATTAGCCCACGAAATAGAAACAAGTCTTCTAGGCGATCTTAGATGAAATACCGAATGTTTGCTTGCAAGGACCATAAGAGAGATAAGTACACGGACCGTTTTGAGTGAATAAAAATGTGGGGTTTTAAGCAGTCTTCAAATCGTTCACCTTTTCTACGATTCTTTGACGTTTTCAGTTAATTTCGTTCATGTTTTATTGTACAGAACACATATTTTATTTCCAAAGTAGTATAAAAGTTGTCATTTAGCATAATTACCATTGATTGTTAAATAAATAATGAAAATGGCAAGTAGTAATGTTTTTACTTGCTTAAAAAGACAGACGAATATTTTGATATCAATACTGGTGCGTATTATTGAGAATAATTCAGAGTATTCCTGTGATCTAGCATCATCATTCAAAATATGAAAACTATGAGGCTATTTAAAAACAAAAATGGTCTACGATCATACCATGCGACTAACCACGTCCCAATATACCACGCGACTACCCAAGGGTTAAATAGGTGTTGGTATCTTATAATTAAAAAAGACATAATGGTACGTCTTAATTTTAATTTTAGCTTTTGTATGTCTAGGTTTTTTGCCGTTCTTTTCTAGACCTTCAAACAAATGCTTTACCTACTATATGTTAAATTACCATAGTACTATAATTTAACATATGTAGTTGAAATTAAAATTAAAATTATACCAAACGTACTACACTGTGTTTTCGATGTAAAATAACGCTTGCAACAATTATAAAAGCAATTTTCTTTATTAGATTTGACTGGATATCAAGTTTCTATTATTGCGAATGCTTTCAAATTAAAATTTTTCACAACTTTACACTTAAGTCATAATTTGATTAAATTTTGTTAAATTTGCTTATTAATTATGACATTTTCTGTTAGCCTTCGACCGTTACAGGGTGTTCTGAATTGTCATCTTCAAGGTAGTTTAACAATATTTACTTTATACTATTTACTAAAATTGTATTTCATAGTTGGCTTCATACGTTTATCAAACTGTTATATTAATAGCAAGGTTATGTTTGCGTTTTCAATTTTTATGTTTCAAATACTTTTTTGTACATTTTTAAATTTCTAAAAGATTTTATTACTACTGAGGACGATAACTGTAAGTGTTATCGAAACGTTTAGATTTGTATAAAATATAAATCCAAAAATACACCATTAAAAAACCAAAAAGATAAGTATTTTTTAAATATGACCTATTTATGAACACTTAGGTTAGCGTTTATGATAACTTTTGTTACGATATAAACTGTCAGTAAAACGAGATAATAGATAAACTTGGCTATTGCTCGAATGGCCAGCGACTGGGATGGATTCGGTGTACTAAATTTTGTGCACAATAGGATAGTTTATCATATATAAGTCCAAACATGGGTTAAAACGAGATAAAACCGGAGTATTTGAAATGTTTATGATAGGGGATGAAACGTCTAATTACGTCAGGCCACAGCTTGCTCAAAATACTCAAATAACTCGCTTACCTAAACGTAATCTTTGCGGGCGGCAGTCGGACCAGCAGATCTCGGCAACCTGAAAGGCTTCAATTGCACGTGTAACTAAAATAATTGCGTGCCGCAACAAATAAATCACTAATTTGATTAAAAAAACAATAATCTATTGTTACGTTACGTTATTAAAAAAAATTCTAACCTTCAACACCCAAAAAAAACACGTTAATTCTGAACATAATCAAATTAAATTCCTCAAATCGAAAGTAATCATACTCGATTCATAAAAGAAAACAATGCAATGACTCATCGGCCTCTAAATGTTAGGTTATAATTAAATAATTACTTGAAAAGCTTCCGGCCGTAATTGTTTTATTTAAACTAAATAAAATGTAATGACATTAATTCGAAGAGCAAATTCAAAAAAAATAAACACTAAATATGGGTGTCGTTGGATGCTGTGTAATAATAGATTCACATTAAACAAAAAAAGCAAGTCCAATAGCCTAAATATATGTAATGTAAATAAATAATACAAAATCGTATACGAGTGTTTATATGCGAGTTGCATCACCTAGTTATCTAAATGGGCTGTGACCCTAACTAGGTTCATTAACTGCCTTTTACTAGATTTACTGTAATTTTGATATTCCCAAAATAACAAATATAGAAAACTCAAATAAATTTACATTATTAAATGAATGAATGCACTGGTCTTAAAAATTTAAACAATAAAATAATCAGAAGTTAATCTCCAAAAGAACAGCGCGTTCATACGTTTATACACCTAAATAACATAATAATGAAATATACACAAGAATTTATTTGACCTTGTCAACCACAACAATAAAAAAACACACAAATATAACCTTACTTGGGGAGGCCCTTTTGTTACACAGACACCTACGATGGACTCAGAGGGCGACTTCAACGATATGATTGATGCTTGGACGACGCTCGCAACTTCCAGTATCATAAGCTAGTAACTGCTTCCTTTTCAGCCCGCGTTTTGAGTCAAATTTCAATTGATCGTGTTTACACTAATATTTACATTAACACAAAATTCGTTCACTTTATTCTACTTCTACTTGTTACCTTTTATTTTCCGTTAACTATACACAAAAGCTGGTTTATTTACAGCGCATTGTTTATTATCTTTACTCTAATAATGCACAAGTACTGTGAACTTTACGCTTGAAACTTTGGAACGAACGTTGTATTTTTCGGCACAAAGCAAAGACCTATGCAGAGAAAGACGAAAGCGTTAGGTAACTTCACACACTAAATGCCTTTCTGGATTCCTACAAGTCCCTATGGACCCACTACACGTAAGAATAAATTGGTCTCGTGAAGGTTGAACAATTATAGGATCCCTTAAATGGACTGTGAGGGGATGAGAACCCTGCTACGATAGTTCCTTCGACACGGACCTTGGTCAACGTTATTTCGCGGTAGTCACTACGTCATCGTAACGATAAACGCTTCAACGTCTAAGCAACTTCTGCCATCGTGAATAATTTTACTTGTCGCCACATTGGTTTTTTTAAACCCCTTCCATTTAAATAGCCAATTAAAGAAAAGAGTACTCAAATTTTCAAAATACGCGCATCCACGAATTCAAACTCGCTCTTCGTCGTGAGAAATTACATCGTCAACAGAACCTACCTCTTCTCGAAACCTTATCTAAGTAATTTATATATGGTAAATTGAAATGTTGTAGCCTTTACTGCCCTATATATAAAGGCAAATTCTTTATTTAAAACCAACCTTATGAAACGCAACGGCGCCGAACTGGCGGCTACATTTAACTTTTGCAAAAGATGTACCATACAATGTAATAATTTTAATGCGTGCTTTAATTTAATTTTTATGGTGCAATCTCAACTCTAACGAAATTCATTCAATTTAAAATAACAAAAGCATTTATTTACACAAAACTAGCCAATTTACAAAGAAACTAATGCTATGAAAGAAACTATGCTTCCTCTCAAATTAGTAAGAGGATTTCCCTAAATATCGATACCAAAGGCGTAAATCACATTTTCCTGTTAAATTGTCCTTTTACTTTGATCAACAATAAAAGCTTCATTTTCGTTTTAGAAAATCGTAAAAAAAAATTCATAAACCCCTTAAATACGTACAAGACAAATGAAACCATTACAATAGAAAAGCTTCTCCTAACATTGATACGTTATTAGATTCACTTATGAGTTTTTATACTACATATAAGCTGTACGATACTAACAAATAATTTATAAATTCGATAATTATCGGCAAATCTTTGATCAAATCATGGACGGACACATGATACTTTATAGCTGAAAGGTAAATAATCAAACTTTATACTCAATAGGTTGTATACAGGGTGCCCCAGTTTTTTTATCCAAACTTTGACAATGTTTAAATACGATGATCATATAAATATTGGTTTTTTGTTTCTGAGATACAGTTTAGAAAAAATCGTGTTAATTTTTTTGTTTCTGAAATTGTCACGTAACATGCTAGAACGGAGGGTCCTAAGAGAAAATAATAAGTTTCTACATTTGATTAAAATATTGGTACGGCACTGGATAAAGTTTTAAAGATCATCCTCAAATAAGGAATCCACTTTGGACCAACAAATTTCTCTTGATATTTTCTTGTATGCCTCAAGGTTTTGCGTACAAAAAAAATAGTCCAACTTAATAAGCCTAATATGAAGCCATATTAAATTAAAAAGAGATTCTACTAATTTTTTTAACGATTAACCATACAACTGATTAATGTAGAAACATGCTATTATCTTCTCTTATTACCCTTTGTTTTAATATTTTTAATGAATGAAGTGTAAATAGAGAGAATGAATTTCACTGTATAGTGTATTATATGTTCTCAAACAGTTCTACACAAATATAATTTTAAAATACACTTTATTTGCACACAATTTTGTTTAATATAGCCAGAAATTTCCAAAAGTGGAGAATTTGTTTAATAAAGCTACATTCCAAAGAAATTACAACGCTAAATTTGTCAGTAAATAATGAAGGAAAACAAAATGTATTTATGAAGTAATATAATAAATCATGCTTTACATCTACCCTAAATTACAGAATACTGTAGTGGTACAAGTGAAAAGTATGTTTGAAATAAAGGTGAGATCATAAATCAAACGACAAAATAAGTTTTCACTAAGTTTAACTTTGTAACTTTCGAAATATTGTCAAACACGCCAAGAAATTTAATTTATGCTGATTAAAAACAGTCGAAACTTTCCAAATAATTATTTTGCTCAAAAAATTATATATCAAAAGAAGTAGACAAATTTTACACAGAAATAAATTACATACATAGAATGAACTAATTTTTTAAGCAACCATTTTTTCCAATTTTTAGTGGTACTTCTTTTCTGAGTAAAAACACATATTAAAATTCCATTCATTTCTCAATTGACTTGTGAATGCGATTTTGTAGAATATTCCTATAAGCTTAATCATTATTTAGGTATTTAGATTGTAGATAGCGGACGGATAGAATTTCATTATATCAATTTCTACATGTAATCATGAAAGAAAAGAGAAGATAATCAGATAGTATTAACGATAGCTGGTCAATAAGTCCAAATATTAGATGTTCTTCGGGAATTGCTCTAGGTGTAAATAGATAATTAAGTTTAAAAATATTACTAAGCACTGAAACAAGAAATGGAAAAGGTGGAATTTTGTTTAAGCTTTGCAGATGTTTGAGTTAGAAATAACACGTGCTCTCGCTATAATTAGGTAGACGAACAAATCGTGACGAAAAATTTGGAAACATCAGAGTGATGTATAAAAAATTCTATGTCTCAAAGAGGCTTATCCGTAGCGGCGATGCTGCACAGTTGGGATCCTGTTTTTATTGCACAGAATTCTATACATATGGATTTTTCTATTATTGAGGTATGCAAAAATGCGCATAAGCGTTCCCACGTAATTTTTTTTGTTATAATTTGGTAGTTGGTTAGTTGGTGCCTTTGTTAAAATATCCAGCGTTAGTACTTGTACGACATTTCTATTGCTGTTTCGATTTCGGTTTGAATGTGTGGAGGAGATGTTGTCAGCGCTAAAGCATTCATTCTATGGGCTCTGTAATGCTTGCGGGTAGTGATACTTTCTACCACTCTTATGATATGATTTCTTAGTATATTTCATTTATGTGTAACTACACGAATTGATCTATGTACCTAATGTAAAGTTAATTTTACTCATAATAGAATTATGTAGGTAATTTACTCGTTTCCTATTTTTGTCTTACGTGCAGTTTGAATTGTACTTACTTTTAAGGTTTCTTTCTTGTTTAATTTCACTGTTTGCCATTTTAATCATATGGTACACTACAAGGATCAAAGTAATCTTTCTTAAAGTATTGCCGTGAATATTTTGGAAGTAAATAGAGTTAACTATTTAACTATCTAACAAAACATACATCTAGAAAAATTAACATAAAATCTGTTTGCAGTTTTCACATATCCACACTAAACAAGTAGCGTTCACGATTAAAACGTTTTTTCAAAAAATTTCAGGCTTATGAAATTGAAAACATTTTACAATTTTAGTTTAGTTTAGTTAAAACGTCTCAATAGAATATTAAAATACCTATCTTTTGGATTTAAATGGTGTATTTTTGTATTTATATAATTCTATACGTTTTGATAACAATTACAGTTATCGTCCTCAGTAGTAGCAACATATTTTAGAATTGTTTAAGGTATTAGAATAAATTTATGAAATATGAAAAAGTGGAAACGGAAACATAAATGTGCTATTAATATAACAGTTTGATAAATGTATAAAACTATGAAATACAATTTTAGTAAAGAATAACTAGATCACTAATAAATTAAATATTTAAACTGCCTTGAAGATGACAAATCAGAACACCCTCTAACGGTCGAAAGCTAGCAGTGAAAATTTCATAACCAAAAAGCAAATTTAATAAAACACAATGTAGTACGTTGTATATAAATTTTAATTTGTTTTAATTTTAGTTTCAACTATATATACCGGTGTTTACATTCTTTACATGCAATTATGTGCTGTATTTCTATATTTTGGTTTTAATTTTGAATAATTAATTATTGTCTGCCTGCCCCATTCACCTGACGTTTCTGACCACAGGTCGTATGTATGTATGTATATGTATATGATATATATATATATATATATATATATATATATATATATATATATACACACACACACATATACATATATATATATATATATATATATATATATATATATATATATATATACACACATGCTGTATCATATCCTCTTTGATTGAGAAAGAATAAAAGAAAAGTATCTCACGTATTGTTTCGGTTTCACAGCACAAGCATAAAATTATAATTTTTATAAATTGTGGGATAAAGAGATAAAAATATGGGAAATCATACATTTTGAAATCAGAAAAAATAGTTAATTGAATGAGTCCATAGCCACCTATGGCTCTATTTAAAAAAGCGTCGTAGATCAAACCATATTAACACAAAAAAATTTCTACCAGATTACCAAATTTAGCTGAAAAGTATCTATGATATTCGTTTTTGAAACTTTTTTATTTTAAGTATTACCATGAATAATGAGCAATAGAAAACATGGATGGTTTTTACCCACAGAACGTGGGTAGATCTTAGACACCCTGTACGTACATATATATATATATATATATATATATATATATATATATATATATATATATATATATATATACAATGTGCACCAAAAAACGTATCCCTGATTCAAGTGTATATTTTACATAAATTGAAGCCAGATAAAATTTTCTCTAAAATATATGGCTACAAAGTGACAGGCACTCAAAGTTGAATTTTTAAAATCGTTTTTCGCAAATAACTCGAAAACGTTTAGGAATTTCGAAATACTATCCCCAATGAAAATTATTTCTTTGTTAACGAGGATTTTTCTGGTTTGATTGGATTGGCTATGAATGAACTGGAAGTATTAGTATTCACATTGTTCCCGTATACTTTCTTTTCCAACTCTTGTGTGTGCGATTTTTCAGATATTTTGGTGACTATTGGATCCGTTATTCAATTTTCTGAAAATTTTATCCTCTTTGTTGAAGTTAAAGTGAACGGTTTACGAGTTATTTGCAATTTCATCAATCATTAACAAACAAATTAGTTGATTAAATGTTCGAATTGTTCACCGTTGACTGCTATGCATTTAGGAATTCTTTTCATGATTGACTGACGTACGTTGAATATATAATATATTATATATATATATATATATATATATATATATATATATATATAGGGCGAGCCAAGACTGACGCGCCGGAGTTTTAAGAGAAAACTAGGTATATTTTTTTATTTTTGTGGCTGGGACATGGTGTAGGTTTAAGTTTAAGTTCAAAATAATTTCAAATACACAGGATGATTCAAAAGAGTAGCGTTATGTCAAAACTGCTTCAGGATCTCAAAAATAGACTGTTTCGTTGATTTATTTGGCAATTTAATTACGAAAAATACTATATTGGGTGTTCAGATTTTTCGGTTGTATTGTTAATACATTCAAACTATAATATCTTCCTTATCTCAAATGGAACACCTTGTATATTTTAGATCTATCATATGACCAATCCAATGATCTTCCAAAAATACTAAGGTATCCTATACCTAAACCTTCACCTTGTCTGTATGTGTTCACATATTTCAAGTTAGAATATGTAATGACAAAAACGATGCTACAAAGCTGAATTCTAATCTAGTGTGCTATTATCAAAATAATAAGTATTATTAATTAATAGTATCTCAACATAATTGGGTATTAATTATTTGCACTGTGTGGTGAATATCAAATAGTTATTTTAAGTTAAAATGGTTTATTCGAAGCAGGAAAAAATTGTTATGATTTTGACTATTGGTGAATGTTATGGAAATTGTTTATTGGCTTCAAGGGTGTACGCAGCAAGGTACCCCAACCGCTTTCATCCAAATAAAAAAGTACTAAGAGAGATTGTTGCAAACGTTTCGTGGGACAGGAAGTGTCGCTTACCCAAACGGGAAAAATCAAAAGTGGTTACCAATAACGTAAATAACGAATGTTTGGTGTTAGGTTCCGTGGTTGATAATCCAAATACCAGTAATAGAATAATTGCGAGAGAGACAGGCATTAATTAGTCAGTCAAGTGTCTCTAGAATTTTAAAGAAACACAAATACCACTCATAGCATTGTGCTATACTTCTTCGGCGGCACTTTAAATGATTGCAAATTCTTAAACTTTTTAAAAACGACTTTTGGCTACTTTTAGAAAATATTCCATTAAACATCAGACAAAAATATGGTTACAATTATATGGTGCCCTGCAAA
Source organism: Vesta saturnalis (assembly GCA_036346205.1). Taxonomy (NCBI): domain Eukaryota; kingdom Metazoa; phylum Arthropoda; class Insecta; order Coleoptera; family Lampyridae; genus Vesta; species Vesta saturnalis. Next base: position 486,237 of record JARFJB010001907.1, on the reverse strand, counting down.
TTTTTCACGTCGTGTAAAGGAATATTTAGACCGAAAATTTCATAACAAATGGATCGGAAGAGGTGACCCAATTAACTGGTCTCCTAGATCGCTAGACCTCACTCCGATGGATTTCTTTTATGGCGATATATTAAAAATCTACTACTCCTCCTACTGCTTCAGAAGACATGATAGACCGAATTAAAAATGCATTCGGAACCGTCACTCCTGTTATGTTGCAAAATGTACGACGTTCGCTTGAAAAGAGAACTCTGCATTAAAAAAAGTTATAATAGTTATGTTAAATTGTTAAAAATAATATTATTTAATATATTCGTGATATTGTTAAATATTGTTGAGTAACTTTGAAACTTTGAAAGGTTTAGGTATAGGATACCTAAGTACTGTGTCTAAAATATACAGGGTATTCCATTTGGAACACGGAAGACATTATAGTTTGAATGTATTAATAATAATATTTTCGAGATCCTGCAGCAGTTTTGACAAAATTAGTTTCGTTTGGTGGCAATTAATTTTTTTCCAAAACCTTGCAATTTAGGAAAAATCAAAATAAATCAAAATGCTGTGTATTTAGATATAGGGAACCCTAACGAAAGTTTATCTTATTTTTCATACTTAATTCAAAAATGTAATAAAATATAGGACATTCCATTTGAAAAACGTAACTTCGATACTTTTTTGGAGCTCCCTATATATTTGAAATTATTTTAAAAATGTAGCCTTAATGGACCTACACAATGTCCCAGCCACAAAAATAAAAAATGTAAAGTATGTAAAGACGAAGATAAACATCACTTCAGTTGCTTTACTTTTGTTTTCCATAGCAAGGTATGATTTTGTTAAACCTAAAACGTGTATTGTGTTTTTATTTATTAAAATAAGTTAAACAACTCTTACATCATTACAATCAGAAAAAATGCACTATTAAAACATGCATAGCCAACTAAGGTTTCCATTTAAACAGATTCATAACTTCAAAATGCTAAGCAAAATTAAAAAAACTAGTACGGTGACGTTATTCGGCACAAAATTATCTAGAAATTGTATTTAAACAATTTTTATCTATCTTTAGATATAAGCGAATTAAAGCGCTGAACCGATTTTGGAGAATTTAACTTTTTTACAAATATCCATATTTCCTTAAATCAACAAAAGCTCATCTGAACTAGTCTTCTAAAGAAGCAAATCTTTCCTCATTTAAGAAAATGTGTAACTCTTATGGTTTTCGAGATCCCGATACAAATAATGAAAAAAACTCACTGTGTATATACATGGTACGAAGCAGTGCGTAATATGTCTAATAGTCCTAATGCGAAGATAGTCACATTTTCAGCTTACGAAAATTAAAGACTTTTATCATATAAACCATACAAATAAAATCTGAAAAACCATTTTTAGGATCTTGCAAAGGAACAAATAACACAATGCGGCATTTTAAGATTGTATTAACAATATAGTAAATGCTACACCATTAATAGCAAAACATGGTATAGTTGCCTTAGCATTACATGTACATATTTCACTGGCAGGCAGAAATTAAAGTTCCGTCTATCCCGAATTAAGATAAATGTTGATACATAAGCTAACGGATTCAACTAGACTTTCCTTCCTATACCGGGTGAGTCATGAGGAACTGTACATACTCCTACCACGTATGGAGACCACTGAAGGGAACATAAAATGAACATTTAAAAATGACTACTCCTCTCGCTTAATAATCTACAGGGTGATTTATGAGTTTTGACGAAAACTACTCTACGCCATAACTTAGTTAATATAGATTTGATTGATTTCAAATTTTGGTGCTACCTAATTATCACACGCGATCAAAATTGAAATAATCCAGGAGCGGTCTTTAAAATTAGTAGGCTTGGATTCTGAAGTTTACGCACCATGTATATGGAGTTTGCAAAACTTTTGATGGTTCCCTGAAAGTACAACCAATGTAGTTCACATTTTCCCACACGATGATTCTGTTTTTAATAAAAATCAAATTTAATAAAATTTTAGTCTGGCAATATATGAGAAATTATTTTATAAAATTTAAATAAGAAACATTTAATCTAAAAAGTTTACTCAAAATAAGTAGTAAATATGTTTCCATTTTTGTAATAATCATTGTATTCAATTTCCAGGGCCGGCTTACAAAATGTATCCAACGTATATGGCTATTAGCATAAGATCACCCTGTATATAAAAGCAGGACATAATATTTATTTTATCTAATGCTAAGAACTGTTTAAATTAATTTTTACTTCTACAAGAAAAGAACTTGATGCTGAAACGATTTTAATAGTTGGTTTTTTTTACAAAATCTAACTAACAAAAAATAACGATAAAAAATTTAATGTATTATTAATATTTTAAACAACACAGTAAAAACGAAAAATTACTGATTATAGGAAACAAAGTAAAAGGAAAATTACTGATTACAGGATATTTTCAAAACAAAACACCTGCTTCAATACACTTTCTCTGTAGAACCATTAAATGTCTAATTGACTTCCTAATTGTTAACGGGTCATTTATAATAATGGTACAATTAATAACTCTTTCAATTAATTGTTTCCATGTATTGCTAATTTCTTCATATACCATGAATTTCAGTCGACCCCAAGTTGAATAGTCTACGGATTGAAATCGGGTGACCTGGGGTGGGGGAATGTAAGTTGCGTTGAGATGTTGGCGGACAGCAACTGAGAAATGGGGAGATTTCCGTCATCATGAAAGTACATCCCGCGTATATTAACATGGGCAAGAAGATTTGGGAAAATATTTTGCAAAAAGTCTAAGTACACTGTACCTGTCCATGGACCATCAATGAAATGGGGACCAATTAGATACCCGTCCACTACTCCAATCCACATTTACTGAGAATCTCTACTGTAAACGAGATTCGCATGTGGATTTTATTGAGACTAAATGTGTAAATCACGCGAGTTATTTATTCTCTCGTAAATTGGGCTTCGTCAGAAAATAGTATGCTATATAATAAGCGATCATGATTAACAATCCATCTTGCAAATTCCAGTCCATCTCTGGGATGCAATCGTTGGACTTGCTGGATATGATAGGATACAAATTATTATTTTGCTAACTTTTGATTGGCTAACTTCTAATTGTCTACTAACTTTTCGGGTACTTATTTTGGATCTTCCAAAACCATACCAATTATTTCATATTTTTGTAATCAATTTAGATCGCGTTCTGATTTAAATTGAGGAAAAGTACCGTTTTCTTTTAGGTAATTAAATGTAGCTTCGAATGTTTGATGATTTGGAATTCGATGTTCCGAAAATCTTCTTTCGTATTCCCTAGCGGCAGCTCTACCATTTCCATCACAAAATCCATACACAAACACATATCGGCATATTCTGATGTAGAAAATTTATTCGACATTTCTTTGAAATTACAATAATAACAAAAAATCGAGTCAACAATCACTAATAAGATTATTATTACTCAAAACACAACCTCAAATTAGTAATACAAACTGTCAAATTGTCATAGCATCGTAGGATAGGTTTAATCTTTTAAAATGATGCGAAGGTGTCGACTCCACGATTTGATTTAATAGCTATTTGTGTATTAAGAGCGCAAAATGATATATTGTCGATTGAAAGAGACAATGAATTTGCGCTCGAATTACACATGATTTTTCTACAATCGAGCAGTTCACATATTTCCAAAGAATTATTTAATTTGATGAATGAAAAAATTTTCCATTCAGATGAAAGATGTCATTTACTCGTTGTCATTGGATACACTGAGCAATGCATATTTGATTTATAGTTAATAATTGGGAGAGCGAGCGTTTTTTTATTTAGTCGCTTATAAGCGACAAAGTGACATTCCTCGAAAAGATGACTTTTGCGTTGTCAAATACGAGCGCAAATACCTACTTTGGATATCGATTGTAGAAAAAACTATTATTATTAATACTCTGAATAATTATTATGTTTTAGTTAAGTTTTGTAATTTCTTTTTGAAATTATTATTAAAATTAGTCAAATATTTTCCTTTTGAATCTTATTGTTTTTGATTAAAATTTATTGAATCCTTCATTTCTGTAAAATACCCGTTAACAATCAGGAAGACATTTAATGGTTCTACAGAGAAAGTGTATTGAAGCAGGTAGTTTTGTTTTGAAAATATCCTGTAATGAGTAATTTTTCGTTTTTACTTTGTTGTTTAAATTATTAATAATAATACATTAAACTTTTAGTAGTTATTTTTGTTAGTTAGATTATGTAAAATTAGATAAAATAAACATTATGTGCGCCATTTATATAAAGGGTGATCTTATGCTAATGGCCACATACTTTGGATACATTTTGTAAGCCGGTCCTGGAAATTGAATAAAATGATAATTATAAAATGGAAACATATTTAGTACTTATTTTGAGTTCATTTTTAGATTAAATGTTTCTTATTTAAAATTTATAAAATAATTTTACATATTTTGCTAGACTTGAAAATTATATTAAATTTGATTTTTTATTAAAAACAGAATGATCGTGTGGGAAAATGTGAACTACATTTCTGTACTTTCAGGAACCATCCAAAGTTTGGCAAAATCTATATATAGGGTGCGTAAAACTCTAGAATCCAAGCCTGCTAATTTTTCTAAAACCGGCCCTGGATTGTTTAAATTTTGATCGTGTGATAATTAGGTAGGAATAGCATAACTTCGTACCAAAATATGAAATCAATCTGTTTAGAGGAATTAATTTTATAGTTTTTTATAGATATGTTTATTAGTATTATTAATTCATTTATAGTTTTCTTTAACACATTTGGATTGTATCGTAAGAAAGGCCCTTACTTTCGTGACATTTCGGAAGGTTAGGGTTTTAAAGGAAAATTTATTTTAACTTAGGTAGTTCAACTAAGCATGTGGTTACTCAATATAAAGATTTAATACTACAAAGAATTTTATTTAAACAAAAAGAAGTGATATAAACATAAACACAAAATGGTTCTTCGAGCCAGATTAAAGAATAATAAATTTTGTAATTAAATATTAATTCAAGTGTAACAACAAATGCTAAATCCTCGATATAGCCATGGCCTGCAGGGGAACAACGCGTCGACTTACATAAAAATTAATTAGTAAAGGCATAAATAATTAAAATTGTGTATTTGTAGAAGAAACTTCTTGTCTTGCAGCCATAACAGCACGTTGATTTAAATTGAATATTGAATACAAGGTCCAGAACGTCAAGTGACCCACCAGCTACCGAAATTACCGACCATCTGTGTCCCTTCTTTGTTCGAAAGGGATTTTAAAAGTAATTGAGCTCCCATTATTAAGCCTGTCCTCCGTTTGCATGGTACCTGCTTTATTGCGTAATTGTTTGGGGTTGTTTATTTGTATTACTCAATAATGGAATTAGCTGACTTAATCAAAAAGCGTGGCATTATCAAGGATCAATTAACAAGATTTCAGACCTATTTAGAAACAGTTACTACAGAGCTATATTGTCACAGATAGAAATCTGTTTAAAATCATTGTACCTTTATTAGATGATTTTAATGCACTGCAGTTTGCAATTGAGTTAACTGCATCAAATGATGCGGAAGTTTCGCAAAATTTGATTGACATAAAAATTTTGAAACCGCGTATTTTAATCATTGTGCAACAGCCGACGCATTAATTAAAAATTAAGTACTCCAATCCCAATACAAACGAAAGTCTTGCCGCTTACTAACCGTGTACCCCCAATAATCCAATACAACTTCTACGTATTTGTTTGCCTCCGTGCACGGAAAATCATGAAAGTTGGCTTGAGTTTCGCAACCTATTTACTTCACTGATACACAATAATGACGCCATAGGAAACGTGCAAAAGTATCATCTTAAGGCGCCGTTAAATGGAGAGGGCAGTCAAATAATTCGGTCCTTGGATATCGCTGATTCGAACTACGCCGTAGCCTGGAGCTCCTTATTAGAAATATATAATAATAAGCGATTGATAATACATAGCCACATTAAGGTTTTATTTAAGTTACCGTCTCTTACTAAAGAATCACATGGCAGTTAAATGATAATTTATTTATACATTTGCGATCGTTAAAGGCCTTATCTCAAGACGTGGATCACTGGGATGCTTTGTTAATATATTTAGTCATAACAAGCAAGCTCGATGCATTAAGCAAGCGCGAATGGGAATCCTATAAAATAGAGGAGAGCTCCCAACTATGGAAGATCTAAAGTCATTTTTAAAACATAAATTCGAAATGTTGGAAACTTTACAGGTCGCTCATTCCGGACAAATAAACTCGCATAAATTTCAAAACTTTTCGGCACATTCCCTATTTACAGCAAATTCAAACGGGAACAAGCAGCTATTATGCGTTTTCTTTAAACAGACGCATAGTATATATTATTGTGAACAGTTTAAGGCACATCCTGTAGGTTCTCGTATCGATGAAGTAAAGGGTAGACAATTATGTTTCAATTGTTTGAGGGATAATCATTCTAGCAGACCTTGTAAGGCACCGCCCTGTAGAATATGCAGAAGTAAGCACAACACCTTATTGCATTTAAATAATTCTCAGAGTTCTGGGCACCAGAATCTACTCGAATCTCAAATAACTGATGTCCAAGCATCACAGAATAATGTCGCAGAGGAGCAATTAGTCGCTGCGCATAACGCTGTCAGCTATCAGTCAAGAATTTTACGGCAATTGTGAATATATTTGATCAGTTAGAAAATGTCCACCGATGCAGGGTTTTATTAGATAGCGGAAAAATTCAGTAAATAAGTTAGGTTTACGTAGAACCAAAATAAACATAAATGTAGTTGGGATAAATCGAATAGCCACAAACTTAACTCATAGCGTTGAATTAGAATTATACTCCAATTATAAGCAATACAAATATAAAATTTCTTGCATAGTCGTTCCATAAATAACACGTCCCCAATTTTTCTTTTGACAGCACAAGGCTAGGTATTCCTTCTAACATTAAACTCGCAGACAAAACATTCAACGAGTCTAGTACGGTTGATTTATTACCAAGGGCCGAAATATTTTACAATTTACTATGCATTGGTCAAGTAAGTTTAAAGAGTACCAATCTTGTGCTACAAAAAACAACTCTTGGATGGGTATTGGCCGGTCCTATTGACCCAATATTTTCTCAAAGGCAAGAAGGTATTTATAACTTTTAGTAATCCCATTGATCTAGAATTGCACGATCAGGTAATTAAGTTCTGAAATTTGGAGGAGTATCATAAGACAAGGATATTAACACGATGAAAAATTATGTGAGCGTCATTTTGAACGAACCACTACTCGTCAAAACGATGGTAGGTTTATAGTATCTATTCCCTTAAACAGTCTTTAAATAATTTAGGCCATTCTAAGGATTTAGCAATAAGCCGATTTTGTTCACTAGAACGCAAGCTAGGTAAAAATTGGGAATTGAGACAACAATACGTAGTGTTTATGAGAGAGTATGAAGCGATGGGTCACATGACCAAAATAACCAATTTAGATGAGGAGTCTGATAATAACTATTTTCTACCACATCATGCTGTCCTCAAGGAGGATAGTATGACTACAAAATTGCGAGTAGTGCGTGATGTGTCCGCGAAAACGACGACCGGTGTCTCACTAAATGATATTCAGCTGGCAGGACCCGTTATGCAGGATGACTTATTTACAATTCTAATTAGGTTCGCACCCATCAATACTTGGTTTCTGCAGACGTCGCAAAATGTACCATCAAGTACTAGTTCAGCCAGATCAAAGAGACTTGCAGCGTATTGTATGGCGCGAAAGGTCATCTGATTGTTTGAGCTATTACTGTTTGAACACGGTTACATATGGTACAAAGGTTGCGCCCTTTTATTAATTCGCTGCCTTCAGCAATTAGCTCTCGAGAAGGCCCGTCAATATCCGCACGCACCGAATTATCTTAAAGGATTTCTACGTACGTGACTTACTCACGGGACCAAATACAATTGAAGAAACCATACGTGTACGCGATGAAATTATAAAAATCCTAAAGGGGGGTTGTTTCTGTTTAAGAAAGTGGGTTTCAAATGAACCAAAGGTCTTGAAAGGAGCGCAAAATTCTGATATGGTTTTGCAATTTGGCCCACAAGAAGGCATGAAAACATTGGGCCTAATATGGGTGCCCGTTTCTGATATAGTAAGTTATAATACACACACAAATAAATCGTGTACTCACGTAACTAAGCGACAAATCATTTTGACTATAGCTAAAATTTTCGATCCGTTAGGCCTATTAGCTCCGTATATTATCGTTCCAAAACTTATATTTCAAAAATTATGGTCACACAAGTTATCATGGGACGAGTCTATACCCGCAAACTTACATACTCGCTGGCTTCAATTTGTGAATAGGATAGACGGTTTGGGCAATATTAAAATTCCCCGGTGTACTTTAACTAGCAACTTCGAGACTTCAGAAATGCATGGCTTTTGCGTTGCAGCGAAAGGAGCTAATGGGGCGTATTTGTATATTCGCAGGGAAGATAACTCGTAAAATGTTCTTGTGGGATTATTATGTTCCAAGTCTAAGGTAGCAGTTGTAAAAGGAGTTTCGATTCCGAGGCTAGAAATTTGCGGGCTGTGCTTCTTTCTAGATAAGCATTAAGGTTAGGAAGCTCTGAATATAAAATTCTCTAATGTAATTTGCTGGTGTGATTTTACGGTAGCGCTAGCGTGGATAAGGTCGTGCACCAGTAGCCTAAAGCCATTTGTCGGAAATCGGGTGTCAGAAATACAGGAAAATTACAATGGAGAGACATGGCGACATGTTTCGTCTAAAGATAACCCTGCGGACTTATTATCGCGTGGGGTTGATCCGAACGAATTATTGCGTTTGAAATTTTGGTGGAATGGTCCTGCTTGGCTATCGGAACCAAAAAATAATTGGCCGGCAGGACCATATGAGTATCAAGAAACTCCACAGTATCTTGACGAAATTAGACGGCAAACAACAACGCTTAAGGCAATAGTTAGTGACAATTTTGAAATGTTTGATAAATACTCATCTTTCACAAAGCTTCAAAGAATCACGGCTTATTGTTTAAGATTCAAATTTAACAGCACTCAACCACAACATGCAAGAAAAATGGGTAATTTAACGCTAGAAGAGTTGAATAAGGCGCTGCAGACATTAATAAAGGTACCTCAGGCAGAAGTTTTTTCTAGGGATATCTCCCATTTAAGAACAAGTAAAAGAATAAGTTCTAAGGGCAAGCTCTTGGCACTCAATCCATTTCTAGACGAAGACGGCGTTATTAGTGTAGGGGAGAGGCTCCAATATTCAAATTTTCCACAGGATAAAAAGCATCCATACTTGCTACCGCCTAAACATAAACTAACCCTTTTAATAGTAAAATATGAACAAATAAGAACATTGCATTCAGGTCCTCAAGCGCTATTAGCAACAGTTAGGGAAAAATATTGGCCGATATCAGGGCGTAATGTAGTTAAGTCAGTTGTGCGAAATTGCGTAACTTGTTTTCGTTCAAGCCCGCGGTTTACGAGTCCAATAATGGGCTCCTTGCCCGAGGACCGTATAACACAAACGTTTCTCTTTAACATCTGTGGCGTGGACTATTGTGGCCCTATTTTCATAAAAAATAAAAAGGGTCGGGGTAGTAAATCTGTGAAGGCGTACGTTTATATTTTTGTTTGTTTTGCCATTAAAGGTATTCATATTGAATTCAGAATCAATTCAACATTAACGAAGTTATGGCGTAGTGTAGTTTTAGTCAAAACTCATAAATCACCCTGTAGATTATTAAGCAAGAGGAGTAGAAATTTTTAACTGCTCATTTTATGTTCCATACGTGATAGGAATCTGTACATATCCTAATGACTCACACTGTATACGTTCTTGTATATTAAAACCATAAATTTAGTCTAATAGAAACAGAATAAATGTATTATAAGTTTTTGTTATGAACGAATAAGTTCAAAGGTAAATATGTAATTAATAGTATATTAGATAACAAGGGATTGAAGTGACTCATTTAATACCGCGAATAGAGTTTGTTGGCCGAGGGCTTTAGCTTTAGCTTCAAGGGATTAAGAAACTTCAATTCCGTGGTATCTACACTATTTTTGCACTTCGTGGAGTAATAATAAAAATAATTATATTATTTTTGAAAATTAAAATATTACATCTATGATAAATTTAAATTATTAGAAAAGTCACTTTGACAAAGAAGCTACGCTATTCAAGGGTAATGATTAATGAAATTTATGAATTATTTTAAAATCCCAGATGTTTCAATGCCATAACAAGATTAAATTATTTTTAATCCCTAGAGATCAAAAGTAACACTTCAGTCCTTGAAATGGGGAAACCAAATAGTACTTTTAATTCACGAGCCTACGACCTGTACTTTGATAGAGTACCGCGCTAACCAACTGCGCCATTAAGGTTCAAGCTCCAATCGATGTAAATTTTGTCTTTATGTATATAGAACTGATGTAAATTCTAAATATAATGAGATTACAAACAAATTACTTATTTTAATGGAATGTGAGTCTGCAATATCGTAAGGATTCACACATACCAAAGCAACTTGACTAATATTAATTTATTATAAGTTTTTGTTATGAACGAATAAGTTCAAAGGTAAATATGTAATTAAAAATTATTATTAATTTTATTAAATACATAAATAAAAAGTTTACCTCGAGTAGGATTTGAACCTACGACCTGTACTTTGCTAGAGTACCGCGTTAACCAACTGCGCCATCAAGGTTCAAGCCCCAATAATAATAATTTTTAATTAAGAATAAGTGTATGTTTGTCTAGAAGACCATTTCACAACGTATTGGTTGAACAAAAGAATATGTTTTTATTCTATTAAAAGTATTTGACAAATTATAATTACACACATTTACACTATGACATAATTCTTCAATATACAAAAAGAATTTTGAAGCTAATCCAAAAAAATCCATAATTGTAAATGTGTTAAGGTTCATAATCCTTAGAAATGAATTCAATAATCGTCGATTTCAGTACTTTAAAAAAAATTTTTTTCAAGCTTCGTATCTCGCTAATAAAATTCATAAATAACCATACACATTAATTATATGCTTACAAAACTCATGTTAACAATTTATCAATTCTGTCAGATATTGGCTTTTTAGAGATAAAACTTTAGCGACTCTTTTAATTTTGGTCACAAAAAGAAAGATTAATGGTTATCTAGTATATGAAGCTATTAAAAACTAATATAACGTGGGTGTTGACAGTAGGTATAGTTAATCATCGATCACATTTGCTTTTACCTTTGACTATAAAACAAAAGCTTTTACAAACAAAAATTTTATAGACGTGGGTAAATACATTTTAAATCATGATAAATAATTATATAAGCTGAACAATCTTATCAGTGAAATATTTTTTTTTATTGCATGTTATATCAAATCAATATTATAATGATCACTTCAGAAATTCGCATTACTTTTTTACTTATTGGTCGTAAAAATGAAATCAACAAAAATGTTGTTATGTAACTTAATAAACATAAAAGATTATTAAGAACATAATTATAAATTCTACTCATTATATAAGTTTCATTGGTATACTGTCATCAATAAAGTTCACATGGTATGAGAAGTATTATACTAATCAATTTATCTCGTTTCTACTTAAAAAATAATAGAAAAATTCAAGCAGACCATGGACATCTAAAATTTACCATTTTTTTTTAAATTATAAACATTGACTTGTTTATTACAAGTTTTTGTAATGAACGAATAAGTTCAAAGGTAAATATGTAATTAAAAATTATTATTAATTTTATTAAATACATAAATAAAAAATTTACCTCGAGTAGGATTTGAACCTACGACCTGTACTTTGCTAGAGTACCGCGCTAACCAACTGCGCCATCAAGGTATATTTTGTCTTTATGTATGTAGAACTGATGTAAATTTACATCAGTTCTACATACATAAAGACAAAAGCGATTGGGGGGCTTGAACCTTGATGGTGCAGTTGGTTAGCGCGGTACTCTGACAAATACAGGTCGTAGGTTCAAATCCTACTCGAGGGAAACTTTTTATTTATTTATGTAATAAAATTAATAATAATTTTTAATTGACAGGATTTATATGCCAGTGGCTGTTAACATTTGACAATATGAATACGTCACTTAGTTTTATAATTATTTTTATCTCCATGACGACCTGAATGGCTTTAGTGCACTTACTTATAGATCGCTTTTTCGGAATCCCGTTTCGTAGGTATATGTGCGTTAATTAATGTAAACTACAGTTTAAAATTATTTTGAAATATACAATGTTCCAAATTTATGTGGCATATCAAAGTTAAGGTTTTTGATGGTACTCTGCAATAGCACTTTGTTTTAAATACAAAATAATTCCACAACTTCACTTATATAATTATTTATTTCTCTATGCGTTTCAATACAACATGTAGCATTATCAAGAGAAAATATAAGTAAAACAACAAACAAGTAGTTATGGGAACAAATCATTAAGGTAAAACAGAAAACTTGACGAAAATTACGAGTATAATTCTATATTTCAAATATCTGTTAAAGCTGAGTTTATAAAATCAACCCAGTTGTACATTAAAGGTACTTTCTGTTTATATTTATAAATTTCGAATGCTAATCTAATTTGTCTTTTATATTACTGAAAAGTAAAAATTTAATGTTGTCTTGTGAAGTCATAAGGTAATCATTTACTATTAAATGTTTGGCATAATTTAATTTGTCTGCGTGTTTATATTTGTAATATCTAATGTGTTGTTTCTATTTAATATCAAAGTTTCTAAGCATTTGTCCAATATAAACAAAATTACAGAATGTGCAGTACAATTTATAAATACCCGACTTCAAAATGTATGAGACCGTATGGTTTTTGTGTTTACGCGATTTTGTATAAAATTTGTTGTTTCTGTAAACCTGTAAAGCAGATATTGCAGTTTTGTAAACCTTGTCTCACACCTTTTTGAGATTTTGTTATAGGATCTTGTAACGTCCCCTATCTTAGAAAACTATAATTTGAACTGATTCGCAATAATGCAAATCTAAGAACTAAACACTCGCTAAGTGATTTATCTTGACTTTACTAACAATAATGTTACTATTACTCAAATTATTACTTGCCTTACATTGACTTGCCTGGCAATAATTAAAACATTAATCTGATATTTCATTACTCGCAAACCTCATATCTGATCAAAAGAATTGGCTATCTAGTGGTAGGTACGTAGTGCTATTTGAATTAGATAGGCTGGATGAGGTTAAGTGTTTCGTCATGTGGGCAGGTAATTGTGGGAAAGAACCACCAAGAAAACCCACTTTATTCATAAATAAGTAATTGCACAAGTACACTAATAAATCAAATAACACAAAAAATAAATAACAAGCAGTTTGACTACCCATAAACACAATAAAGAAAACCATGTAGTCACACTCACAATTATGTCATAAATAAATTGGAATAAAAATGTAAAACCAAACATGTGGCCCTCTAAAACCAATCATGCCAGTAAATAAGCAAATAAAACAATAAGGCACACTACAGTACATATAAAATACAACAACAGTAAAATTGCACAGGTGATAATAAGGTCAAGGCAAGGACAAAAGAAAATAGATAAGAAATTTACACGTACACAATTGTTTAGTGACTACTAAAGCACAAGATACATACGCACCGTTACAATAAATTAACGAAAAAGAGAAATTAGTTCGCAGGCAAACAATTCTATCTAAACAAACTGTTTAGTGGCCATCTGGCCCCGGGAGTATGTAAACACTCGGTAATTGTCTATTTACAATTATAACCATGTTTTATCCTGTACCCGTTTGTCCACGCTCACCTCTACACAAATATAAATATAAACAACAAACAAAAATGCTCATTCACCCAAGTGATGAGGGAGCCCTGTACTGTCTTTTATTTTAGCAGATTTCAGCTTAATCAGCCCGCGTCCGATGGAGATACCTTTGCATTTGCAAGACAATGCTCGATTTTTAATACGTTACATAGGCTTGTTAAATTATTTTCTGCGAGCTTTCATTTATATAAAAATTCCTACTAACACTTGAATACATTCCCTTTTGTTAAACATTACCACAATACGACGAGTTAAGGTACACGGTTTAAACTCGAGGCAACGACTATTAATGATAGATTAATTTTTGGAAAAACTTACATTAAAACCTAGACAAAGAAAAGAACGAATTAGCGTTTTAGTTTTTCTAAAAGGTACACGACAAATATTTATAGACCGAACGGTTTGCAATGGGAGTTTCTAATTAAAACAAATCAAAGCGAATCGGCTCAACCAAACCTTCAAACACAACTGCCTTCCCCTACAATTTCAAACTAACAATATTTACTCCCGAAGAGTAACCCTCGTCTTTCAAATGTAACAAAAAAACAAGGACATTTTTAAATCAAGAATGTGCGCATAAGACTTTCCAATCATTCGTTACGACCCTTTAGTAAAGCAGTTTTTAGCGTACAACTGCTAGTTAAACCCCAACACGTTTTTCAACCCTTGTGCAAGTGTTACCTTTATCTGCTTTAACAGAAATTAGATTATTCCTATTAATTTTATTTTTAACTGATTTTAGTAAATAATTATAAGATTTGTTGTTATATTGTATTTAAAACATTAGTGCTATTAAATATGGAATTGCACAACGTAAGATTAAAGAATATAAATTTAATCAAAGAATCTTTGTTTGAAGAATAAACATAATAAACTTATGATTAAACATGGAATAGCAAGTCAAAATGTATGGTTTAACCAATACTGCTTAAAGAAAAAGATGATGCATACTTACGTTAACCTGTTTTCTAAAACTAAAAATTCGATAACTTAAAAGATAATTAAACACTCTCAAAGAAGACGGCTTATAGAAGAAGCTAAAAAATGGGTTTGAATTGAGATATCGTGCAAGTTTATTTAAAGGTACTTTATTCTGAAATAAATATAAATAAATATGGAAATTACATAATACGGAATTTGATATATTTGACAATGACGTTAGACAAACTGTCAGTTACATCAAACATAAAAAATACATCGCACAAAAAAAATAAAATTCTAAAATTTACCCAAAAACAACACTATCAACATCAAACAATTTCCACACAAAATTTTTAAACTTGTCAAATTTAATAACAAAGAATTAAAATTTTTAACAAAGATTCCGGTATTTACAGTCCAAAGGACACCATACCGAGAATCACTAAAAACGCGGAAGATAGTGCGTCGAAAAGTGAAAAGGTTAAACAAGTCCCGAGTAAGAAAAAAGCGACAGTAAGTTCCAAATTAGTAAATAATTTACCATAAATAAATCGGGTAGAGGTTATAAAGATAAATACTAAGGCTTAGAATTTGCATGTAACTCACTCAACGATGTAACAAACAACAGATAAGAAATTGCAAGATACTATTAGGGGCCATGCCGAATTTTAGAAGATACGCAACACATCGCACATCACAGTGTGCAGGTTTACAACCAAAACCGCTGGAAATGGAAAATATTGAAGAGTTATTAAATCAAATAAGCAGCAGATTGAAAGGAATAGATACTAAGCTACAACCGATAGCCAAGGACGCAAACGCAATTAAATTAGAAAATAAATAGAAAAATAGAAGGAGACAATAGGAAAACACGAAATAAGAAATGCACACTTAGAGAACAACGCTAGAAAATAAATCTGTTGATAACAGGAACACAAGACAAAGAAACAGAAGAAACGAGTGATTTATGGGAAAAAATATATCTAGTGATGTTTAATGTAGAAAATGAGTCAAACGATTATGCTACATTAGCGAAGGAGAAGGTAGGAAGAAAAATACCCATACTCATTAAATTAAATAAATATTTTTATACGGAGATATGGATAAACGAAGGTTATTCGGAAAAAAGAACAAGAAGAGCGCAAGAAATTAATACCAATAATGGTAGGAGGCGAGACAAAAAGGACAAAAAGCGGTGCTGAAATACAATAAACCGATAATAAATAAGTACAGGGACTCGAAGAAACAAAACAGCAAAAGGAAAAGAGGAGGGAAGAGGAGACAACTTTTAGAAATAAAAGAATAGTAAGTGTGAGATCACCTATAGGAGACTCGCTAGAAGAAGAAACAAACAATTTAAAGTACAAATCAAAGCATTCTATTAAGAATTTTTTAGAACTAATTAATAAACTACAAAATATAAAATTACCACTATGTTTGTAAGTATTGAGGTTACTAGTATTAAAATACTCCTCCATGAATGTATGCGTTTATTAAATAATTTTTTATTTAATAATAATGTTTAATTAGTTACAAAAATGGAATTAATTCACTTATTCGATCTCTGTGTTAATCAAAATTATTTCACATTCAATAGTAAAATTTATCCACAAAACAATGATTTACCTATAGGCAATCCAACTTCGCCCATTTTAGCTAATATGTTTTTGGAAATTTTTAGAAAATGTTGTTGTTTTTTAAATTTTAGTTTCTTGAAGCAAACATGTAATATTTACAAAACTTCCAAATGTTATACCTACAAAACGTTCTCTGCTTAAGTTTATGATTTCCTTGTATGTCTTATTAAATCAAACCAACATACAATAAACAAATACTCAAACTTTGATGTTGTAATTTTTAAATTTTTAAATATGGATCTGGATTTTTTTTATTATATTTTATTGATCATCGGAGGTCATAATACCCCTAATTAACATAAACTGCATTTAACGTTTTTTTTTCAAAAAGTAATACGGTCCTATTAATTACAATTACAGAGACAGTAATTTTTTTTGCCTTTCTTACCTAAACATTATATTTTAAATAAAATTTAATTTTTTTAATAACTTATTAGATCTAAAATTAAATAATTAAAAAACCTAAATCACTTTACATTCTTTTTTGTTTCATTATAGTTTACTTCTTAATTTCTACTTAACCTTTTTTATCTTAAAGGATATTTTAAGTTGATGTAAGGGTTTGTAGCGGTTTTTCTGTTCCCGCAAGAGAATAAAATATTTATTCCTTGTCAATATCATTTTACATGTTACATATAACAGGAATTGAAAAAATATTCGAACACATAAGGCATCAATTATTTTGATTCTTAAAAAAATATTTGATGGTTAAACTGTAATAAGAGTAATAAATAATACAACCATTTGTTTATTATTTCATAGTCATAAACTGAGTCGATATTTACGGGGGTTGGCACAGAAACTGGCCTTCCGATTTGAAGCTTGCAATCCAATTTTTCACGATCGCATACGAAGGACATTAATCGCCAAGGGTATTAAGTATATCTTCATAAAAATCTGCTTACCTCTTCAAATACAGGTACGTAATGGCTCGATACTATAATTTTTCAATTTTCACAATTTCGGTAGACATCCTTTTGTTCAAATTTTATTGCGCAGCTCTGGTTTGACTTTTTAACCTGAAACTTTACCCTCACACTTCGTTGCTATGGTAACGCAATATTTTTTCATCCACGGAACCGATCTAGGCTAACTAGATATTAACATATTCTCGTAAAGGCGCAAGAGAGCCTTAGTAATATTTAATTGTTCCTGAATTTGGTATGAGTAATGTATTTTTGTCAGGCGCATTCTTCCTTTGTAGGTCCATATACGATGCCTAGATTAGTACTTAAATTGGGTCCATATAAAGTATTCTTCAGAGTATTACCGCAAAAAGTAGACAGCTTTAATCGACATATATTCCGAAATTGGAAACAGTCAATGTGTTCTTTCCCAACTTCGTGTTACAAAGCATTTTCATGTTGATCACAAATTTTTAATTCTATATGATTGAGTTTTTTTGCTGATTAAGCATATCTTCACAGAGATTTAATCTTGTCGGTTCATTAGTAGCTGGTCTGATTTTGATCCATAATCCTTATCTCCCTTGCAACTGGTTTGCTGAACCGATGTTTCTTATTTTTATATAAGTTTGATCACGTTAAACGTGTCGTTTGACAAGTAAGGCCATTAGACTTTTTTAGTTTCATATATCCCATCATAGATATTACGAAGTGTTTGAACACTTTTTCGTGTTCTGTAAAGGGTATGTACGATTCACAATTCTTTTACCTTGTGTAACGGTGATTATTTTTCTGTGGGAGCTACCGTTTTCAACGACGTAAATTCTTCCTCCTTGGTACTTCTATGTTTATTTCAAAAATATTTCTCTATTTTTTGGATTGTTGTGTATTCAAACAATGGAGTAACAAAATGCCGTTTTAAATTATTTGCAGGTTCGATAAAAAAATTAGCGTGTTGAAGATAATTAAAATAATTTACCTTTGATTAAGAGGGTTTCTTTCCACTTAAAATAATATGGAAATATTGTCTAAGCTATTGAGATACGTAGTTAAAATTTAAATTAAAATTAAAAATTATATAAAACGTACTACATTGTTTTCACTGAAAAATAATACTTACTCTTATTAACAAAGCTATTTTTTTGTTAGATTTGACGGGATTTTTAATTGATGTCAAGTTTGTATGTGTAAAGGCTTTTATTAATTTCAAATTAAACTTTTTCACAACTTTACACTCACATCATAATTTGATAAAATTTTGTTAAATTTGCTCTTCAATTATTACATTTTTCACTGTTAGCCTTTGACCGTTAAAGGCTGTTCTGATTTGTCATCTTCAAGCACTTTATTTAATTTATTAATGATCTAGTTATTCTTTACTAAAATTGTATTTCATAATTAGCGTTATACATTTATCAAACTGTTTATATTAAGAGCATGTTACGTGTAAAAGGAAAAAACCGCTAACGAAGCTTTTCTTCGACGTTGTAAATTTCTTTACTTACTGTTTATGAAAACGGAAATTTCTCTGTAACTTAAATATTTACGAGTTACTATTTCAAAAGTTTACTCGTTTTCAGTTCCGCTAGTTTAGCGTATTAAACCTTTCTGTAGTTATTTTTCATTTACAAAAATTAATTTCAATTAATACCTATAGCGCCATCTCTGAGCTGTACGTAGTTCTGGTGATTGGTATACTTACCTGTGAAAAGGGATCTGTTATTTTGCTGTTTCAAAATATAGATGGGGCTATTTCTTAATGCATACACTGTATAAATTACGGTTTATTCTGTTAACAATACATACAATTCTATTGTGGTAACAATGATTTGATAGGAATATTTTTCAAGTTGTAAAATTGTTTCTTGAGGCGTTGGCTTTCTTTTCAAAACCGCCATTGCTGTGGAATGTTTGAAATTTCCAAAAAATTTTCCTTTTTCTATTTCGTAGATGTTAAGCATGAATTTTTTTTGAAAATTTGCATAATGTAGTATCGCTATGTTGTATAGAACTGATATAATCGCTATTAAAGGCGGATGTAAAAGAAATAATTCACTTCGTCCACACATTTTCGGTAAGGCGTATCAGATCTTATTAACTTCGTTGTAATTAGAACTTCTCTTTCAGGTTTTAAACACAAAAGAATTTAATATTACTTCTTCAAAGAAATAGATTAAGACATTTACATTAATGCTCGCATTCGACCTTAGAGGTAACATATTCTCACTGAATAAACACCGCTCTAATACTTCACATTAACTTTACCGTTACGATTACATCAAAGTTCATGTTTACATCTGGTTTTGTCTTATCGATGTAATAAGGTTACCCGTTCTGTACCTATTCGGCTTATTGTTTGGATTGTGCTGCTGATAAACTGCGGTCAGCTGTGTCTCACGTCTTGGCGATTGCGTGATCATAGAGGTTACATCTGTACTGGGGCTGGTGGAATCCTGGCTACCTTGAATAACACATAAGTAGTCGCAAACACAGGTCAGATCTTTCCTTTATCGCATGTATAAATTGCTTTCAGCAGATTACTATAGCCTACAACGAAATTAAGTACATTTACCTTAATTCTGTTAGCAAGTATTTGACAAACATTTTACCTCCGAATACCACTCGTACCTAAATTGCCTTCAGCAGGTTACGATCGCCTACAACGAAATTAAATACATTTATATTAATTATGTCAGCGAGTATTTATTAAACATGTTACCTGTAATGTAAGTTCGGTGTCAACTTGATACCCGACTGTAGCTAACTAAGAATATTTTTTTACTCGAGATAAATTGAGTGGACTGAACAAGCTTTTCCAATTGTATTTATGTAATTTAATCAAAAAGGGGTTTGTATTCAGTTTTCTTAAACGAAAGGCAAGCTGAATTATTTCATTTTTCTTTCTTGTAAGTAACTGATTTAATAGGTTTATTAAATTGGCCTTTTCAGGCTAAGGTAGGTAAGATCTTGCGTGGGCCGAAAGGGGTATTGTTGTTTTTGGTATTATAATTATAAATTATAAATTACCCTGGGCGTAAGTACAAGCTCACGACTTGCCCTCGTCAATCTCATTTTATTCTTTGGTTGGGGATAACATACATACCTACTGTGCATAATTTATTTCATTTATTATTCATATATTTGTATAGCTATACAATAACGTTTGGCTTAGTGCCTCCTTTGTTGGGAATTACTACTCCTGTTACTCCCTGTTTCAAGCTTTACATGCTCTCTCCCTCTCTCAATGAATAAGAACCTATTTTCTTTTCCTTCTTTCGGTTTTAGCCGAGCTCACTCATTTCTCCCGTTTTATGCAGTGTGGTGGTTAGACACGTGACAAGCAGGCGAAAAAATCCAAAAAATTAAGTATATTAAAGATTACATTAATTCGTTTCCGCTCAAAAGTTTCCTGAATCATATTTTTAAGTTTTAATTGCATGTCGTTTTGCGTAGTTTGAATTGTAGTGCAGAATAGAATAAAAACGGTGACGAAACAATCAGTAATTAACAAATATATTCCTGCAAACATGAGATAATTCTACTCGAGCTTTTGAAGTAAACGAATGCAGTCAGCGATTCCTTTTAATAGAAATTCGATAAAACCATTACGTATTCAAAGGGAATAGGAAGCATAGGACCGGTTCAATTTTATTAAAGTCAACCAGTAAAATTTAAGGGAATGTTTCTCACGAACTAAATCCAAATATATTTTTGATGTGATATTTAACCAAAAAGTCTGGTTACGTATTTATAGCACAATTATTCTGTTTTATTTCAATAAAAAGGTGTTGTTTAACGGGCGTAAAAACTAATAATTTTTTTTGTGATTGAAGTACGCACTTGACACAATGAACACTACATTTAGCAATATGTAATAAATTTTCAATGTAAGTGCATTTATTTAACGTAAATACCTAACTGTTGCCAACTTTTATATAAATACAACAGTGTATCCAGAAAACTTCAAAATGTATTACTGTATAGTTAAGTTGTTAATAAATAAAATCAACTGCCTTTGTTCCCTAAATTTATTGTCCAGTTTTTAATACAGAAGTAATACCACTGTCCGTGTAGCGACGCGTCGTTGACGTTCATTTAGAAGTTATAGAATTAGAAATTGACATAATTACACAATTGTGAGGAATTCCAAATGAGAAGAGAAAAAATTTATTATTTTTAAAGTTAAAACAGTAAATGTAGTATAACGTGTAAATCTAGCATTCTAAAAACATTTCGAACGCCAACTAAATTAGCATAGTTATCAAATCAAAAGTACTCCACATTAATTAGAACCGTACGTAGTTTAATCAATGTCTTTTAAAAAATCGAAGTTTTATAAATAAATGTTTCTACTAAAGATAATCATTGTATCAAATATTATACCTTAGGAATCGTGTTCTCAGTGCTAATAGTGGAGGTGATACGTACTTTGCAATATGCCTTCATTTAGTTGTGAATGCATTTCCTTTAAAGACATTTGAGATAAGTTTTACAGGTGTTTCGTTTGGTTCCAATAATTTAATTACCGTTACACCTAATGGTAAGCGTGAAATGTATTTCAATCACAAATGAAAAGTGACTTTAAATTATACAGTTTTTTAAATTAATTAAAGAATTAACAGAGGGATACCTCTACGACATTTGGAATGAACGCTGAATGTAAAATTATAACTCACACTGACGGTTCTTTTAATATTTCACATCATGATATCACAAAGGTAGATTATTGTTGAAGGCGAAAGAATTATTTTTATGAATTCGTTACACATAAAAACTGGGTTATGTAAATATTGATATCATCGACAGTCGACCATCTTGACCACCAAGCGTCTTTGATCGCCGTTAGACATCAATCACAAGAAAAAGTGTAATAAATAGTGTACTGCTATTCAAACAAAATATCTGAAGGTTGCATTGAATAGTTACTGTTATTTAAGCGTAATACCTAAAACTTGCATTGAATAGTTAGTACTATTTAAGAATAATATCTAAAACTTACATTGAATAATTATGGCTATTCAAATATAATATAAAGTTTCCTTGAATAGGCACTGTTATTTAAGCGTAATATCTAAATTTTGCAGTGAATAAGTTACTGCTTTTTAAGTATAATATTTAAAATATACCGCGAATAGTTACGGCTAGCCAATAATACCTAAAATTTGCTTCGAATAGTTACAGTGTAACGCGCCAATTCTTGGTTATCGTTACCGTGATTTAAGTTTTAAATTTGTGTCATGATTGATAAATATATTTACAATATGTTACTATCTATTTTCTTTCATGATTACATTTTGGTACATGTTAATATTATCACTTTAGTGTGCGTAATTACGAACGTCCCTGTACATATGTTATGGTCTATGTTTTGTGCGGAACCCACTTAATGCGTTTCCGTTTCCTCTACCGTTCAGTACGTCACGTTTATAAGTTTTGCTTCCCTTGTATAACGTACGTAAGGCGTACAAGAGTACGCCTCTACATGTGTCAAGAAAAAGTTAATGACTTTCCGTATCGTTGCAAAAGCATGATTGATGACGTCATGATGTTCACTCGTATAAAATGGCGCATGATAGTGCAATGTCATCTTCAAGAATTATAAACCTTTGTTTTTTGCATCAATTTGTCTGATCTACATTTCTTGTATTTGTGTGTGGAGGACAAAATGTAAATTATTTTACCTTACCTTCGTTTATTTGTACGTTGAAGACAAATCAAAATTATAGTACCTTATCATACGTTTATATTATGGAAATTACGTTACCTTCATATATGGTCTACATTTTGTTTATTTGTACGTTATTTCCAAATGGAAATTACCTTATATTACCGTAAGTTTATCTTATGAATGGGAATTGTAATTCGCATGCTGTAATTCGTTTTAAGACGAAGTCAATATATTTATTTTGAGTACATGTAAGTAATGCGTGTCCATTTAATACGTTTAAGGAAATAACAAGTCAGTATAGTGTTTTGATACGGTTACAGAAACAGCTGATTTCTGTTTCTAAGATAAAACTATTTGAATTCATAACCTATAGTACTGTAATATTTGTTGACATAGGTCAGTATACGTTTTGTTGCTAAATACAGTGTTGTTCACATTACATTTTAATTTTAAGTAAAGATAGATTATAGCTTTGTATAGCTGTGTTATTTAGATTACCTATGGTATTAATGTATAACTTTCTCAATTTTTCTTGTATTTTAATTATTAAACCTATAAAATTGAGTGGCGTCCAATAAGAAAAAACAAACAAATGCTTTACTGATTATACCTATGGACATATCTCTGCCTCCCTCACACCTGTCAAAAAGAGTCCTCAACTACAGTAAGTTTGGTAAGCATTGCACTTTGCTGAACTAGACCGTGGTGCAGCTTACCTTTTTAATATACCGATCACACACCTCAAATTTTTTACTTGTTTTAACAGCTATTTGAGCGTAAACATTTTTTTTGAATATTTATTGCTATTCAAGCGTATCTAAAACTTGGTCTGAATAATTATCTAAATACCTAAAAAATTACCTTGATTAAGTTACTACTATTTCGTTTCGTTTTGCTTTTCTCGATTTTCTTCTAATCGTCTTGCAACATCGTTTCATAACTCTACTAAATCTATAAAATTTGTATCACTCTCTTCAACATATTTGGCACCATCCTCTCGTGATTTATATCCGAAAATACTTCACTTGACCAACTCTTTATAATTCGATGCTACCAATGTACTATTCAATCCTCAGATTTGTTTTAAAAATTTTGTCCCACATATCTATCTGCAATAAAGTTTTTTTCAAAAAAAAGTCGATCCTGCATCTGTCATCAATGTTTTTGTATTTCCAAATAATGCAAAAATTTCTGTTAATGCAGAAATTACATTTTTGCTTGATGTGTCTGGAACCGCTTCTATGAATACGGAACACATCATTCAGCACTAATACATATTTATTTTGGGATTTGGTACACGCGAAGGGTCCTAAATGATCTACGTGGAATGTGTGAAATTGTTGTGCGTGGAATGCATGGAATGTTATTTTGGTATCTGTACTTTGTGTTTCTCTTGGGTGATTTTCTTCTTTAATAAGAGCCACCTTAATTTCAATATTTTCTTCCTCGCCCTTCTTTTCAAAATTTCTGCTTAAAGCATTCATATGTTGTAAGTGTATTCCCGATTTATGCTTAATTGCACTTTGTGCAAATCACTCATATCAGATTAAAAAAGCTATAGTTTTATTTGCTTTTATTTAAAACGCCTGGCCTTAGCAAATTGTAGTCTGTCAGCATGACAGTAGTTGTCAGTGTTATAGTCGTTTGAATTTCGTTAACTGCATATAAAACAAATTGTTGATTTAACGGAAATGCACAAAATAACAGTTCTACAGATGATTGGTTATGGAGATAGCATACGGACATAAATGGAAGTTGCTCGCTTATTTCATGAAAAATTCCAAAGTTGTCACCTATATCCCAAAGGACAATTAGTCAAATAGAAAAGCAGTTTCGCGAGCTTGGACATGTCAGGCAGATAAAAAGAGCAGCTGCCAGTGCAATAAATGATGGTACCAAATTGGATATTATGCTTGAGTTTGAGGAACACCCACATACTTCTA
Source organism: Vesta saturnalis (assembly GCA_036346205.1). Lineage (NCBI taxonomy): Eukaryota > Metazoa > Arthropoda > Insecta > Coleoptera > Lampyridae > Vesta > Vesta saturnalis. The sequence continues at coordinate 461,284 of JARFJB010001907.1, read as the reverse complement.
ATCGAAAAGCAGCCATAATGTTCGATGTTAGCCATTCATTGATTATTCGAACATTAAAAGAAAATAAAATGTATCCCTATAAAATGATACCAACTCAAGCGGCCCATGGAAGACGGTTTTGATAGAACGTATTTTTGTGAACAAATGATGGCAATGTTAGATAACAATGTGATCCAATTGGAACATGTTTTGTTTTCTGATGAGTGCACCTCTACACTTAACGGTCGTGCTAATCGTCAAAATTGCCGTTATTGGTTTAGAAAAAATCCTCACTGGATGAGAGAAGATCATATCATAGGTCCCTTTTTCATTGATGGCAATTTGGGTGGCGATTTAGCACTGCTCCAAAATAATGTCGTGCCAACTTTGACAAACTTATATCCTGGTCCAGCAAACTCACAAGTTCCAGTGAATATGATATGGTTTCAACAAGATGGAGCACCGCCCCATTACCAAATAAATATCCTACAGTAACTCAGCCGAATATTTACAAATCGGTGGATAGGGAGGCGAGGATCGATGGCATGGCCAAAGTATACAAAACTAAACCCCTCGACTGAGCTGACTTAAGAAGACGAATAACGCTTGCGATTAGATCGGTCACGCCTGAGGTATTGAATTTCTATTAAGATTAGGATGTTGCCAAGATGTTCGCGGCGAGCACTTTCAACATCTCCTACATTGACATTACTTATTAGTTTTTCCGTATGTTGTAGAGAATTTCTGTAATCAAGTAGGAATATTGCTCCCTAACCTTAAAACTACATATGTAAACTATTCATTTAGATAAAGGCAAAACACAAAAGAAACGTATTGGAAAGTGTTGACTAAATAGTCTTAAACTGTCGTAATAACTTCGAGATATTAGTTCACTTTCACAATGCACTTGTGGTTTAAGACATAAATATCGAGACAAATATTAGAACATAAATTCTCTGACCTGCACAACTGTTTATTCAATACCAAGCATTACGATACCACATTGGTGAATTTAGTACGGTTGACACGAGAATTATTTTTGAGAACTATAACGCACCATGCAACCTACCTACTATCGAAAAGAGAATTGACGAGAAAGTAACTGACTTGAGATGCAAATGACCCAATAACGTTTACTCGATGTAATAGGTATATTTGACAGATTGTCGTTTACTAGAAAAATGTAAAATGGAAGTAAATATAGAAATTTAAGACAAGCTTAGTACACTGCAATTAACCAAAATACCATAGTTTATTACATTAACAGTAACAATTTTTTTTTTATAATTGCTTAGAAAATCATGTAGAAATAACGTGCGAGGATAACAACCGAAATTTTAATCTTAAATAAAATTAGATATACATAGTTAATATTAAAATAAGCGAATGTAAATTATAATTCAGAAAATATTGGACAATAGCGCAGGAAGGAGAAAAAATAAGTTAAATAACATTGGAATCATTTTTAATATTACATTGCGTGTCACAAATCACTACATGATCACATCGATGCATTCGATGTTTACATCGGAAAAGACGAACAGCGACCTATATATATATATATATATATATATATATATATATATATATATATATATATATATATATATATATATATATATATAAATTTGGGCAGTATGTCGTCCATAAACTAAATCCTGCTCTGGAAAGTTTCTATTGTTGTCTTTTTTGACAATTTTTTCACATCGATACTGCTACTAAAACAATTGCTAACAAAGAAACTATTCAGCTGAGGAACAATTAGACAAAACAGAGAATGTTTTCCCCAGACCCTGAAAAAAGCTAAGTTGAATGCAGGAGAATTCATTTCAGCTTGTATATGGGATTGTAGACACCTGTTTGAGTCGCAAGTACGATCATAATTCAAGGGAGATCGTATGGATCGCAGCATGTAGTGTAGCTTAAAAATTTAGAAGATGGTGACTGAAGATTTTTTATTACTTTTTGGATTGTATCATTAAGAGACAATGAAGTCCGAAAATCGGAAATATGCAAGTAAACTAATGTTTCGTTTAAATTGGGCGATTAAGCTCGTTGGCATTTTTTGTTCAAAATCGCGGGCAGGATACTACCCTTGTAAAGCATTTGCTAGAAAAAATGATAACCCTAGATAAATAACCAAGGTAGAGAACAAAGTCAGACTGCGATGTAGGAGTACATGTACCAAAGACAATTGAAAACAAAAAGATGTGCATATTGGAGCACAAAAACAAAAAAGAAAATGAGTGATTTTTTATGTGAAAAGTGCAACGTTGTGCTGAGCAAAGGATGTTTTGCCAAATACTACAACAAATCGGTAGAGTAAGTGCGGAAAACCAGAAGAAAATTGATTTCGTTATTTATAGGAATTTATTTGGTTTATTTTGTTTTGTTATCGGTGCCAGAATAGTTTATAATAATCAAATAATGAATGTTATTAGACAAAGTACTGGAGATTTAAACCAATGTGAATGTGACTTTATCACTAATTTTATCACTAATGAAATTTGTGCACTATAATGGAAAGTTTTGTATGTTGGACTTGATTTTAATTTAATGTGTTGTGAGTGAGAGAGAGGAGGGTGAACAGGATAACTGTATAAAGGGCTCCCTTATACCTAAAAGGTCACCAACCCGGATTAGAAGTACCCTGGAGTTCGAGAGGATGCAGAAAGGATGTCGTCCTTCGAGAGAGATCTCTGCCGGAGGTAGCTCACGGCGTAGGGTTGTTTTGCCTTCGGGGCCGGGATCCAAGTTAGCAAAGGAACGGTACTAAATCGTCCCTTATATACTCCACGGGCACATATACCGAGCAAGCACATTCAGAACTATTTTATGTTTACTATTTTGAATGCATCAAATGTTAAACAGTCAGCGCTGGATGTTGTCAGGAAGCTTTCGGGAATAAATAATACGTACGCGTATCGGGATGTAAAACAAAATCGAACAGACAGGATTAATAATTAAAAAAAGCACGGGTAACGGCGGGCACAAGAGAATATTCGTAAGAATAGGAATGCGAATAGAAGCCAAATTACGATACACTTACAACGGTATGCCAATGCGCATGTAACATAGCCGGCGACAATTGTGTGACGTTACGTGCGAACCAAAATTGCGCTTCTAAATAAATATAATACCATTTCAAACGTAAAAAATTATTTATTTTGCGTCACAATTTTATGAACAATTAATTATTGTTTTTAATATGCAGTACACCTATCCCAACCTATTATGTGAACCATAAAACTGAAATGAATAAAATGTTGGGAAACTGAACTAAGGCACGGCACATATATAACGTTTTTGACGTAATCATTAAAAATGGCGGATAGTCGCCATTTTATAAAATAATTTTAAATGGGATCATATGGCTAGTGATACCCGATTTGAAAGCTCGTTCCAGGTCCTTTTCAACGACATCAATAACATTAAAATTTTACTACGTATTCATGAGTTTCAACCCAAAAACGCCAGTTAACGTTTTGAGGATTTTGGGTTGAAACTCATAAATAAGTAGTAATATTTTAAAATTGTTGATGTTGAAAAGGACCTCAAATGAGGTATTACTTGTCATATGATCCCATTTAAATTTTTTCACAATACGATCAAAAACGTTGCCTATATGCCTTAGTTCGGTTTCCCAAAATTTTATTAATTTCAGTTTTATGGTGCACATAATAGGGTGGGGGGGGGGGCACTGTATATAACATATATCTATTTATGTTAGTGTAAACCTAATAGTTTTACTAAAATACTTATCTTTTTTGGGTTTTTTTAATGGTGTATTTTAAATTATACAATCTAAACGTTTCGATAACACTTACAGTTATCTTCCTCAGTAGTAATATCTGTTAAAAATTGTTGTAAACAATTTTGTCAAAGTTGAAAAATTAAAACATAAACATCAGCCTGCTATTAATATAACAATTTGAGAAACGTATAAAGCCAACTATAAAATTAAATTTTAGTAAAGAATAACTAGGTCATTAAAAATTAAATTGATTAAATTTTGTTAAATGTGTTTTTTGGCTGACATTTTCCATTGTTAGCTTTCGCCGTAGAGAGTGTTCTGATTTGTCATCTTTAAGGTAGTTTAACAATATTTAATTTTTAATGACCTAGTTATTCTTTACTAAAATTTTATTTTGTAGTTGGCTTTATACGTTTCTTAAACTGTTATACTAATAGCAGGCTGATGTTTATGTTTTAATTTTTCTACTTTGACAAAATTGTTTACAACATTTTTAACAATTTTTAACAGATAACCGTAAGTATTATCGAAACGTTTAGATTGTATAATTTAAAATACACCATTTAAAAAAAAACAAAAAAGATAAGTATTTTATTCTGTGTGATAATGGTGAAAGTTTACATTTTCATAATAGTTTTACTACTTAAAAAAAATTAATTAAAAATGAACAACTACAATGAGTATTAATTTTTCATAAAGTACAAAATCAAAAAGCGTTCATAAAATAGCTATATAAAAAAAAAGGTACAGTAAGCATTTCAAAGCTAAAATAACAAAGAAAAGGCAACAGAAGTAGAAAGATATTTATTATTTAAAAGTTATTTTTTATAATTTACATATTTCCGCACTTTTTCGTCTAATTTCTTTTGACAATTTTGAAAACTAATTCATCGATTAAGATCTGATAACCTGATGTAAGTTCTTGTCTTACTTAGGTAGAGAATCACCTCAAATGGAATTGATGTATTTTCTAATTTGTTCATTGTTCTCTGTGCCAGTGTTAGGAAAGTGTTTTTTCATTACATAAAGAGTTTCCATGCATATAGAGAAAAACTGAACATCAAGTTTCAGAGTTGCTTCAAATAACTCTTTACTTAATAAAATACTTACAATACATCAATTTTGACAAAATTGTTTACAACATCTTTAACAATTTTAATTGATATTACTACTGACGAAGATAAGTGTTAAGTGTTATCGAAACGTTTAGATTGTATAATTTAAAGTACACCAATAAAAAAACCCAAAAAAGATAAGTATTTTATTATGTGTGATAATGGTGAAAGTTTACATTTTCATCAAAAGTCCTCTAGAAATAGAACACCCAACGAATATTTATTTTTGTACCTGTCATACCCTGCCATATATTTAAGCGACTCATCTTTTACTTTTTGTTTAACTTAAAAATTGTACACGAGTCGCAGGATTTTTTCGATGACAGCTTTGTCATTCAAATATTGCAGTTGCACAAATAAATTGGACACGATTTGTGAGTGTTGTTCAGCAGCAAGTCGAACCCTTTGCCTCATAGACCCTTTCACTTCAAGATGTTGTCGAGTTATTCTATGCACAAAAGTTCAGAAGTTGAAATGTTTAATACAAACATTCTTTTAAAGAATTGTTCTCAGGATGTGGAAAATTTTTTTTTACTACGACCTACATTTAACTGCGACCATAATGATACATTGCCAGTGCCCACATCTCTAACTATTCCCACAACAGTTTATTCCACAACAGTAAAGTTTGCCTTATACAGGGTGTCCCATAATTAATGGTACATAATACCATGGTAGAATCCTGACCTAAAATTATGACGATTTGCCAAATATGATCTTAATGAAATGGTGATAATTAAGAAGTTCAGGGTGTTAAAAGTTGGAAATTATTAAATTGTTAATGGGTCTAACTTTTTTAATACCCTGTATTTTTGTACTAAATTTAGTGGAAAGTTTTACTGACCCAATGCGCACCCAACCGTAGAACAATATTAAATGATACACCCTTTATTAAGGTCATATTTGGCAAATCGTCATAATTTTAGGTCAGAGTTCTACCATGGTTCTATGAACCATTAATTATGGGATACCCTGTATAACTCGAAAATAATATTTTCAAGAATACCTCTAGTCATTGGTTGGTGGTACTGGTAATAAATCGATTGTTTCCAATGTGCATTTAGTGTGATTCCACTTTTTGCTCTTCTTTTTTATCAGTTCCTATTTTATTTGAGATAAACATTTCTGAAATGATATAATACAGAGCCGTTTCATATTACTGAACTCGAAGGATTTTTTTTGCCATTAACTGCAGAACACCTTTAATACTTTTTAGTTCACCCCAAAATTTGATACCCAGTTTCTTAATTTGGACATAGAAGATAATTGATAATTATGATGCAGCTAACGATATGCCTTTAGACCTACACTTCTCAATGAAACAGCAGGTGCAATGTCATCTCGAGACCAATGAGTTTTTTTCGATTTATTTGTACTAAGCAGCTTCTTTATAGTATTGAATTTTATATTCAGCGGTTTTCAACATTACTTTAAGCTTTTGCATTTCATCTTGTGCTCTGAAACCAATAAACAGTTGAGATAGAATAATGTAAATATAGAAAAACAAATGTACACGAGCTAAGGATGCTTACTTTTTTAACTGTAATGCTAAATGATGCCTTTTTACATTATTTATCCGTATCTTCAGACATGGTAACATCTTCCGAAACATCTTCTTGTAGCAAATCATCAACTATACCTCTGCGAATTCTTTTTACTAAACGTTCTGATCTTTCCTCCTTTTTCCTTTTAGTTTGTGTTCCTTTTTTACCTTGTAGTTTTAAAGTAGTTAACGCATTAGGGGTCACTTGTCGGCTGTTTTTAAAAGTATAATTGAGAAGACGTTCCCTTAGAGGCACTTCAAAATGTGCCGAACAAATACATGCTAAACTGCAAGATAAAGATTTAAATACCACATTATTTTAACATACCACTTTTTAAGATAATTTTATCCTCACCACGACAGCAATCCATTCTTTAGAAATGTTTTCAATTTCCGGCAATCGAAAGAATTTGATTTATGTTCCCTTTGTCTTTTTATTGTAATTACCATTTAGCTACTGCACAACCCGGCATTTCGGAGTTTTCACGATTATAATCTACAAACGATCTCAAGTAGTGTAGCGCTTGTTAAGCCAAAACTGTCACAAGCCAAGATCACAACGATTTGAATAAAAGGGTCGCACGGACGTCGTGCGCAGTAGTAAACGTGTTTGAGAAATTAGCATGCCGTTGTCAGTGTATCGTGGTCAGAATATTCGTACTGGCAGGTAGGATTAAGAAGACGAAATGATTTCTGGTAAGCGGGCGGTCGGGTATTTACAGGGGAAACTGGATGAAAGTGGGAAAGGCGTGCGCAACTGATGTGATTTATAAACAAGACGGGAATATAGTTGTGGAAGAAACTAGGAAACAAGTTTTGATAGGAAATTATTTTCTAGGATATTAAAATTAATTAAGAAGGATTTTACGATCATTTCAGGTTTTGATGCCATATTTGTCATAGATTCGTAAAAAATAAACAGCTCGTTAAGGCAGCTGCTATTTCTATTTTTAAGGCGTAAGACATTACTGTCCCAGTGAAATCAGAGATTCAAGGATTCGAAGATTTGAAGATTCGAAGATTCGAAGATTCTAAGATTCGAAGATTCGAAGATTCGAAGATTCGAAGATTCGAAGATTCGAAGATTCGAAGATTCGAAGATTCGAAGATTCGAAGATTCGAAGATTCGAAGATTCGAAGATTCGAAGATTCGAAGATTCGAAGATAATGTATAATTGTATGATTTTGCTCATTAATTGAAATAAATAAAACAATAGCATTTGACCTTGCACCACCATATACACCTTATTATTTTTAGAGCTTTCACATGTGTAAATTTAAATCTAATTTTTATTATTGCTAGTGAAATCTATATTATTAAATACTCAGTCATGGTGAAACTGTAAATTACTTTCAAATGTCGCTAGCTTGAATATTCATTTAATTTAGATATTCACTTAAGGTTACGCTATAAAGACAATTATTTTTTTAACTGCAGTACATTCCACTGCAATATTCGTTTGGCAAAAATTGAGTAAATAAAAATTGAAACAGAAAATTTAAGTTAAGCTTATTGCAAAATGGGTGTTGATTTTAAAAGAAGTACCACAGATTTTTATTGACTATCAAAGGGGTAAATTGCTGCATTTCATTAGTACACCAAGGAACAACAAAAAAATACCAAATTTATAAACTTTGATCTGAACTTATGAATCTTTAGATTAATTCTATCAGCTATAAATCTTGACCCACCATCGGTTGTTGAACTCATCAATCTTCCGTTGGTTAATTAAATGAAGAAAAATAAACTGAACTTTTGTGTATCGCATTTCTGCCAGATTGATTACGTGTCTAATTTTGTTAACGAATCCGATTATGTTCACGAATCATGGCGGGATTCTCGAACTATGATAGCATTAGCGTGCGATATTTAAAGACTAAACTGAACTAAATTGTGTTCGCTATCTTTAGAATAAAAAAAATAAAAATCAAAAGTGTCGGTCATCCAAACCAAACTTGTTAATTACGAATGTAATTAAATGCAAAAGTGATTTTAAACGAACTTTTAAAACGAAGACTTAAGAAAAACTGACTGGTTGTGCGGGTTTGGTGTTAGTAATAGTCTTTACTGTTTTTCGTGTTTATTATTTAGAAGTGATGAAACATCAGAATGGACAAAATCGGGCGTTAAAGATTTAGTACATTTATCCGAAAAAATTAAAAAAAGTAAACAATAATAGGTATGTCTTATCTAAAATTATAAACCGTATTCAATTTTGTGGTGCTTTTGAACTTGCTCTGCGTGGACACGATGAACAAAATGGTGCATTAAACCTTAGAGGCCTCATAAATTTTTCTGCCCAATTGGACGTAGCACTGATGGGTCATTGTCAGCAAGCTACCGTGTCAAAATACATTCAAAATTATTTATTAGAATGTAAGCTTTCCGTGTGTCAGGTACATATCAAAAAGAAATTGCCGCTTCAAACTTTGTGTCCGTTATTAGTGACGAAACAAGTGATATTTCGAATATTTTCCAAATGGTTGTAGTTTACCGTTATACTTTAGCAAATAGCACCCCGTTGAACGATTTTGGGCTTTTATAAAACCAACCCAACACGATGCTGTTTCCTTAGCTGGCTGCATAGAGGAAGCTTTAAATTATGTTTCCCAAAGTTATGACGGAGTAAGTGTCATGGTGTGTACAAAACTTATTAAAGATAAATTTAAATATGCCTATTACATTCATTGTTATGCGCATCAATTGAGTATAATAATGTCTCAGGCAACAAGCATAAATACAAGTGTTCGTATATTTTTTCCGATTTGAGTGATATTAGCAATTTTTTTTTCAAGTTCTCCACAAGGAGTTGCCATATTAGATGAAGTGGAACTTTCAAATTAGAACCGTTTACACTGTAACAAAATATACCTACGTACAACACAAAATGAAAAAACACCAAACGCGTTTCAATAGGTAGGCTATCATCCTCACCGGACGACCAAGTCGACCGCTGAGAAACCGAGTTAGCAGATATTGATGAAAGTCAAACTAGGAAAAGAAGGAAGGTAAGACAAATTCTTATGTTTCCACGACTGTACAAGCTAAGGAAGTATGTGACACCATAATTGCCGAAATAAAAAGTGTTAAAGCGAATAAAACTTTCCTTAGAAGGACAATGGGCCAGGATAGACTAACTGTCCTCGTAATATTTTCTATTGAGAAATACATGATTCAAGAAATTCCAAATTTTAATGAATTGGTCATTCAGAATTTACCTCAAAAAGGACAGACGACTTCATTTTCAATACAAGACGTGATTGTGAAATATAAAACTATGATACATTTATCTATAAAAACAATTGTTTGGCGAGGTAAGTTACTTAATTTCTTAATAAACTCCTTTAATTTATACGATCTTATACTCCAAAACAAGTCTCATTGGGCGTGGCTCCCAAAAATGTTCTGCCTCCGGCGGTTTACGGTCACCGCTCTCTTTTAGCCTAATTTTGTGCACCCCAAAGTATTAAACCACGCGCTGCCACTGGTCATTAGATATTTCATCTCCACCATCGCCCTCATATAATATTTCTACATTTTCTGCATTTTCATCGAAAGCATCTAATAAATCGGTTTCGTATATAGATTCATCTCGTGAAGGATATGAATGGTAAAATGCAACACCTGTAGACGAAATTCTGTCAGCAGCTGTTCCATAACAAATGTCATACCGTCATAGTACCACAATGAAGGTTTATAAATCTGCAAATATAATACCTATGCATTTTCAAGTCTCACGAATTATAAAATTACAGTAATCTCGGTGGTTCTAGCACCACTACGTTGTGAAACAACGTGTTTTCTACGCTCTGTTACAAAATTTGTAGGCAAGTTGTTACATTAATTTTTTATTTCTTGTACATTCACAGTGGGAGGAAGTGCTGAGGTTCTTGAGTGCTTATTCTTGTATTGTGGGTTTTTTTATAACGTATAGACAAGGATGTGACGCTTAAAGTAAAAAGAACATAAAATATAACCTATAACCACAAAAAAACCACCGAAGAATTTGTTGCGCACACCTTTCTACGCACTCATGTTTTGCGACAAGAAATTAGGACCGGTTGTATTTTAATGTACTGGGTCGTACTAAATCTGCGTGCGCACAACTTGTCTACTATTTAGTACTAATTTTAGTATCGTGTCAAACGGCTCTTATACATACATTCATAACAGTTCTATTAGATCTAAATAAAACTGGAGGAACATAATTATTCCATTGTTAACTAATTTAGTCGTTTCTATGCGTAAATACACAACTACAGTGGCATAAAAAAACCTGTAATATATATCAGATTTTATATTGATATGCATTTGTAAGAAACCGTGAAAACGATGAAATGGAGAAAGCAATTTCGTTCCAATTCAAAAAGTTTTCACTGTTATATATGTATTTCGATTTATCAACAACTTGTTGTTTATTATAGATTATTTTCGTTGTTCATTTTTAAAACTAATCTTTTGTAGCATACTATATACTATAAAAAGTAAACGATATTTGTAAGCCATTTATTTTCTACTATTAGGATACAATTGCTTCACATTATACCACACGCAACTTGTAAAAACATATGTTAGCCTATATAATTTGAATCAATTGTGCGACAGTACCAAACAGAGACTTCGTGCAAAATATTATTTTTCTATTAATAAGACCATTACTAAAACGATGATGAATCTCAAACGTCTGTAATGACAGGCTATAATTTGTGGTTGTGTAAAAGTATTATCACGTCTAAAATCAAAGAAACTAAAGAGACTTAAAAGTGTTTCATACATTTATAGTGTATTATGTACTAAAAAATGCTTTTCTAAATATACGACTAGTAAAACCTAAACCGGAATTTCGTGTGCATAGCGTGAGGTGTTTCAATTTTTTACATTTTGATAAATCGTTTACAGCAGACGAAATATTGTTGCAATGAATAATTTAAGCAATAATAAATTAACGTACAACTCGTCAGACGGCATCAATTTTTATGAACAAAAAGTAAAATGAACATTTTTAAAAATACTCCATGTAAACAACTTACCTACAGTTTATAAAATTTACATTAGAATGGGTCGCAGTCACTTAGGAAAACAGCCGCAATTGTTGTTGAACCACATAAATATTTATATTATAATATCATTTTTCTATTTAAAGCTGGATATCTCTAATAAAATCTAATAAATTCTCAAAATCTTATGTTTAAAACTATTAAACGTTTAATTTATCCTGCCGCATGCCAATCCAAGTAATTTTAGGGACTATAATTACTTAAGAAACTGGCGTATATGTTTGCATAGAACCGCATAAATGAATGATCATAGTATATTTAAAATAGTGATGTAAAGAACCAGAATCCTTTACCAAATGTTTTTAATTAGTTATTTGTAAATTATACAATTTTAATTAAATTCCCAAAAACTCAAATAATGCACCTTTATCCCCACCGACGTTGTTCCGAAAATATTAAGAATTTTGCTACGTCAGAGTCCCCTCCACTCCTACTACTTGTCTTAACAACCAATCTCTGAATTAGCATCGCCACCAGAAGCCGTCCCCACCTTCAGCAGATTTCAATAAATCGGCGATCCGCGCTACCGACCGCAAGGAATCCTTTTCACACGAACCCTCAACTGGCTCCCGTATGTTAAAAAAACCCTCAACCATATTAGGAACCGTGCAAACCTACTGGGCGCCCTCCGTGGTACAAAAGGTTGTCACCCCAAAACCCTGTTACACATATAAAACATATATCGGCCCTGTTATGGATTTCCGAGCTCCCATATACACAAATATAAACCCCAAACACCTTTACTGCATCGCTTCCTGTGAGCGCCGAATTTTCCGACGTATGTACCGGTTACCCTTCAGGTACCCTAACACCCTTACCATCCAACACGCCAATATATCCCCAATCACACACAGAATCCAAACCCTTCAGAAAAATTTTACCCACAAAAGAATTTTCGGCGATACCAAAGAGATCCTTACCACTCCTTATAACAATCGCTTTCCCCATTCCCACGAAGGAAACCCAAGCACAAATTCAAACATCCACCCGCCATCCTCACACAACTCCTAGACGACCTCCCCGAGGAGATAGAAGAATCCTTGGCAACATCCCGTATGCCCTCCGCATCCCACATCTATTGGATGAGGACTCCAGCAAGATACCGGCCAACGAATATAAGCACACAACCACGCTACACACCATAAAACGTAAATAATTTTTCTTTTTTACACCCAAAATAATCACACCTCATGATTGTACAACATACAATTACACCAAACACCGCAACACAACAAGGAATGATCAGGGCTGAAGAGGAGAAGGAGTCCTGAACAGTCCACAAATAAGTAACATAAGATAACAATAAGTAAGTAACTAACACATAAGCATGAGCATACTAACAAAAAAAAATACCGACCGCTACAGGGCAGTCCGAACCTCGGTATCGAACGTAAGCCCCTTCTCGCGTAAGAGTTTTTGTGATTGTTGTTACAAATCTCTTAATTTCTAAAAAGAACTTAGTGTTTTACGCTCATGCTTCCGGCATCGTGATCTTCGCCGCTCCGGAGTTAGATCTGTCACTGCTTGCATACAGATAATACGAAGATGCGGTCATCAGTAGAGGGTCCATAGCCTAGCAGCAAGCAAGGGCCGCCAGAATACAGCAGGAGCTAAGAACAACATATAGAAGCATCCAGGACACCGCTACCGCCAACCACAGGATCGACGTCGGGTAAAGCAATAGGTATCAGTTTAATAAAAATATTGTTTTAATTTATTTTAACACATGTTTTCCTCCGTTTTCTATTTGGGTCTTTGATTTCCAAATCTTTTATCATCGGGGTGTGAGGCTGCACCTCAGCGGAGACCCGGCCTTCTGTTAAAACAATTATCTTTCCTTTCTTTAACTCAATTTTCTAAAACCTCCTCTAACAACAACCGCGATGCTACCGTAACGGCGGTATCCCCAACACCCGACGCCGCCCGTCCACCTACACCGACACTCACCACACACACACGCGCACACACCCTCGCCTCGACTCCACCATCCTCACGTGCACGGTCCCACTCAAAGGCCTCGTCCATTTCCACCTCATCAACACACTCCTACGTTTCAACACGCTCCACCATCTCCACACAAACCCGCACACACAAAGAAAGACGCACACAAACCCGCCCTCTTACCTACACCTTCCCAGCCACCTGTACCTGCTGTGATTGCTACACCCACTTCCCCAATCCTGAACTCACCGCTCCCAATCCTCGAGGTATTGCATCCGCAATATCCCAAACTCCATTACAACCCAGAAATCCCTTTTAATTACTTAAAATCCCATAACGTTCCCTGGTTGAACTTAACATTCAACCATAACCATACCTTTCTCTTAGAGACCGCCTCTCCCTTGCCGATAGTGCGCAGCTTAGCCATCCCTTGAACCCATCCTGTCTTCCGAAGAGTCCGACTCGGAAGACACCGCCCACCTCAAACCTACTCCCGATACCGACCCGATTTCCATTAAGGACTTACTCCCTCTTCCGCATGTCCCTGACCGACAGGACATGGTTCTTCGCTCCCTACACTCCCTCTCAAAACTTTTTCCAACGGCGTATCAACGTCTGCGTATCAGGTACGCGGATGAAGGTGGCCGTAATCCGCCAACCCAATCCTTAACTATTTCCCAATGGATATCATAGCGGAGACCGTTAATGCCAGGGGCGTGCGTCGAAAACGTCCCTTAATCAAACACTTTTACACTCCCACAATATTCACATCTTCTCCATCACCGAAACAAAGCTTACACCCAGATGTACCCTTAATTTCAACACCTTTCAAACTTATTCAAACAATAGCCAACACGAAACCGCCCTATTAACTAAAAACTGCTTCCCTCCACTCCTTTTCAACTCCTGGCGCACCTACAGCATCTCGAATGCGTTGTTGCAACGCTGCACCTTCCCACTCCTATAGTATCCCAAGATCTCGAGAGAGCCATTAGTGACCTAACTTCCGTAATTACGGAAACGGTCGAAATCTCAGTGCCTTTAAAAACATCGACATCTCCCGCAAACCACTCCCACAGCACATTATGAACTGGATCAAAGAGAAAAGACGAATATATCGTCAATTCTTTCGATCCAGGTATCCGGCTCTCAAGACCGAATACAATCGCGTTAACGCCTTAATCAGGCGAGAAAGCAATAAACACGCTGAAGACTCCTGGACCAAATCCACTTCCCAGCTAGATTATAGAAATGGTAAACTCTTCTGGCAACAGTTCGATAGACTGACCAGAAGAAAAGTAAACCCAAAATCCCACCTAACCGACCTTCAGGGCAACATAATCTCCTCCGACCAAGAAAAGGCCGATTTCTTTGGTCACCACCTTCAATCCATTTTTCAATCCCCAGATGATCCCCAGTTCGATAACCGGTTCAAGGCACTCCTCGAGGGTCGCCTTGAAGAATTCCGCAACCTTAACCTTCCTGAAACCCAACTCGATAACGAGAGTCCTTTTTATGCCCCTATCACGCCCGACCAGGTCCAAACATATTTCAAAAAGGGGAAAATTGAGCCCCAGGTCATAACGGCCTAAATAGGAAAATCCTCCGAAAGCTACCTGACCCAGCCGACATTTATAACAAATGCTTAACCCTTTCTTACTTCTCGACGGACTGGAAATCGGCCTCCACCGTCATGATACCAAAACCCAACGCTGACCTAACCTCACCCTCCTCCTATAGACCCATTTCCCTCCTGTGTTGCCTCCGAAAATGGTTCGAGCAGATTCTAGCCAGGCGACTCAGAGACCACCTAGAATTCAACAACCTCCTTCCAAACAGCCAATTCGGATTCCGTCCCAACCGAACTTGTCACGATCCCTTGTTGAAGCTGCTTACAAAGACCACCAGGGCATTCAATCACAAGCAATGCAATCTTGCTGTGTTTCTGGACATTAAGCAAGCATTCGACAGGGTCTGGCACGCCAGTCTCCTACATAAGATCCGTAACCTCAATATACCCGACTCCTTCTCCAAACTCCTACTCTCGTACCTGACCAATCGGTCAGTTCCAGTCAAAGTAGGGAAAACCTTCTCCGATTCTTTTCAACCTACAGCAGGCGTACCGCTGGGCTCTGCCTTAGCCCCGATCCCATACAGTATCTTCGCATCCGACATTCCCGAAGTCATGCAACCCGGAGTAGTCGTTGCGCAGTTTGAGGATGACACCGTCTTCTGGGCGGTTAATCGAAACGGCGAAACGGCCTCCCGCCTCATATCGAAAACCCTGCAGAACCTCTCCAACTGGGTTAACCAGAGGAGAGTCTCCGTCAACCCACCAAAACCCAAACTATCCTCTTCCGCCATCCTAATTACACTAAAGATAAGTTCCCAAAGCTAGCCTCCAGGAATATTTCCCTCGCCCTAAATCAACAAAGACTCCCACTTCAAGATGAAATCACCTACCTAGGAATCCTCTTGACTAGAATCCTCAATTGGCTCCCCGATGTTAAAAACACTCAATAGGATTAGGAACCGCACAAACCTACTGGCCGCCCTCTGGGGTAGAATCAGAGGTTGCCACCCCAGCACGCTTCTAGACACTTATAAAACATACATCCGCTCTGTTATGGATTTCCGATCTCAAATATACACCAATATAAGCCCCAATCACCTTTCCTCTATCGCCTCCTGTAAACGCCGAATCCTCAGACGCATACACAGGTTACCTCTCAGGTACCCTAGCGACCTCACAACACAACACGGAAACATACCAACCATCACACACAGAATCCAAATACTACAGAAAACTGCACATAAAAGAATCTTCGGCGACACTATCCCTACCATAGAGATCCTTACCACACCCTACAACTACCGTTTTCCCTATTTCCCACGAAGGAAACCTCCCCGAGGAGATAGAAGAATCCTTAGACATCATCCCATCATCGTCTATTCGATGACGATCTAGCATGATACCGGACAACGCCAGCAAGAATGGATTGACTAGGGCTAAAGAGAAGTCTACGCCAAAGATATATGCACACATATATATATATATATATATATATATATATATATATATATATATATATATATGTGTGCGTGTGATATATATATATATATATATATATATATATATATATATATATATATATATAAACTTCGTGCATTTCAACCTCCACTAGTTACAAAAATAATTAGAAAATATTTTAATTATCGGTAATTAGTGCCCGATACTAATTAATTCGTTAATAAACTCCTGTAAATATATTAGTTAAATACGAGTAAAATTTCTATCATAAAAATCGAATAAATACAACCCGAGAATATCACTTTAAAATAATGATTTTTGAACGACCTGGAGAACAGGTACTAAAACCATTCACCTCTGTCTTATCTATTTAAAATATTTCCAACACGAAATAACGTTACTATAACTGTACAAAAACAGATGCCCGCACACAGTGGCTTCTAGACATGGACCTACCTAAAATATACCCGAATTTCTATTTAATTAATTTTCCTTTTTCTGTATTATATTCTGTATTATATTATATTCTGTATTATGTTCCTGATCCACCCAGTCAAGCCGCCACTCGCCACAGGAAGATCAATCCAATCCCAGGGCTAACCATTCGTGGATGTTTTATCTTGACTATCTTTATTTCTTAGCATTTAATCACATGCAAATGTATCGAACGTATAAATTAGATTTAAGTGCACATTTAGAGACTATACCTATATAGGGCAATATAAGTATCAATCCCTTTTAGCGTTTATTGATCAGAGTGAAAAATCTAGTAGTAAACGATCCCGTTTAACCTCGACTTGAGCTAGAACCGCGGTACATAATTAAAATAAGAGGTAAGCAAAAGGGGCATACAGTGATATTCATTGCATCACAAAAACACGGGGTAGGGGCGTTTCGCCTCCACCGTTTCGCCCCCACCGTTTTACTCCCACCGTTTTGCCCTCGTCGTTTCGCCCGGCGCCGTTTCGCCTTCGACATTTTCGTCTCAGATTATACAATAGGTATATTTTTGCATTAAGTAGGAATAGGAATAATAATAACACAAGGGGCGAACAATTACCAATAAAATTCCACACGTTCATTACACTTTTCAAATATTGCTAAGGAAAGCTATTACAGTGACACCTCTTTAATCTGAACCTACTTTTAATATCTCATTACAAAGCGATTAATGGCATGGCTTTTGTTAATAAGATTAATGTAATTAGTGTCGTATTATGTATAGACATTGTTTGCTATTTAAGACAGTGATGGGAAGATACTTCTATAAAGGATCTTAAGATAAGATAAGATATTAGGCTGAAATAAGTATCTTTTTGAAGATAAGATACCTATTAAATTAGTAAAAATAGATTATGGTAGCATAGATAATATGGATCATTTGCTCGGCATGGCTCATAATTTTGAATTTTAAAATATTTCGTAATGTGTATTAATAAAGATTCCCTATTTTGAAAATCAATTTTTCCCAATTATTTTCATGATTTTACATCGGAGGCGAAACGGCCCCGGATGAAACGATATAGGGGCGAAACATGACGGGGCGAAACGGCGGGGACTAAATAGTGGGGCTGAACGGCGGGGCAAAAGTCATGTAACCAAAAACACAGTTATTGCAACTAATTGTAATTTAAGATTAAATATTTCAAAGTACATTTATTTATCAATTTCCTCAACTTGAATTTATCAGTCGATACGGTAAGGATTCAGCAATAACATTATGACCCTCCAGCTGAATACAATCTATACCCACTATTTCATATTCGGTGATCAAGTCATGATATAGTTTACACGTGCTCTAGCTTAAGTGATTTGTCTTGTATTTAATATTGTTTTTACCTATCATCAATTAGATTTTATTACATTATTACAATATAACGAAAAGGTCTATATCGTCTTACCGTAATACGAAACTATCGGTTTAGAAACAAAAATCCCGTGTGATTATGTAGCTTATATAATCAACTCGCTGTTATGACCTTGAGTTTGAAAAGGAGTCTACCCGGGTGGCGGGAAAGGGTTACCGCGCAGAATGTCCGAAATCCGCTTTCTGGGTCCTTTCTACACTCACACGTGATAGTGCGGTGATTCTATCGTATATTTATAGAGTTTACTTACACCGATCGATTCAAATAAAATAGATGTAATTTGGACAATAAATATTGGCAAAATTAACCAGGAAGTGTATAAGAAATTATAAAACTCAATATGTCGGCCTCAGCCCGTGCAAGAGCCAGTCGGAAATAAAAATTACGGCTATCGTACGGCGCCGAGCGAGCGACCTTAGTATTGTATTAATATTTAGAACGAAGTTAATATTGTTTTTATTTCAGTCTTTAACGTTGGCCGTGTGCCCCGGCACAGCCCACCCGTCTTTTACGACTTGAATTTTACAGTTTGAAAATCTTATTAAATATTTTTATAGGATATTTGAAACAAAAATCCATCGTTATCCAAATGGCACAACACTCTAGTTGATACAGTGCTGAAATACGCGTGTGAAATTCCAAAAAATGTACGCGTGTTCGTGTGTTCGTGTGTTCGTGCGTTCGTGCGTTTGTGCATTCGTGCGTTCGTGCGTTCGTGTGTTCATGTGTTCTTGTTCGTGTGTTCGTGTGTTCGTGTATTCGTGTGTTCGTATGCTTGTGTGTTTGTGAAATTGAATGTGTGCAGTCCATGGACTGCACAGTTGTGTATTGAAACTGATGGTCGGCAGTTTAAGCACTTAGGACGTCATTAAAATTATTATTGATTAAATCAGTCCTTTTAAGGACCTCAGAAATTTTGAAAGAAATTAAAGTTTTCATAGTCTACTTATTTATTTTAAGCGTACGATATATTTATACCTCAAATTTCCTGTTATATTACCACATTTTTAACTATATCTTTGGTTCTATAATAGCTATTGACATAATTTTTTTAAATACTACCTTATTAGTTTTCCTTCCAATAGCAGTGAAAAAACATTTAGTATAATTTGAATTTCTTTAGAAAAATTTGTCCGTTTTCTTCCTGCAACAAGATGCACTCTCTTTTGGTAGACGGAGGTAAATTGTTGTGGTTTTGGATTTGTTTGGTAATATCAAACATTCCCTTAACATCTTGTCAAATTCATGCAACCCGTTTCGAAGTTATACAATATTTTCAGTAACACGTTATATGGTTCCCCTCCCTTTATTTTGAGAGCAATAGTAATAATTATACTATATATATATATATATATATATATATATATATATATATATATATATATATCATATTGATCACTAGTTTACAATGGATAAATTTTTTAAATACATTACTAAAGAAAATTACCCAAAAAATGGGAATTTCAATTTGAAATGAGTGAAACTCACTCTGACGGCAATGGTAGGAAATTAAAAATAATGTCTAGCATTTTCTCTTGTCCACACTTATTATAAGAGTTTTTATTTCACCGCTCAATCTCAAATAATTTCTGAGCTACGGCCGGCCGCCTTTCTTAGTTGTGCACACGGTACATTTGACCAAATGCTCACAAATTAACCGCACTAAGTTCCAAATTCGATAAAACGCTCTAATTGCACATTAAATTCAGCTCATGGTTTAGATAATTCGGAATTTAAAATTTTGGTCGTGGCACCGTAAACGTAAACATTCTGAATATAGATATAGTATTAAGGTAGCTTGTATGTTCGTTTAAAAGAATATGCTTTTCATTTTATGGTCATTGCGTTTATTATACTTAGTATTAGTCGTAGAATTAGTTACATTAGGGCGTGTTTTATGGGACCTCACAAAACGCTGCAATTTCTTGGTACATTTACAATTCCTGTAAACAAAATTATATGGATACCCTGGTGGTCTGATTAGCAAGCTCACAATAGTAATACGATGGGCTTACTAAAATAGGTGCCCTTTGAGACCTAATACTAAAATATAACATGAACGTTGACAAAACTAGATAAATTAGTAAGAGATAACAACAGATTAATAGCAGCATTCGCAATGTACCATGGGCTCACTTGGATAGATAACGTTCTGCAGCTATATTTCCATACTCTGGCGAGATAAAATATAAAATTTCAAAGCACTAACGTCTGAATATTTAACAGATACAAAAACAACGAAATTAGCGCACAAGTCGGACTACACAGAAATCATTTCAGTTTAAAATTTAATTAGACAAAGTGATGCTTCTGGAAACGTTTGGGTGAGCTGACTGGTATTGATTAACGCGTTACTCACTTTTAATAACCAGATATTCTTTGGAAGCTGAAGAACTGAGGTTACGATACTCAAAAGTGCACGTAATTGTAGATTTTTAATGACATCTTACACACTAATACACAATGGCGATTGTGCAACAAGATTCTGCTCAGATAAGATTATGAAATGGTTGAGTGAAATATTTTAAGATAACGTGAACGAATTATAAAATTACTATAGTAAGTTGCAACTGAATTTTTGAAACCGTAATATCAGTTTCTAAACCAATCTTTGTCTATTATGGTATATAGTATTACCGGTGGTTTCGACATCGACTAAATCGTAAAAAGAAACAGGATTTCCTCCATCTTCTTTCTACACATGTTTATAAATTGGTGTACAGCGATGACTAGCAGTTTATTTAATCGGTGGGTAGTTTATGGGGCTAATATTGCTTGCCATCTGTTGTGGTTTATGAGATTCGTTTCTGAATAGGATAATTAGTAATGTACCATTATTAGATTATTAATAATTAGCAATCAGACTGTATTAATGACTACTGTACTTAAACGAAGTGTTTGAAAGTAGAAGGTTCGAACTTCGAAACCATTATTTTATATACTATTGCTTGTTGTTACAAGATCAATCCGTACTAGGCATCACATATGCAGTACGGGGCTGAACTCGCCGAATATGGGCAGAGTTCGTTATAAGACGTAACGCAGTTGAAATAATACTTCAAGAGCATTACACTTATCATAAATAAATGTTAGGTTTCGGTAATAGGTCATTGGCGCTACTGAGATCTAAATTTTCGGTTAAAATGTCCTAGGAAAAGATGATAATAGTTCTGAATGAGCGAAAAAAAAACAAGCTAAAGCCTATTCCGTAAATAAATAACTTGAATCCAAACTTGAAACTCGTAATAATTACTATCAATCTGCCAGAATACGTTAAAATTCGTTTAAACATACTCACCCTGGTGTAAGCTATTCAGACAATTAGTATTATCAAAACACGTAATAAATAAATTCCAAACCCATTTTGAAAATACGCTAATTAAGATTAAAAAAACTGTTTAAGTAAAAACCCAACATATTCAATAAACAATAATCTAGAACAAAGTTTACGTTAATCTTACTGTAATGGAAGGTCCTCTGTGTAATTGTTCTCACATAAGAACGGCTATGAACGCAAAACACAGCAATAAAACTAATGCAATATAGTACGGTAATTAAATACGTTATTGCTCTTGCTCTACGCAATTATGAAAGCAGCATAATTACTATATAATCTCATAAATTTCATTTTAATTAAAATAAACTAATACATTTGCAACATTCACAGCACCCTGTATATCTAAATTGTACTAAAATGTAATAAAAAGCACTAAATTAATAATTATGTTTCAATTTTAAAATAATTACTTTATAGCCACGAATATTACGTTAAGTTCAGACATGAAATTTTCGCAATGAATCCCACACCTCCACCAGCGTCTCTTTGCTTTAAAAAATTGATGTGAACAGTCAGGACGATATTTAAAACACTTATCATTTTGGGATCATTATGGTGTATTTTTGTATTTAAGTTATCAAATCTGTACGTTTCGATAACACTTACAGTTATCTTCATCAGTAGGAATACTATCTCAAAATTGTTTAAGATGTTGAAACAATTTTGTAAGACAGTATTACTACGGACCAAGATAACTGTAAGTGTTATCGAAACCTAGAATTTTGTATAACTTAAATACAAAAATATACCATACAAATATGTGGAATAATGAAGAACGTTTATATTTTCATAATCTGAACGATGTTCCATCACTCCACTATATGGAAATTGTGTGTGCAGCATGAACGTTTCATCCAAGTACACGATTGGTCTGCCTTCATCGCTACAATTTTTCAACTTTTGCAATTAATTTAACTGTAATACTCGTATAGCATTATTAAAATACTTATCTTTTGGGTTTAAATGTTTTTTTTGTATATGTAAGGGTGGGCAAAAGTATGGAACATAGGGTATATATTTAACACCAATGAAGTTATTTGAAAGAATTATGGCGAATCCATTGGTGCTATTGCTAATTTCATTTAACTTCCGGTTTAACAGGAAATGATAGTAACTTTGTTATTTCAAATTAAACATCCTATATATTTTTTTGGATTCGGAGAGAATAGTCCTTTAGGTGTTCAGTGATATACGATTTGGTACCATTATTTTAGTAAATGCCGGGATATTAAGTAAAATGTTCAAAAACATGTAGTTGCCACTTGATCGAGTTACCTATGAAATAAAAAAAAAAATAATAAAAATTGATAGGGTTGTTAACAATCAGTGGACGCTGTATATAAACAAATAATGAAAATTTTTTACGTAATTGTGTTTTAAAATGGTTCAGTTAACTAAATAGAGCTGACGATGGTTGGTTATGGTGACAGGCGTCGGACTCAGCAAGAGGCGTGTACCTTATTCAATAATGCGAGAACCAATAACCCGCACTACTGCTACCAAAACGTAGGAGGTTTAACACTAACGGCAGTGCTCGCAATTCGCTTAAAACTGAACGTCCACAACTACCACGAACTGAAACTATAGCACAAGACATCGCCGTGACTCTGCAAATCCAAAAACATCGATTATAGACCTTGCATGGTATTAGTCGCAGGCCAGTAGGGCGAGTACTAAAGAAAGGCAATAACTTCATTGGTGTTAAAGATATCCCCTATGTTCCATACTTTTGCCCATCCCTGTATATTTATATAGTTCTATACGTTTCAATAAAACTTATCGTTCTTAGCAGTAGTAAAATCTTTTAGAATTGTTTAAGGTGTTAGAAAGGTTTTACTAGTATTGAGGTCCGTAACTGTTAATGTTATCGAAACGTATAGATTTATATAAATATATATACAAAAATACACCATTTAAACCCAAAATATTAGTATTTTAATTATGTGTAATAGTGCTTATTATTGTATTCCACCCCGTTTTAAGGTGATTTCCATTGTTTTCCAAAGCAGTTACCTTTGCTTCTCTAATAATCCGTTCAATTGTCCTTACCGATACTCCAGAACAATCACGAACACGTTGCTTAATTTCTTGTTTCGATTCACTTGGGAATAGTGTTGCACGATAATTAAAATTATTGCACACTACTTTATGTGCTTGTTTGTGCACTGCCTTTCCACCACCTAATGTTGACATTTTCATAGTTATACTTTAAAATATTCACAGGTACACTATAATCAGTCAAAGATCATTGTCAGAGATCTCAACAATAATTCAAAGTAATTAAAACAAAACTAACGGTATTTATTCGATTTCATATACTATATATTCTACGTACGTTAGTGCCTTTGTTAATGACATTCTTTTGTAGAGATTGATAAATGTGTTAAAAGCGCTTTATGCGGTTAGAAAGCTGCGCATACAACATATTTACTTGCTTCATAATAAAGTATTAATTACTACTACTAACTACTATTATTAATATTAATACTTATTTAAGGTATCTAGATCTATTTCGTATGGAACTGCAGCTGTAAAAATCATAATTCACGTTGATCAAACATCACATAAATTGAAATAGTGAACAACTGTATCTACGCCTCTGCATTTCTGTAAAACGAGATCATAATCGGATTATGCACTGTATAAATGCTTTAAGACGGCCAACTTAGTCCTCTACGCAATCCACCTTTACCCAGGCAGAATAACATAAGCTCTTCTATAATAAAACTGCTTATTTCTAACTTTCACATATCCAAACAGTTACTTTATCTTTAGGTGATATTAATTATGACACTCCACATTGATCAATATTGTTGCATATTATCAATAGCAATTAGTATAATTAAAATACTTAGCTTTTGGGTTTTTAAATTTTTATATTTATATTTTACATAAATCTATACGTAACATTAACTTGATTTTTTTTTAAAAATAAGTTATAAAAAAATATTGTAACATCCTAACATTCATGGCATTAAATCCGAATGTAATTTCAGAAAAGTTATGCGTTTAGATTTCAAATTCAATTAATTGATTATTGCTTACACTTGTCGATTTGTTTTATAAACAAATGTTTGACAAAAAAAGAAAAAAATTAATGTGCGCTTACGCCAGCACTTACGCGTGATTCGGAAGTAAATTGAAAACAAGTGTAAACTAATTTCCGACGTGGGCGTTCGACTCCATAGAATAACAATCATTACACGATGATTACAGTTGTTATAATACACGTATTGAAGTGTTGCTATTTGCACTTTCACGCTCAATTCTTTAATAGGCATCAATTTAAGTTCTTCGAAGATATTTTCTACGGTCGATCTAGAAGTAGCCGTTTATTTAAATTTGATCAACTCACCATATATGTATGTATCGTATTATACGGCCATTTTTAATCATTAGACGTAACATCAAAATTATATTTTTATAAAGTACTGGATTCTTAAGTGAAATTTTTAAATATAACACCGTATTATAATGTGCACCATGCGTAATAGTTTAAATTAACAGAGACAATCGATACAAAAGAATTTGTAATATTCCATCGTACTGAGCACATATCGATATCTTAGTTAATGCAATAAATGCTATACGTGTAATAAAAGTGCATTCTATTACTCGAATAGTATTTAGAGTATAATACATAATAAGACAAACATAAATTCAATTTGCATGTAATTTCTGTCTTGAATAATTCAAATAATCCAAATATTCATAATAATGTTTTCTCGTTGACTTAATGCCAAGTTACAAGTATAAGGAACGTTTTACATTAAATTTTAATTTTGATTTTTAATTTAACTTTAATTTCATATTTAATATCTTTTTAATCCCTGGATTTAATATAATATAATATTATATATTTTTTACCCAAAAGACACGTATTTCTTATTGGAAACAAATTTTTATTCAAGATATGAAATGGATTGATTTAACGTCTGTGCAACGACCAAAGACTAAAGAGTTAAAGCTTTTATACTTGTATCTGCATAATCTAGGAAATGTTTTCATGAGTTTTACAAAGGTTGAATAACTTGATTCATGTTTGAGATATCTGAAAAACGGCATATTCTCATTCTTTAAGTTACTTCAAAAGTAATTAAAAAAAAGATTATTTAAAATGTTTCATACTCAAAAAATTCCTGCCTGACCTTATTGTCTTTAAGAAATCACTACTGAATTCGACAATGTTTACAAAAGCTTTTCACATACCATCCCATTTTTAATTGAGTCTGTATATACCCCATTTCTTGACTAAGAAATTTCCAAATTAAGGACAAGAAATTCGGTTACTCTTGAAATTTAATTTTGTGTGGAATAGAGTCGTAAAATTTTCATTTAAAACATTCAGTTTTTTTAAACACGAAACGCCAAGGATATCCATTCGTGCATAAACTTTTCTGTTTTGCGAAAATCTTGATTAAGATCCACAATAGACGCATCGGTGAAATCGGTCTTGGTTCTTAGTAATATTTCGAGACATGTTGTAGTACTCTAAAATAAAAGTGTAAAAATCTGTGGATTTTTATAGCATTAAATGTCGATCAACGATCTAAAAGTACACTTCACGTCAAAATTAGCGAATAATTTAAATTCTAATTAAACTTTAATAGTTAATATTTTTGGAGTCCCTTAATCGATTTTGACGACCCTTTTTTTCAAATTGTAGATTATAGCACTGGCAATTCAGTCAAGTGACTACCAATTAGCTGTAAAATTAATTATATTCATATACAAGGTGAAACGAAACTTTAGGGTAAATTCTGTAACACCCTGTGGAGTGAACTGGTCTTTTACTTTCTACAAAAACTGCGCAATAGAGCCGTTTATTAGTAGCAATTTCTTTTTTGAATCACCTTTTTATCTTTATTATTAAAGGAGATACAGAGGTTCTTTGTGAACTTATGCACTAATGAAAAAAAAACTTAAGCCTAGTTCTCATTAGTCGAGTTAGCGGTGAAGTAATTTGGTGAAGTACTAACTATCCCTCTAACTCTACCAATGAAAACGTAACTGGTCGAGTCAAGTGCTCGATCATGGTCGAGTAGAGTAGGATTACACGACCACTTGCCTTCTCCTACCACCGATTTCTACCCTACTTGACGCTATACCAATGAAAACAGGTACGAGCAAGTTTAGTATAGTCGAGTGTCTAAAGTGTATGCAGACATCGCGTTATTTGATTACTTTTTATGTTTTGTTGTGCGTTTCTCAAATGAAGTGTTCTGAGTTAGAGAGAATAAAGTTAATCGAATTATATGGAGAACATGAATGTTTGTGGAACATAACTAGTGTCAATTATAAGAACAAGCATAAAAGAGATTCAGCATACAAAGAAATGATTCGTGAATTGAGCAAAGAAAATTTCGGCGTACCTGAATTAAAACAAAATAAAAAACATGGAGCGTGTGAAAATAAAAAGTCTAACAAATCTGACAGTGGAACTAAGGACATTTATGAACCCACATTAAAATGGTTTCCGATAATAGACAGTATTATGAAAAATATAAAAGGCAACAGTGAAACTGTAGACAGTTTGAAACGAACACAATCCACGGTAAGTAAGCTTTATTAACTAATGATAAAAGAAACATTTACGAAAAAAATTTAAGAATATTTTTGCGTATAGTGATAAATATATTACTTAATTAATAAATATATCTGTATTGGCACGGAACAGTTCCCTCATTGTTGAAATAGTCTCTCAGACGGTCGCGAATCTTATTTGCTAGGTCGGTGTTGGAATGATTTTTCCAGTATCACTATTTTCTTCGTCAATAGATCCTAACATCATATACGTTGTTGGTAATAATGTAGTTAACTAGTTGTGTAGAGCACATGCAGCTAAAACGACTTTCTTGACTGTGGACACCTTCAAGCCATTTTCCACAATTCTCCTCGCCCGACTAAGGCGGTAGTTGAAAACTTTTTCTTGGACAGTGAGGGGTCTTCTATAATTATTGTACGGTTTTAAGAGGTGTTGTTTCAATGTAAATGCATCATCAGCAACGAAGTAACATCCATCAGGAATAAGTCCATTTTCCATGGCATCCAAAACTGAGCAGTTTTTAAAAACACCACCATCAGACTCTGATCCCTTGCTGCTAACATTAATATATGTAAAACAGCAGTTGGAGTCAACAACTATCATTAGAACAATGCTATTTGAACCTTTATAGTTGAAGTACTCACTTCCAGAAGGGGGAGGGGCAACAATCAAAATATGTTTGCCATCAATCGCTCCACAGCAATTTGGAAAATTGCACAGATTTTTAAAACCAGCACATTGCTTCTTCTTGTGTAGTTGGTGTCTGAAAAGATAATAAAATTATTCATTAGTTTTTTGTCCATAGGAATCACCCATAGAATCGGAATTTGATGAAGAAGGCACTTCATCACCTCATTCGTCAATTCCGCTACAATCGCAGCCGACTCGATCAACTTCGCACTCGAGGCAAAATACTACAGCGTCACGTATACTGGCAACGTCTGAACAGCCGCCGTCAAAAAAAGCAAAGTATAATAAAAGAAATCTGCAAGACCTACACGACGCTGTCAAAGAGCTACGCACTGTTCATGAGGAATTACGAGTGGAAGAAGAAAATACAAATGAAAATAGTGCCTTTGGCGAATATGTCGGTTTGGCATTGAATAAACTGCCTTTGCAACATTCAATAATGGCACAAAGTGATATTCAAGCAATTTTAATAAAATACAGACTTCAGAGTTCCCAGCAAGAAATTCAGGAAATAACGGATTCCTCAAACCAAACTCAATACTTATCACACAACATTCTATCGCAAGCTTGGGCCGTTTCTTAATTACTTGTATTAAATGTATTAATTAAGATATTATATTTTATAAGCGTCCAAAAAAATAATAACAAAAATGTGTTTACAAATTCAACGCCCTCTATCTCAGAAATTAAGCGTTTTATGACCAATATTCATAGAAGCTTTATTCTTCAAATGAGGCATACTAACGATCGTTGAAACCTTGCTAATAAAAAGTGAGACATCTTGTGTACTATTGAGCTTGATAAGGGTATTCCAAAAACTCACCTGAATGTACTCGACGTATTACTGCATCTCTCATTTGCAGTGTCTCAAAGTTTTCCGGTGTCATCCTCAAACACAATCTATATTCTTCTCTGTCCTCTTCAGCAAGTTGTCTCAAAAGGAGAGCAGATGCTCCGTGACTATGCCTTCTTCTGATCCAATCTCTCTTCCATATTTTCTTTGTTTTGTTCCGTTCACTTCCCTCAGCAATATGTTAGCAACATTTATCAACGACTTCCTCACAACAGAACGACGACTCCGGATGTTCATTGTTGTAAATTCAATTTCGCACTGTACGACTCGCCCACTATTTCAATTTGTGTAAAAACGGGTACTCTCCCAAATCCGGTATAGTAAAGTAGTTTGGCTAAAAAGCATGCCAGTCTACTCTACCGCTAACTCAACTAATGAAAACTAGGCTTTATACCTTAATGTTTGAGATTTCAGCAAGTCTTCTTATTACTGTACTTTGACTTATTAGAAAATTGTAGCGTTCTATAAACTGACGACGTAATAACGTACTGTTCGTAAACCTTGTTCTAATAGCCAGTAAACGTATATAACGGTTTTGCCTGTAATCAGTTAGTCGGGAACGACGTTGTCTCGTCTTCTCGTGTTTCTTCCAGTTTCCCTAAATCGCTTTAAAACATGTTTGCCTGAGAAACCGCAAACCGCTGAGCTAACTGCATTTGAGTATATCCTTCTTGATAAAACGCAACAATTACCGCACATTCAGCTTCAGATAAATTGTGATTTGCATTCATTTTTAAACCATAAATTTAGAAACACTTACAACCTAAAAATAACGTTTAAGTGGCTAAACTAACTCCAAAATAACATAATTGACATTTCAAAATCTTGACATAATGGAAAATGTCTTTTGCTTTAAGCAAAGTATGCTAGATAATGAATTTTTTTTTGTATTTTTTAGTAAAGGAATCATGTAAAGACAAAAATGTCTATATCAACTTTAATAATAAAGATAAAAATGTGATTCAAAAAATAAAGTGCTACTAATAAACGGATCTATTGAGCAGTTTTTTGTAGAAAGTTGATAAAAAACCAGTTCACTCCACAGGGTGTTACAAAATGTACCCTAAAATTTCCTTTAAAGGGAATGCCTTGTATATGAATAAAATTAATTTTAGAGCTAATCGATAGTCACTTAGCTGAATTGCCAGTACTATAACCTACAATTTGAAAAAAAAGTCGTCAAAATCGATTAAGAGGTTCCAAAACATTATCCATTAAAGTTTAATTAGAATTTAAATTATTCGCTAATTTTGACGTGAAGTGTATTTATTATATAAGGCGGATGTAAACTGTTCACTCGTACCAAAATATATGCACGAATTTCTCAAAACTCGCTTACCAGATTCCCTCTTAATGAAAATTGTATTTAACACTGCCACATTGACCCATCTTAACGTTTTAGTTAAATCAAAATCTGCTTGACATTTGTGTAAAATGACTTACAAGTGGTCGTAGATGCAAATTTCATCGAGTCCAAGGGGTATAAATAAAAATCCCTTAAACTGTAATGATCCTGATCCTTATCCCACAAATACTAATTAACTTCCTGTCACGTTAAAAATTTTATTCATGAAAATCCCTCCATTTCTAAATCCTACCAATCCAATTTGCGCAGAATACTTCCGCCACGCGTTCCAATTGCTTTAAATATAAGCCCCAAAACCTTTCTTCTTCGGAATCCTCACAGTTTCACCTGAGAATTCTTCCTGATTCAAACTAACATAGCGCTCATCATTCACGAGGGTCCGCAATCCGTTACATAACCAGTACCAGTTCACCAGTCTCCAGGTCTCAGGACCGTGTAGACAGCAACAGATCATACGCCGCCTCCAACGAAAACAAACCCGACTTTAGACCTTGCTTGTTGATTTCCTGCTAGCGTTAGTAAACTAACGTACAGCAGATCTTTTACTTTGCGAGGTATAGATTTTTAAAGAAAACCATTTTTTTAAACACTTCACGACCAGAGAAATTGTTACACGATAAAATCGCACTAGGGGTCGTGGAGGCTTACCGAGGTAAGCGGTTTTTCAAGCTAGCTGCAGTGGAAATGGGCGGATTCGATATAAGACGTAAAATGATTGAAATTTAATTTCAAACACCTTACTCTTATCTTAAATCAACAAGTAACAAACAACATTTAATCCGGGAAAAATTTTCTCTGGGCGCCACCACATTCTTAAATTTTTTCTAAAATAAATAGTTCTAGGCGAGGTGTTAAGTTAATCCTACCTGACTGTGGAAAATATAATTGTAGCCTACTCAATAACACGATGCAGAACTCAAGTTCAAACAGACTTTCACTTTAACAGAGAACATTAAATTTCGTCTCAAAAAACTTAATGCACATAGATTCAATTTTAAACATCTTTAACCCCAATTACCCTTAATATGAAATTTATCCGAAGATTAATAAAATTTTAACGCATATGAGTCGTCGTAAACTTATGAATTCTATATATTCATAAAATCTCAGTAACAAGACATTATCTGGATACTTTTTAATTTACCCTCGTATACACATAGATTAATATTTATAACTGTTCGGTCTTTTAATTTTTAACCACAAAAACGTAAATTCGTATCTTAAAAATTTAAAGACGTAACGATCAGTGCGTCGCTCATGATTCATATTTTCTATCAAATACTATTGAAATACTTTATCTTTAAAACGTATTTAAATATTCACAAGCATGAATGAATCGTAATTTAAATCTGAAATTTCTGTTTAATAAATACATTGTTATCAGTATTGTGTATTCAATGATTTTTTTAAGAATAAGTAATTAAATTTCGGAATAGATCAAAATAAACAATTTTTAGTCCATTTAGTCAAATTATAAAAAGATTGATTACTTTTAAACGGTGTAATCCTTATGTAATTTCCCACAAAAGAAAAACAATGAACTTTTACAATATTGGTTCTCTTTTAAAATTTTGGACTGCACGGAATCAGAATTTAAACAAATAAAAAAAAGTTAGCTAATGGAACTGTATTGACCAATTTTTCAAAAATATTTACAGATATTGCATCTGAGAAGCACCATATACAGAAAAAACTAATTATTATAGATTAAAGTCCCTGCATCGTATAAATTAAATATATATAATAACGGGTAATACAGATTGATTATCCTTAATTTCTGAAATGAAACTTGCAATATAAACAATGACACCTCTAAAGATAATCAAACTTCTGCCATTCCAAAATATAAAATTATTCTTACATAAATAAATTCCGTAGTCCCTTATCCGGAGTAATGCATCTACTGGACTGATTTGTTGTAATTAATCCTTCATAGATATGCACACTTGTCACTGACAAAACGTGGTTTCACGCGGGTCGCACTGCTCGCTAACTTAAGTGCCCGTGAACATTCACGCCTTTACACGTAACGCAAAATGGGGCAATCTGATTTACTATGTGCCCTTCTGAAAAACAACTGTTTGTCACAGAATATATTTACTTACACTTGAACATTAAATTCTTAAATGTTTCTAAGAGGTCGATTTATTGCTGTTAACAATCGCACATATACTTAAATCAGAAATACTAATTCGTAAATGCTTATATACACCTTTATTTCGTTAAATAAAGAATCAGGTTCTCTTTCAGATCGAGCGGTTCTATATGATACACAACACTTTTTTTTTGCTGTTGTTTGCTGTTCATTTTAAATGTGCCCAAACACTTTTAAAAACTTCATCCCTAAAATAAGTTTTTGAAATAAACTAATATGCACTGCGACACTAATTATTTACAAATAAAAACTAGCACAGATCGTTACAAAATAAACGCCCGACCACCCTCTTATATTTTTCCCGCTCAAACCAAAAACAACCTATTCCAAAGGAACTTTTTGCTGCGCGTCTTTGCTGAGTACAAAATCTAAAATGGATCCAATGCAAACGATATGAGAAATATATATATATATATATATATATATATATATATATATATATATATATATATATATATATATAAATATACAGGGTGTCCCAATAGTGCGTATTCGATCGATAGTTCTTAGCCATTAAACTTAGAAGATAAGTTTAAATACGAAAGTTGTCTATTTTTATAAGCTGCATACTCTAAAAATAGTTTGGTTTCTACAGGGTGTAATATAAAAGCGGTACAATATAGAACTTTTGATTTTTAAATAGAACACCCTATATATTATTTTATTTTTCTGTTCTCCTTATAATTTTACATGTTTTCTATAAGAATTACTTACAAGCTAAATCTTACAGTTTTTGAGATATTTGCAAAGTTAACTAAAACTGACATTTTTATGTAGTAATTCAAGTAGGCGTATCTTCTTTATTTTAAAAGATAAAAAATAATCTGTGGTATAGAATTTATTCATACATGAGCTTACTTTAATCTATTGTCAAAATTGGATTTCAATATACACGGTGATCACAAAATTAATTCAATAACATAAATTTGAAAATGCTATATCTTCATTTTTTAAATAGCAAACCCTATATTTTTTAATGCTTTGTCTTCGTCTATTAATAGGCTTTCATTTCTATTAAATATGTTCTATACCTATCTCTAATAGTTTCGGAGATATTTAAGTTTGTTCAATTTTTTCGTTGACAACACTGACGAAGAGTAAAATCAGTCGGTCAAAGCAAGCTGTGGATACATAAGAAACTAAAAATATTAACTGAAGTACATACATTGTAATTATAATAAATATTGTATTGAAACCACCATTTTTAAGAGATATTTGAGATGTTTTAAACGATTCATCGTAAAATTAAACAATTTAATCAAAAGAGCGTAAAACAAAAGATGAACGAAAACAAATGAAGAAATCAAACTTGTCAAACAGTGCTAATATTTGTGTAGTAT
Source organism: Vesta saturnalis (assembly GCA_036346205.1). NCBI lineage: Eukaryota > Metazoa > Arthropoda > Insecta > Coleoptera > Lampyridae > Vesta > Vesta saturnalis. The sequence goes on along the minus strand of JARFJB010001907.1, from coordinate 427,709 downwards.
TGTATACTTACTTCCTAAATTACAAAATGAATTTTTCGAAAGAAGAACTTGTTAATATGATTTACGTCCTTGGTGAAAGCGATAAAAATTGTCTTTTAGCTCATCGAATTTATAAGCAAAAATTTCCAAATGCACGACACCCGCAAGTTTCAGCATTTGCAAGATTGAAAGAGCGTTTCGAGCAAACAGGCAGTATTCATTACGAAGACAATTTAGAATGAGAAAGAACCGCAATTAACGAAGGTAATGAACATTTAGTTCTTCAATCCGTGATTGAAAATCCTTACGTTTCTTGCCGACAATTGGAATTAGAAGTTGGAGTTTCAAAACATCAGTTAATAGAATAATAAAAAAATATAAATATCATCCATACCATGTCCAACTTGCACAAGAATTAGACGAGGATGACTTCGTTAATAGATTAAACTTTTGCAATTGGGCCATAAATAAAAATTTAGAAAAACCCAACTATTTTAGCACGATCTTATTTACTGATGAAGCTACTTTCCACAAAAATGGATACGTTAATAGACATAATTTCCATTATTACGATACTGAGAATCCCAGATTTATAATTCCTGTTGATCATCAACACCGCTGGTCACTTAATGTTTGGACCGGAATTATTGGGGAAAGAATTATAGGATCACATTTTTTGAAAATACGGTCAATGGAGATTCATATTTAAACTTCTTGCGCAACGAATTTGAAACGTTTATTAAAGATTTACCTTTACAAACCCTTAGAGAAATGTGGCTGCAATTAAATGGCGCTCCTCCGCATTTTAACAGAAACGTTAGAAATTATTTAAATATCCAATTTCAAAACAAATGGATTGGAAGAGGAGGGTCGATCTCCTGGCCTGACGCATCGCCTGACTTGACAAATCTAGATTATTTTCTTTGGGGTTGGATTAAAGAAAAGTCTATCAAACTCCTCCAACGACTGTAGATGATATGAAGGCAAGAATTAGAGACGTCATTCAAAATATAAATTTTTCCACGTTCGAAAAGTAAATTTGTCGTTTATTCAAAGACTTCATGTTTGCCAGCAACAAAATGGTGGTCACATTGAACATTTATTATAATTTTAAGTGTTTGTATTTCAGTTAATATGTTTTTAGTTTCTTATGTATTCATAGCTTGCTTTGACCGACTAATGTTACCCTTCTTCAGTGTTATCAACGAAAAAAATTAACAAACTTAAATATCTCCGAAACTATTAGAGAACATATTTAATAGAAATGAAAGCCGATTAATAGACGAAGACAAGGCATTAAAAAATATAGGGTGTGCCATTTAAAAAATGAAGATATAGCATTTTCAAATTTATGTTATTGACTTAATTTTGTGATCACCGTGTATATTGAAATCCAATTTTGACAATAGACTAAAGTAAGCTCGTGTATGAATAAATTCTACACCAAAGATTATTTTTTATCTTTTAAAAATAACTGAGATACGCCTACTTGAATTACTACATAAAATGTCAGTTTTAGTTAACTTTGCAAATATCTCAAAAACTGTAAGATTTAGCCTGTAAGTAATTTTTATAAAAGGATGTAAAATTATAAGGAAAATTGAAAAATAAAATAATATATAGGGTGGTCTATTTAAAAATCAAAAGTTCTATATTGTACCGCTTTTATATTACACCCTGTAGACACTAAACTATTTTTAGATTATGCAGCTTATAAAATAGACAACTTTAGTATTTAAACTTATCTTCTAAGTTTAATGACTAAGGAGCTATCGACCGAATACGCACAATTGGGACACCCTCATATATATATATATATATATATATATATATATATATATATATATATATATATAGTTTTACAATATCAACATATCATAAATTCACACGCACCCATCTACAACAATTTTAAATTCGAATTCCACAACACTTAGTGGCTTAAACATCTTCATACACTATTTAAATGCTCTTTTACATGATACTCAACGCTTTACTAAAATTCCAGTGGTGTAGCATTTACACTAATTTACATTCTCTACACACAGAAAAAAATTTCAAACTCACGTTAATTTACCATCCAAAATACGTTCTACGCACAACATAAGACCCAGTGCGTCAAAATAATCTCACAAAATGTATTAGACAACATTTAAAGAAATAACTTTTATCCCCATAATGTTTATTTATACCGGTAAATAAAGCACACCACTGTAAAATTTGAAAAAGATAAAACATAAATATACATAGATATTTAGAAATAAATCTACCAACCGTCTATTTAATACATACCATAATTATTATAAGGAACAAGTGCTTCGAAAGTCATATTACCAAACATTAATAAAAAGGTGTTTGTATTAGATTATCTACTATTATATTTACTATCTCATTTGGGGTAGTAAAATAAGCTATCAATGAACAGTGCATAATAGCCCACTACCTTACTTTTAATTTATTTTAATGAAGTTAATTCTTTTTTTTTATTTTGTTAGTTGAAAAATATGTTTATTTATCAAATAACAGTTACAAATTGGTGTGAAAACACCTACGCTGCACATCTAATTTTCTCGTTTTCTGAAACCTTTACCAAAAAGTGACCTAAGTTATTATATCTAACATCCTCTGAAACACGACCAAAAGAGCTACATGAGTAGCTAGAAGGCTCGTAATTTTGTGGGGATTACTATATTTACTTTGGTTTTTTTGTACAAAATCTAGCATTCTGAATCGATACGTCAATAAACCAGTTAAATAAAACCGGATCCGTAGCACTATGGTATTGTTATATCTTCCTGCAACTAGAATATTTTTCTTCTCTTTTTGAGAATATCTTTTTACGTGACGAAAAGAAAACACCCCGTCGGAAATTGAAGCCACAGTTACCATAATCTTGTACGTACCAAAATTATCTCATTTTTAAATCCAAAATAGAATTATATGCTCTACGTTTTCTTTTCTTCATTTCTTTTTTATTTACAATTGTGCAACTGTTTGGGATTCGGTTATCACGTATAGTTCCCGTTTACTTCAGGTGGCTTAATAAAGGGAAACTACTGAAAAGGTTTGTCACAGTAAAGTATCGAAGTTTCCTTTTTTTGTTCAGGAATTTGTTCTAATAACGACAGCAATAGTACCCCGCATGAACCATATACTGACTGATGGTTAGCATTTTATTTTGAATCAGTACTTTGTTAAGGCAAAAAACTAATTGGTAGACACTTTTTGTGTCTAAGCAGCAAATTTTGTACTCAAAATGAATCGGTTTACTCAGTATGAACTGCTTGCAAGAGAGCACTTCACCATTGATTCATCATAATTCAAATCTCGCTCTGCTACGTAATATTTAAGATTTTTTCTTGAAGTTTTTCAATTAGCGGTCTTAGTTTATAATATTTGCCTAATGAATCAATACTATTATTTGTACACTAAAGATAACGACAAATTGTGATGAAAGGATCTCTTCGCATAGCATCTGAAACTAAACCATTTCCCATATCGCCATCTGTGTACCTGTAATACTTCTTCCCTGGTAAACCACTATATCCTGACAAAATTAGGATTGCCTAAGAACACCTCATTTCTGTTGAAGTGATTTCCACACTTAGGCAATTTTTCCATTGGCCATATTTGGTTGTTTGTGCAATCAATTCTGAAATATCGTCATCGAAGAATAGCTCAAAAAGCTCTAGTCCTAGTGTCATAGCTTTGAATGCCTCATAATCGTCTCCAGAAAAACTTTTTTCCGCTTCCCTTTTTTCTTAGGATTCTTTTTTTTTCTTTGAACATGTCGCTTGAACTTCTTCATTTTCTCTTTCAACTACACTCTATCGATTTTCGATAATCTCTATTTAGGCTCTTGCATTTAACTGATTTTTTGAAAGATTATGAGTAAATCCCCCGCCATCCTCATTCCCGGAATCTCCGTCAGTTAGTTCGAGAGGATCTGGGGGCTTTATACCAATATTTTCTACGCTGATGTCCTCGGAATAAGCCATCTGCAGCGCCTCTTCTAAAGTTAGACAGTCACTACAAGATAATAAAGAATATACCTATATTTTTCTTACTTACAAAAACTTGATGTCCATGATTTCTATTTAAAACACAAATGCAAACAAATAAACTGCACACAATCTATTAAAATAAGTTTACTTGATTCATAGTAAACTTCAGGTTTCATACTAGTCAAGACCTTGAAACTGCATGAATCAACTGACAAATTTACATAGATTAAAATCTTCATGGCTGCGTATAACGTTGTCAAATGGCAACACCAGTCCTTTATAGGTTAAATAATACATATCTCCAAAATACAAAGTAAATTAACATTATTTTTAGTAACAATCAAAACGCAACTGTTTATAGTAAGTTTTTCACTTGCACTGACAAGCGGCCGCTCTCTTTATTCATTATGGACTAGTCCATGATTTAAATCAAAATGGAAGATTCTTTAAATCATAACCAGGTACAGGCCAGCCGTTTTAAGTTGGCGAGACGTTTGGATGCGCAAAGGTCGGCCGCGGCGACATATTTAAGTTCTTAAAGTGGCGGAACAAATATCCATAATTTTATTGTTGATGATTTAATGATCTCATTAATATTAAATGAAGGACTTATTACAAGTGAAAGCTTAGCCTATAAAAATTATAGCAGAATGAAGTTTACAAAGCATTTGAACTTTGAAAGGTAGAGTGCAAAGAAAAAAGCATACAGTTTTTATTTATTACACTGGTCTGCGTCATTTTTGAGGTCAAGGTTTTTTATGCTGATTCTTGATATATAGCACATGCTGAATTCAGAAATGTAACTCATTTTGTTGGGTCAGGTCAGGTTTTATTGCTATTTCACTTTTTAAAATATGACATTTAAGATTTTTTTTAAATACAATATATGCTGTTTGTAGTTTGAAAACAGTTTTAAATGTGGATAAAGTCTAAATTATGTATGTAATATCATACATTAACATTATTAACATCATTGTTATGGAAGAAAAGCTCTTTTCAAGGACTTTCGCATCTGGAAAGCCTCTCTTGAGGAACCAACAATAGTCCGCAAGCATGTTCACATCCCAGCGACCCTGGTACCTCTCCTCCATCACTCTAATATCTTTATGGAAACGCTCGCCCTGCTCCTCACTATAATCTCCACAGTTTTCAGGGAAGTAATCTAAATGCGAGCTGAGAAAGTGCATCTTTATTGACATACGAGCACCAAGTAGCTGGAAGTTTTGCAGGAGTTCTTCGATGGCAGTTTCATACTCTGGGCTCCTATAGTTGCCAAGAAAATTTTAATTATTGATTTCAATGATAACCAGGCATTCCTCTCTTTATCCTCCATACTCTCATCGAATTGTGAATCTTTCATAAGCTCCTGATCTGAGGACCATCAAAATACCTGCAGTAAGTTTGGCCTCACTGACACGTAGAAATTTCTGTTTTAAGAAAGTAAAAATCTTTACCTTCTTTGTTCACTGCTTTTATGAAGGATCTCATCAAGCCAAGTTTAATGTGCAGCGGTGGAAGTAGAATGTTCTGAGGATCCACGAGAGCTTGCGACTTAACATTGTGCAAACCTGGTGTCAGGGCAGGTCTTGCTTCCCAGATGCGTTGTACGTAGTGCTTCTCATCTTCCCGACTGTCCCACAGGCATAGGAAGCATGGATATTTCGTGTAGCCACCTTGTAGATCCAGCAGTATGGCAAGAACCTGTAACAAATAGTGTTAATGCGTACCTGTGTATGGTATGACATACTTACAAAATTAAAACATCAAGCGTGCAGTGTATTAAGCTAAAAATATACCTTTAAGTCTCCACATATCTTCCAGTTGTGATGTTCATATTTCAGAACAGTTAACAAATGGTCCATATTACTGTAGGTTTCACTCATTTGTACTGAATGGCCCACTGGAACAGAAGCAACCACGTTGCGAATGTTGAGTAATACAGCTTTCAAAGTTCTACTTGATGAGTCTATGAAAAGACGCCATTCAGTAGAGATATAAGTAATACCCAAAGCTTCAATGAGACCTTCAATGTCATGACAGTAAACTAGAGAAGCTTCTCCATCCTTTCTGAAATACTTTCGAAACTCTTCTTCACGACTACGGTACCAGTAGAAGGTTGTTTCAGGAGCTAACAATCTATTTTCACGAAGACGTGATCCTAGTAACTGGGCAGATTCTTTAGATAAGCACAAATCTCGTGTCAAATCATTCAGTTCATCTTGGTTGAGTGGTTTAGGTTGCCATGAATCTGAGGGGACATGATATGCATCACTAATATCCCCAGTATCCTCTTCATGCATTTCATCATCTGGGTCAGAAAAATCACTCTGGTTATCAGGTGGTGTTGGAATCGGAATTCCTGGTCCGTGAGGCACTGGTCTTATGGCAAATGGAAAGTCTGGATATTTCACACTCTCTTTGTTTTTTTGAGTAATACCTGAAAATAAATGCAGATGTAGTAATTAAATTAATTCAATTAAGATACTAAATTAATTTTAAAAGATGCATATTACAGTAGGTATGATATATTAAATAGATGTTAATTTAATTAATTAATTAATTCAATATAAATTAATGAGAATAAAAGTCATTAACTTACCCTGTAAATTTGTCATGCAGAAATAACAGTCAATAGTGTGATCTCTTCCTTCCCTCCAAATCATAGGTACACCAAAACCAAGACACTTCTGTTTCTTTTTGCTCTAGCGCCGCAGGCTTTCAACACAAGTTTTGCAGCACACGTGTGGTGCAAATGGCTTGTCCTCATCACCAATTTTAATTCCAAAGTATGCATGATACATTTTCCTCACAAAAGGAGTAATTTGTAACTTCCTACGTGGCATGATGACTTTACCACAAATGTAGCAAAATCGGTCAGGATGGTTCTTACACTTTCGATTCATTTTCTAACAATGTTGTTTACACTCAGAACGATCAAGTCATACTAGCAAGCTAGAAGCAAGATCAGCTTAACCCCGGCTGCCCCCACCTCTCTCTCTCTCTCATACAGAGTTGCCACCTCTATATCTGTATACAAAGTTGCCACCTACAGCTGTACCTCTAGCGTAATTTTGAAGATCTGGTACTCGGAAGTATCTTTTCATCCTTTTTTAACTACACTTATTTTAATATCTAATATTTAATATAACTATACGATGTGGAAATAATTCTGTTTTGAGACAATAAACCTAAAAGTTTAGAACACTTGAATGACTTATACACTTACGAGTCTACTACCTAAATATTGAGGTAGCAAAGAAATGTGACCTGATTGAGCAAAGTGAGTTACATTTTTGAATTCAGCGTGCACTAAGTATACAAGATCACCTAAAAAACCCGTGACCTCAGAAAAAATTTTTGAAACGCAGACCAGTGTTATGTGTTCTACGCTGAAAACAAAAGACTTAGTCCTCAAGCGCGAGAAGTTGTGTTCAACATTTTAAATTATATTTTTAATAAAAATTGTGATTCTCCACTTGCCGAAATGAAAACCGAAGTTAGTAATGCTGCAGGAGTTTCCAGCAGAACAATTGGACATATTGTGTGTGAAGGTGATTCACGCAACACGATTGGTTGCCTTCCGAACCTTATAGATAAAATAATCTTTACACTACAATGCTATATTAGGCCGCTCATTGGGGTTTCGCGCGGTCGAACCGAACTTCGGGTTGCGCAGCCGCTTCTCGCCAACTTAAAACGGCTGACCTGTAATTATAAATCAATTGATTCTGAACGTATTTTTCAAAAGTTCAGATTATGTGATGATAGTTGAGAATTCCAATTAGTTTTGCGGTATTATGCTCACCATACATCCGCTTAAATCGAAAGAGAAGGGTTATGAAGATTGCCAATAATAAAATGCAGTGAAAAAGTTGCATTTTTTCGATTTCACTCTTATCTCTCTACATTTAGTTTTTTAAACCAGAACTGTTCAGTGATTATTCATTTCGTTAACTAAAAATTCTTATGATCATGCCATGAAAAAGGTTACATGGTCAAGGTCGTAAACGCAGTACGTCCCTTGGAGATGACCGCTTTATCATCCTTTCAGTGTAAAGGAATCGAATCTCTGTCTCTGTGAGTGTCTGTGTCGGTTTGTCTGTGCCTGCGTATGCGTCTGCTTCTGAAGTACATGTATGAAGCTACATATATATATATATATATATATATATATATATATATATATATATATATATATATATACAGGGTGAGTCAATAATCACTCCCAGCTCTCGGATATGTATTCTACAATTAAGAATAAGACAAAAATGAAGAATACTAAAATCCCGAAAGCGAAGCTATTTTCGCGTAAAATTGGAATGAAGAATTAACATTTATTAATTTTTCATTTAATTTCTATAAATTCAAATTACAAAAGTAGCTTGAAATATTGAAAACGAAGAACCGTCTGGGTCGAGTAACAGAAACGAAAACATAATTTCACTATTTCTGTAATAAACGCTCAAAAACTTATCATTTTCTTTTTTATTTAAAGAACTTGTAAAAATATTAAAATATTGAAAACGAAGAACCGTCTGGGTCGAGTAACAGAAACGAAAACATAATTTCACTATTTCTGTAATAAACGCTCAAAAACTTATCATTTTCTTTTTTATTTAAAGAACTTGTGTTTGAGCAATTTGGTGCCAGACAAAAATTGTAGCTGCCATGGATTTACTTGACTTTGACGTCAATCCAATAGATTTTCGGCTGTGGGGATACATAAAAGAAAAGGTCTATTTTGCTGTGCCTGCCGGAGTGGATGACGTTATTGCCCGGATTTACGAAGCAGTAACAGAAATTTCTTTCTTTCGCTTCTGTTGCCCGGAACTTCACTCGTAGGTTACATACATGCATTAATAAAAATGGTAACAATTTTGAAGATTTGTTAAGGAATTAGATGTTTATTTTCGTTTCGCTTAGCTCGACTCAGATAGTTTTTGTTTTTTTAATATTTCATTTTTTTTGTATTTAGATTTGTTAAGAATAAACAAAAAATTTAAAAATGTTAATTTTTGATTTCAATTTTACCTGAAAACGGCTTAGCTTTCGGGATTTTAGTATTCTTCATTTTTGTCTTATTTTTAATTGTAAAACACATATCCGAGAGCTGAGGAGTGATTATTACTCACCCTGTATATATATATATATATATATATATATATATATATATATATATATATATATATTATATAAAGAGGAATATGTTTAATTAATAAATAAATTTAACCAGGTAGAGTGTATATAATGTTGATTACTTTTTTACAATACAAAAATTTGCATACGTGTATACGTGTAATTGATTACAAGTGTTAACTATTCGCATCGTACTTTTGGAAGGTGCCTAATGTTTTTGTGAGGCGGGTGCAAACTAATTATATTGAAACGATATGAACATAGTATTTTACATTACAAGCCAGGTAAAACCGTTTTTACTGGCGATAGGATAGTAAAAACGGTTACCTGGCGTATCATGTATAATATTTTATTTATTTTCATTTGTAAATAAACCAAAACTCAACTTTCTTTCACAACAATCATTATATTTTCAAAATGTCTGGTTACCTTTGAAATCATTACTCTGACAACGGCGCGTATCGTTTATTTTACTATTTATTATTTTGGTAATAATATGAACAAGGTACAGTCGTCTCTAACTTATAAAAATCAATAACTTTCGTCTCTAACCTGTAAATTTCTTAACCATAGGCTTTCTATGATAAGCTAAAATGACGTCATACAACAAGCTGATTCACTGTTGCCATGTAGTAATAGTTTGCATTAGTTGGTTTCCTGAAATTACGAATTTTGGACTTACACCGTTATTTCACGCACCGATTCATATATAGAAAGCCATATATTTGTAATTTTATAATAGGATAATCCTCTCGATCAAATACAACTTCTCTATCCCACCCACGTTGTCTTTCTTCCTAAGTATATCGCACTGTCTCAGCCCATACTTCGGGTGTTATTTTTCCTAGTGCCTTTTTCACATAGTTAACGATTTTTAGCAGAACTACCATCAGAACCAACATGGTCTCTGTAGTAGTTTTTAGTTATACCCCAGATTTGTTCAATAGGGTTAAAATGCAATGGTAAGGGGGAAGACAAAGTACACGATGCCCGTATTGTTCAGCTAACCTATCAGCTTATGTTAAGGTTTATGTCTAAAAAGAGAGAATTAATAATACAAAATATGAATTACATTTAAAAAGATTTACATCTGTACTAACCCCAACGACTGAGGTTTTAAAAAAGTTTAATCATATTGTATATATTTTTTACTTAACCATTGCTGTTATGTCAGCCTTCTTAGACGCTGTTGAAGGTACTTTGTTCATCAGAGTGCTACGGTAACTGGCATTATCCATAATAATCGTGGAAGGTAGCGCAACCAGCATGAAATATAATATATCTATAATGCAATGCGAATATTATCTTAGGCCTTATGGGATTAAAATTTGCCTTGCTCCGCCAGCTTTTGTCTTCTTTATACTCTTAACAATAGAATTTTGCCATGAACGAGCAGCAGTACCATCTTTAAAGCTCCATGTCTCATCAAGAAAAACGAACTGACGCAAACCTACATTTTTAAATCACACATATTCATGTAAAAGATTGACACGCTTTATAGCGATGTCAAATAGCTCCATTAATCCGCGACTTGAAACCAATTTTTTTTAGAACCTTCCACAGAGATGTTATACAGCTATTAAAAATGCCATGTACGCGTAGTTTTCCTTGTAAAGTTTTTAAGGATACGTGTTCCTCTGCAAATGATTATACTACATAATGCAAAACAACTGTATGGAGTTAATACTGTACTAACTCTTCTTGTACATCTCGTAAATAACATTTCGAATTGCAGGTCAAAATATTAATCGCTCAACCTTGCAAACTGTTGCCAACACTTAAAGCCGGCCACAGACTATCAGGTACACCTGACATGTACGCCTGAACAGGTATACCTGTCAGGTGTACCTGATAGTCTGTGGCAGAAATAACTAGTTTCTCACGCGTCCTGACAACAGATGGAAATTCGATCCGCTCTGCCTGACAGGCGAGTAGACTTGATGTGTTATAATTACGAATGAAGCCGATTGTTTTGATTTCATATTTTGATTTGTTTTACCGTTGTGTCCTTTTTTAACAAATAAAACAATCAGTTTACACTGAAAAATGTCGCAAAGAAATAATGAAGTTCTTGGTGACTTCATCGAAATCCACAAGAAATCGGTAGTTTGCATCTACAATAGCAAGAAGAACCATACTATGTTTTCCTTTGTAGTTGAAATAATAAGAGCCCGAATTTCTTGGGGGAACTATATCAATATACTTGCCATCCAAGGCGCCTATGCAGTGTGGGAAGTTCCATCGGTTCTCAAAATCCTTTGATATTTCTTTCCATTTTTCTGCAGAGTTGGGAAACTGAAAAATAAAAATATAGTTTTAAAATAGACAAACATAGAACTGCATTTTGATTTTAGGTGAACGTTGATGATCCATCTCAAGACGAACCAACTGGCATCAACTGTCTCTCAAGAAGAGCGGTGGGAATCGACTCAACTTACGACGTCGGCTGGGATTACACGACCTGGGCCCAGTAAAAAGAGGAAGTGTAATGATGATATACCAGCTGAAATATTGTCTACTGTTCGTGATTATCTCTAACAACTGAAACCACAAATCGACTGTTGCGAGCTCTTGGGACGAACAGTACCTCTGAAAATGAGGGGCATTAAAGATAAACGCATGCACCTCACGTTCGAAAAAAGAATTAACGGCATACTATATGATGCAGAAATGTGCGCCCTTAACTACTCACTTTCCACTTTCACAAATCTACAACATTACACACCAACTCCGGCACCATTCATGCATCGAGAACAAAATTTAACTCCTTAAAACAATACAGAAACAGCAGAAAGTTTGTTATAAAATTTGATTGAAACTTTTGAATGAGTGAATTAATAATAATTCTTTAATGATACACAATTATTACATGCAACATATCAAAGGGCGTGATTACTTCCCGTGGCGGCTTCTTCCATCAAACCAGTATGTCTGCACCACTTTTCTGCAAAAGTTTGGATAGTTTGATATTCCTAGTTTAATTAAAATGAAAATAAAAAGTTTGTTTAATTATATTAAAAGTTTACTTTTTATTTTTTCTTTCCTTATTATCTATTAAAAGATGTCCTATTGTTAAACATTCTATTTTATAGTTTAAAGATTTAACAAAAAAAAAGAGATACATACCTTAATGTATTTCTGCAGAACTTTGAACAGGGTCACACATGTGTCAGGAATAATTTGTCCAAGAGATTGTGGTGAAATCCTAGTTGAATATTTGAGACACTTATACATACGGTTGTCCGGTTGCTAAGAATCTCACAGTAGCTGTCAGTCTTTCATGTGGGGATATAGCTGCCCTCATTTGTGTATCTTTCTTCTTAATCAAAGGAGATACAAGTGACAGTAACTCGTACAGGGTGGCCAACTAAGAATGTGAGGTACTGTATCTGGGAAACTATCCATCGTAGAGACTTGCGCAAAAAAAAGTTATTACTAAAGCGGCCAATACAAAAACCTGGAAAATATTTTCAAGTTTCTGAAATGGCCGCTAGGTGGCGTAACTGCAATTTTGAATCTAAAAAAGTGATGTTTCTGTGAATTCTGCTATATTAACCTAATAAAAAAATAACTGATCTTTGAAGTCGAGGATAATCTGAACTTTTTTTGTTTGGCACTTTTAGACGTATCTATAAAAATAAAGTGGTGGGGGGTATTCAAAGGTTTCCTAAAATCACCCTTTTTGAAATTACTACGGGCAAGTAAGCAATGCTAAAAGTTATACTAAATGCCTATTTTTTGTTTGCTTAAATGCATATTCACTATGGATATATACGAAAAATTCAATTAATAGAAGCAGGCAATGGAAACAGATTCCATAAAGAAAACATACATAATCCTCAAATTGTCAATAGGTGTCAATACTTTCGCGTTACTTTGAGCAATTTTGTGCTTTCAAAATGCGTTTTACGAATAATGAAGCTGTTGATATGCTTGCGGTTTATTTTGAATGTCTTCAAAAGCCGCAGTAGCTAAAAGAGTTTACGCGGCTCGATATCCAAATCGGCGTCCTTGCGATGTAAGAGTTTTTCCCGATTAGTGGCGAGCTTACGAGTCAATGGTAGTTTTCGGCCTACGTTTCAACGGCAAAGAATTGGAAGAACACAGGAAAATATTAACCGTGTACTGAGCTATATTGAAGGAAATCCTCATGTTAGCACAAGAGCATTATCCACTGAGTTGGGCATATCACGGACAACGGTTCAAAATATTTTGAAGGACCATAGGTAAGTTCTAATGGCCATCAAAATATATAGGTATTCGTTTAAACATTTTTTAATTACTTTATGAATGCACCCATATCAATTCGTTTTGCATCAGGCCTTGAAAGAGAAAGATTTTGATTGAAGGTTAGACTATTGCCATTGGATGTTAGGCATGATACGCGAAAATAGAGAATTTTTATTTCACATTCTTTGGACCGATGAAGCCACCTTCAGTAGTGACGGGAGATTTAATCTGTACAATATGCATTATTGGTCTGCAGAAAATACCCATTGGTTGCGTGAAGTTCAGCGCCAAGGACGTTGGAGTTTAAATGTATGGTGTGGCATACTGGGAGGCAGAATTATTGGGCCATATTTTTTCGAGCAACCCCTAAATGGAAATGTATTTCCATATATTTTGGTCAATCAATTACCGTTGTTGTTGGAAGATGTGCCTTTGGAAACAAAGCAAAAATTTTTTGCAGTTGGATGGTTGCCCAGCACATTTTGCTATTAATGTGCGAGAGCATATTAATGCAGTATTTCAACAGCGGTGGATTGGAAGAGGAAGTCTGTTTCCATGGCCTCCGCGATCGCCAGAATTAACTTGCCTCCATTTTTATTTATGGGGGCGCTTAAAGGACATCGTGTTTTGGACTCAACCTACTACTAGAGAATATATGAAAACCGGATTCATAACGCAATACGTAACATACCGAGAGCAGAAATTGAAGCTGCATCAGAGGCTTCAGAAATGCATAGAACATGATGGTCAGCATTTCGAGCATTTACGGGGCATTAAAACCTTCCTCCTTTAAATCGGTCCTTTTAGGGCCACAACTTACATAATAGAAACAATTCCAGAAAAATATAGTTCAAAAAATAAAATTTAAGGAATTTTCGTATAAAGCTTTCTTTGGCCGATATTTTAGGTTAGGAACAAGATATCGAGATGCGGTTTTCGCAAGCTTGTTTAGGCATCATTTAGCTACTTGTTCATGAAAAAGTCATATCAATGCATTTAATTTTTTGCGAAAATTAACTGTTTCTGCCGGAATGTCGAACAAAGCCCTCTAGCGACGACATGTGAAACTAACAAAACTTCAATTATTTTAACATTTGTAGCCCAAGAAAAGCTCTTTTCAACGCGCCCAAGTTTGTTAAAATCGGATTAGCTGTTTCAAAGATACGGGGATGATTTAAGGAAACCTTTGAATACCCCCACCACTTTATTTTTATAGATACGTCAAAAGTGCCAAACAAAAAGTTCAGACTATCCTCGACTTTAAAGATCAGTTATTTTATTAGGTTAATATAGCAGAATTCACAGAAACATCACTTTTTAGATTCAAGATTGCAGTTCCTAGCGGCCATTTCAGAAACATAAAATTTTTCCAGGTTTGTATCTGGCCGTTTTAAGTAATAACTTTTTTTCCGCACGCCTCTACGATGTATAGTTTCGCAGATACAGTACCTCTGCATTCATTAGTTGGCCACCGTACACTGCATTCGTTCATGCGCAGGAAAATTGTGATAATCCAGATGTTGTTTGCCAGATTTACTAAAATACTTATCTTTTTGGGCTTTTAATGGTGTATTTTAAATTATACTAATTCTAAACGTTTCGACCTAACACTTATCAGTTATCTTCGTCAGGTAATATCTGTTAAACATGGTTAAAGATGTTGTAAACAATTTTTTGTTTCAAAGTTGAAAATTAATAACATAAACATCAGCCTGCTATTAATATAACAGTTTGAGAAATGTATAAAGCCAAGTATAAAATTAAATTTTAGTAAAGAATAACTAGGTCATTAAAAATTAAATTGATTAAATTTTATTAAATGTGTTTTTGTGACATTTTCATTGTTAGCTTTCGCCGTAAAGAGTGTTCTGATTTGTCATCTTTAAGGCAGTTTAACAATATTTAATTTTAATGCCTTAGTTATTCTTTACTAAAATTTAATTTTATACTTGGCTTTATACGTTTCTCAAACTGTTATATTAATAGCAGGCTGATGTTTATGTTTTAATTTTTCAACTTTGACAAAATTGTTTACAACATCTTTAACAATTTTAACAGATAACTGTAAGTATTATCGAAACGTTTAGATTGTATAATTTAAAATACACCATTTAAAAAATGTGTGATAATGGTGAAAGTTTACATTTTCATAATAGTTTTACTACTTAAAAAAAATTAATTAAAAATGAACAACTACAATGAGTATTAATTTTTCATAAAGTACAAAATCAAAAAGCATTCATAAAATAGCTATATAAAAAAAAAGGTACAGTAAGCATTTCAAAGCTAAAATAACAAAGAAAAGGCAACAGAAGTAGAAAGATATTTATTATTTAAAAGTTATTTTTTATAATTTACATATTTCCGCACTTTTTCGTCTAATTTCTTTTGACAATTTTGAAAACTAATTCATCGATTAAGATCTGATAACCTGATGTAAGTTCTTGTCTTACTTAGGTAGAGAATCACCTCAAATGGAATTGATGTATTTTCTAATTTGTTCATTGTTCTCTGTGCCAGTGTTAGGAAAGTGTTTTTTCATTACATAAAGAGTTTCCATGCGTATAGAGAAAACTGAACATCAAGTTTCAGAGCTGCTTCAAATAACTCTTTTCTTAATAAAATACTTACAATACATCAATTTTGACAAAATTGTTTACAACATCTTTAACAATTTTAATTGATATTACTACTGACGAAGATAAGTGTTAAGTGTTATCGAAACGTTTAGATTGTATAATTTAAAGTACACCAATAAAAAAACCCAAAAAAGATAAGTATTTTATTATGTGTGATAATGGTGAAAGTTTACATTTTCATAACTCTTTACTTGGTTCCATCAAAAGTCCTCTAGAAATAGAACACCCAACGAATATTTATTTTTGTACCTGTCATACCCTGCCATATATTTAAGCGACTCATCTTTTACTTTTTGTTTAACTTAAAAATTGTACACGAGTCGCAGGATTTTTTCGATGACAGCTTTGTCATTCAAATATTGCAGTTGCACAAATAAATTGGACACGATTTGTGAGTGTTGTTCAGCAGCAAGTCGAACCCTTTGCCTCATAGACCCTTTCACTTCAAGATGTTGTCGAGTTATTCTATGCACAAAAGTTCAGAAGTTGAAATGTTTAATAAGCTTTCAAAATAATCATTATTAATTATGCTACTATTTAATACAGAACCTTGGTCTATCAGGGGTTTCCTGCAAGTTTTAGTAGATGCGGTACGTCTGAATACAAACATTCTTTAAATAATTGTCCTTAGGATGTGGAAAAAAATTTTACTATGACTTACATTTAACTACGACCATAATACATTGCCAGTGCCCACATCATTAACTATCCCCACAACAGCATATTCCACAACAGTAAAGTTTGAATTATATAAGGTGTCCCATAATTAATGGTACATATTACCATGGTAGAATCCTGACCTAAAATTATGACGATTTGCCAAATATGATCTTAATAAAACGTTGATAATTAAAGTTCAGGGTGTTAAAGTTGTTAATGGGTCTAACTTTTTTAATACCCTGTATTTTTGTACTAAATTTAGTGGAAAGTTTTACTGACCCAATGCGCACCCAACCGTAGAACAATATATTAAATCGCTTTTGCCAGTGGCGTACAACATAAATGATAAACCCTTATTAAGGGTATATTTGGCAAATAGTCATAATTTTAGGTCAGAGTTCTACCATGGTTCTATGAACCATTAATTATGGGATACCCTGTATAACTCGAAAATAATATTTTCAAGAATACCTCTAGTCATTGGTTGGTGGTACTGGTAATAAACCGATTCTTTCCAATGTGCAGTTAGTGTGATTCCACTTTTGCTCTTCTTTTTATCAGTTTCTATTTTATTTGAGATAAACATTTCATGGAATGATATAATACAGAGCCGTTTCATATTACTGAACTCGAAGGATTTTTTTACCATTAACTGTAGAACACCTTTAATACTTCTTAGTTCACCCCAAAATTTGATACCCAGTTTCTTAATTTGGACATAGAAGATAATTGATAATTATGATGCAGCTAACGATATGCCTTTAGACCTACACTTCTCAATGAAACAGCAGGTGCAATGTCATCTGAAACCAATGAGTTTTTTCGATTTATTTGTACTAAGCAGCATCTTAGAGTATTGAATTTCATATTCAGCGGTTTTCAACATTACTTTAAGCTTTTGCATTTCATCTTGTGCTCTGAAACCAATAAACAGTTGAGATAGAATAATGTAAATATAGAAAAACAAATGTACACGAGCTAAGGATGCTTACTTTTTTAACTGTAATGCTAAATGATGCGTTTTACATTATTCAATCAAAAGTGCCAAACAAAAAGTTCAGACTATCCTCGACTTTAAAGATCAGTTATTTTTATTAGGTTAATATAGCAGAATTCACAGAAACATCACTTTTTTAGATTCAAGATTGCAGTTACGCCCCCTAGCGGCCATTTCAGAAACATAAAAATATTTTCCAGGTTTTTGTATTGGCCGTTTTAGTAATAACTTTTTTTTCCGCACGCCTCTACGATGTATAGTTTCCCAGATACAGTACCTCGCATTCTTAGTTGGCCACCCCGTACATTGATTTGTTCATGCGCAGGAAATTGTGATAATCAGATGGTTCATCTCTTAATTGATTAAGGAGATTGATATGGGTAAATTTATTTCTTCTCTGCAGCCATTCCTTACACCATTGTTTGCGTTTTTTTTTCGTTTGTTTTTACGTGTCGCAAAAATTACAAAAAATAACGAGAGATAAAGCAGATCATCTCCTGGAGGATCCATGATGGTGAAGTGACAAACTTGCCAGGTATACATGAAGAGTGTGTGTGTGTGTGTGTTCCGCAAGGTAACAGGTACACCTGACAGGTATACCTGTTCAGGCGTACCTGTCAAGTGTACCTAATAGTCTGTGGCTGGATTAAGAAACAAATTTTCCTGGGTACTCTGGGCTCGATATACGGACTTTAGAACCGTTATATTGGTTGCACTTTTTCACCAGGTATGAACACGTATGACGTCATTGTAAACTTATCGTAAAAAGCCTTTAGTAGCTAACTTGTTAAGATTAACTTTCAACGGCAGTGTAATGGGGAAAAATATTTTCTTTACATGAAACAAAAGTTATCTTAATTGGAAATTTCCACTTAAATGAAACTTGATCTGCAGATTTTAACGATTATGTACTTATTTACATAGTATCATTATCAGGATAGTAGCATATCGAATGATTCTTTGTTGTCTGCAACAACTGGTAATGGACGACTTCTCATTACTTCATCAACAGTTGCGCATTAAAATTCCATTCAAACTGTAGTTTTAAGCAATTAACGTAACATTTTTGCAGTATACATACAAAATAATTTTTAATACATATATGTCAAGTACTATTCAAGCTAATCACGTATGGACTTTTAATTTCCTGATTCCTCGGGAAAATAGAAATGTTTGTAGTTAATATAATAGTAAATATCATACACGTTACGTAGTTTGTAATAAATTTGTCAAGAGGTTACAATTAGCGACTGAATAATAATCATATAAAGAATATAAAGAAAAAATAACCAATAAGTAAAAACTGTAAGAATAAATAAAATTGCCCTATTCTGCCAGAAACAACAAAGTTATATTTTCAATTTGTTGGAAATTGTCAGTTGTTAAAGTATAGAAAACTTGGAAAAGGTAAGTGCAGTGTTCCTTTAAATTTATATCCGACCACAGCTGGGGTAAAAGATAGGGTAGGAAAGTTTCATCGATTCAATTCTACAGCCGTTATATCCAGGCGTCGGCGTCGGTCCGGAATTTGATGCAACAGTCTATAAGCAACAATGCGTTTCAACATATATATACGCTTACAAGGAGAAGCTTTTTTATCATATTTAAAAAAATCACTATGTCTACCACCGCGCTCCTATAGTAAGAATAATGGTGTCAATACCACGAAGAACAGAACAAATCTTATTTCTTAGAGCGCATTGTTAAAACATCGATAAAAATAAGATATAGCAAAGCTAAACACTTCAGTTTCTCAAAGATAAAGACATTTTTCAATACACACGTTTATACTAGCACTATAAACAACAAAGGGGAACATGAACATATGCTAGTGGTTGGTGATTCCCAGCTGAGTTTTATAAGCTCAACAAACATGTTTTTGTGGCGTTACTAAAAAATAAAAGCTCTCGAGGGACTACAAGTAGTATAACGCAGCATATGAAATTATGATTACTTAACGGGTTATTTCTTATGTGGCTTTAGTAAACTGAAAAACTTTGCTATTTTATAAAACAGATAAGAGAGTTTATGCAAAAATTATATAACTTTTTTTCCTGAAATAGGATAACAATCACATGCAGGTAAAATTGGATCGATGCAATTACCATAGCAATAGGGAATACCAACGTTGTAAATTTACTTTTTATTTCTTGCCAACTGTTATGATTTCATTATCTTTTATGTCTCTGACATTTTGTTTCATTATATATTTCTTATGTTATTTAGAATTATTATAAACCTGAAAAATAAATTTACATAGTCATCTTTTTTTACGATAACTGCAGGAAAAATCGAATACGTAGTTTAAAATTAGCACAATTTAGTCATTCTCATTTTTCTCTCAACTTAGTCTTTCTTTTCGCTGTTAGCGTAAAGGTAAAGTAAAACACTATAAAAAATATATCCAGGATTAATCATCTTACTAACTGCAAATGTCCAAAACGAAAAGTAAAAGAATAGCTTTTACACATAGATGTCTTTTTAAAAATAATTAATTTAATTGTACAGTTAAATTAAGAAACGTGCCAGATCTTCATCTCAAAAACAGAAAGAAGTAATTATTATCCTTACCCTATAATAATTATAGATCAATTCTACCTTATTTAAATACTGTCATCTACTTTAAAAATATACGTCAGCTTAAATAGAAGGGCAAAACCCTTCATAATGAAATTTGCATGTCAACAAAATTTGCATTTTTATACAAGCAAACGGGAATGTACAAAACGACTTAAAAAATCAGAAGGGATGACTAATGAATTACCATATTTTTTTAATAATGGAGCTCTCCAAGCTATGTTCTGTTTTACACAACATATATCCTCGCAGCTATGTTTCTAATGTCTCATCCATATTCATTTAACCATAATTAGATTAGGTGATTAAAAAGATATTATTACCATTGTTTTATTATGCCGTTAAAAATGATCCACTCCGATATGAAATCCCTCCAAAACTTTTTGTGACTTTCATTAGCATTTAATTTATCATTGAAGTCAAACCTAAACAATCATCTTTTTTTTAAGACATCTTATAGTACCTTTATGTATAAATTATAAGTAAATTACAACATAAAATAAATTTCACGACTATTACTCTAATTAAAATGCGTGCTCTAATTTCTTTATGCATACAAAATTAAACGTTTAGATAACAGTTATAGTTATCGTCCTCAGTAAAAGATAATAGTTTTTAAAAAAACTAATTAAGGTAAATACATGAAATCTGAAATTGTAAATATAAACCTGCTGAATTACTTAGGGAACGTATGTGGAAAACCTAACTACGGAATCTAACTTTATTTTAGTAAATATTAATTGGATCTTTAACAGGTTAAATAACATTTAATCGCCTTGAAAATGACAATGACAATTACAATGTTTAAATTTGCTTAAATTAATAAAAAATACGATTAAATAACATAAAATATACATACAGAAAAGTAAAACGGTACACGCGCGCCTGCACACCATACACACACATACACACACGCACGCACACACGCATGCACACGTAGACACTCACAAACACACATTCACGCACACACGTACATGCACACGCACACAAACAATCACACACGCACTCTTCGTCTAGGTTTTACCTGACATGAGACCAGCTAGTGCTCTTCACGCACATTTAATAATTTATTGGTGAATCCTGTATTCCGATATTTAACCTTGTAAGATTATTTTAACGCACTGGGTGTATGTAGTCTTGTGTTAGCGCATGCAACGTATTTTAGACGTAAATGAAGTGAGCTTGCACAAGAAAATTTTAATAAAGCGTTATGTGTCATATAGAGTATTTAAATGTTGTATAAAAATATTCAAGTTGAAAGTATTAAATTTGGTTGAAAAATAATGTTTCGGTAAATCCCAATTGAGACGATAATGGTAAGTGCTACTGGTTGCCTAAGAATTCGGTTTAACATTGTTATGTGTGTGAATGAATGAATGTATATGTTGATGTTGTATTAAAGTGTAAGAAAAGCTTATGTATTGTGTATTTTTGCTACTATAAATGTCGTAAAATTGCGTACTCACGGGCAAATGATGTTAAAGTTTGTTAAATCGTGCGGAATGAGAAATCGCTCATATGGGAAATTTTCATAAAAAGTTGAATATAGATCTGTATAGTATAGGAAGTGAATTTAAATGTTAATAAGAGTATGAGTATGTTTGTAAAGAAATTCAAGATGGCTACGTTTTTCTCGTATCTTTTGCGTTGGTACCGTCCTATCCCGACGAGATAAACGATGGAAGCTCGTTTGTGATAGGTTGATTGTGGCGTTAGCGCGATAATTTGATGTCGTTTGGCAAGATGTCCGAGGGTATTTAAGAGAGAGCCCGCTAACGTATAGAGAGACTCATTTGGCTATAGAGCTGGAACAAAGGGGAATCTCCCTAAAACGGACAGTATGGCTTCTATTTGTACACAATTGGTGCTGCAGTATATGTTTGTTGACTGCAAAAACCCATATAAGGGATAAAGTATTTAAATATTTACAAATACAATGATTTATTGTAAATTGAAAGCAAATACTAGTGAGGTTTTCTTTCAAGAATTTTAAAAGAGTGTTAAATCGGATATAAAGTAAACAGCAAATATCAAATTAGAAGTGTTAAGTATTGAAGCGTGCGACCTAACAAAGAAACCTAAAGTAACCCTTTAAGTAACAAAATAAAAGTGTGTTGATTAAGTTAAACAGTAGTGGACATTATTGTAATTGATTTTAGTACATGTGCGATCGTTAGTAGTACTAAATCGATTGTGTAAAAACATCTTAAAGTTTAAGTGAAGCAAATATTTCCTGTGACAAATATTTAATTTGTAGGGCATATAGCAAATTAAACTGCCCAATTCGTGTATACGCTTAAGGCGTAAACCAACTCGGACATTTAAGTAGGGAGCAGTGCGATGGACGAATTAAGTATTTAAAAGTGACCAGTGTGGATACATAAAGGGTTGCTTGAATTAAACCATCCCCAACGGACATTACATTATACAGGACAAAGGATTGCGAAATTTAATTGTAAGAGTAATTTTAGTCCTCTTTATGATAGTAGTTTGATTATCGTTAGAGATTTGATTGTTTGTATAGTTAAATTTTATTCAAGTATTAAGGATAATCAAATCCTATTACCTGATTTTTACGTGTTAAGATTATAAAATTTAGGGACTTTAATTCATAAGGATTTTTAAGTTTTTTTGTAGCGTTTCTCGAAGCAATATTTGTAAATAATTTTGCAAATTAGCCTATACATAGCCATTAAATAAATTACTCTTGGTTATTTGTTTAAATTGTAACAGAACTTTATTGCGACAGGGTTACACCGTTTGAAAATAATCAATCCTTGGATATTTTGGTTTAATGATTGATCTGAAATTGTTTATTTTGACAGGTCGATTACAAAATTTAATTATTTGGAATTCTTTTACAGTCAATAAATTAAAAAACACTGATAACAAGATATTTATTAAGAAGAATGTTTAAATACAATTTCAAAGAGAAAGGGTTCAAGTAAAATTTGATATAAAATATATGAGTTATGAAAAATCACTGATTGTTACGTCTGTAAATTTTTCAGAAACGAACTAATGTTGTAATTTAAAAATTAATAGACCGATTTATTATTATTTTTCTAAATTGGGTAATATTCAGTTATTTCAGAGTTTTATGACACTTACAAAGATCAATTTATATGTATATGAGGGTTACTTACAAAGTATCTAGATAACGTTTTATTACTTTGTTTTTTCGAATATACAGGTTGTGATCAATAAGTTTACGACGACTCCGTTTACTTCAAAATTTTATTAAGCTTTGGGATACATTTATTTTTAAGGGTTATTTAGCTTTAATTGTGTATAATTTTATTGAGAAGGCTAAAATTCTACCTTTCACAATCAGGTAGAATTAACTTAACACCCCGCCTAAGACTATTTTAGAAAAATGTAAGATTGTCGTGGCACACAGAGACAAATTTTCCTGGATTTGGTGATTTATGGTAAGTGCAAGGTGTGTGAAACTACCTTTCAATCATTTTACTACTCATATCGACCCCGCCCATTTCCACTGTAGTTGGCTTGGTAACCCGCTTACCTCGATAAGCCTGCACGACGCCTAGTGCGGTTTAAGTTAATAAAGTTAATAAATATTTTCTAATGTTTATTATGAAATTAATTTAATTTACGTGGGAAATGATTTTCCTAAATATAACACAACTTGATAAAGACTGCTATTTTTGTTGTTGCTAAATTTCTCTAATATTTTACAATATGATGTATTAATCTTTGATCAAAGCCCCCGAGCTAAAGCTGTCAGGGTTTAATCAGATTATTAATGCCAAAATTATGCCTTATCAAATTTATCTATTTATCAAGATCGTGGTATATTACCTTCTGGAGCCAGTAAAATCTATTACCTTGCGTGTACTGTTTTATAATTTACTTGTTACTAATTTACAATTAATTTAATTAATTTAAAAAAATTATGAATAGAACACAATTTTCGAATGTAAATCATGCTGCTAATTTGTAAAACTGACAGTTAACTTACAAAAATGTCTCGTTACCTTTGAATTCATTACTCTGACAACGGTGCTTATCGTTTATTTTACTGTTTATTATTTTATTTGTTACTCATTTGTAAATGTCAATTTATCAAGTCAGCTTATTGCCGTTGAAAGTCAATCTTAACAAGCTAACTACTAGTTAAAACTTTACAGGTTAGAGACGAAAGTTGTTGATTTCTTACAAGTTAGAGACAACCGTACCTTGTTCACATTGTATTAACAAAATAATAAACAGTAAAATAAACAATAAGCGCCGTTGTCAGAGTAATGGTTTCAAAGGTAATGAAACATTTTTGCAAGTTAATTGTCAGTTTTACAAATTAGTAGCATTATTTACATTCGAAAATTGTGTTCTATTTGCAACCCAGATGAGTAACAAATAAATTATATAAGGATACACGCAAGGTAACGGGCTTTACTGGCTAGAAGGTAACTGGCTCGCCTTAGCCTCGCCAGTAAAACCCGTTTTACTTTGCTAGTAATGTTATATACTATTACTAATACAATGTGAACAAGGTACGGTCATCTCTAACTTGTAAAAAATCAACAACTTTCGACTCTAACCTGTAAATTTTTAACTAGTAGCTAGCGTGTGAAGATTGACTCTTAACGGAAATAATCTGACTTGATAAATTGAATTTACAAATGAATAACAAATAAACTATTTTATGGCTTAACCGACACCTCATTGGTCCATTTTCAAAAATTAGGAATTCTTGATTGGTTTTAATAGACGACGTGTATTAATCAGAATAAAAGCTAAAATAAAGAAAGAAATAGTCCCGTATTGCAAAACCTACACTTAGATTATGTGTTAAAACGTGAGGTTCATAAATAAAATGTCTTTAGAAGTTTCCGTACTGGCACTACTCCTTTAAATTTATTTAATCTCCAAACATTAATAAAACATTCTAATTGTACGTTCTAAAGTTTCTGAAAGTAAATACCTACATAAATTTTACAGTAATGTGATTATTTACATTTGACTGATAGCTTCCTTCATAATGATTGTAAAATTATAACAAAGTAATTGTGTATGCTTTGTACACTTTTATATGTAATGAATAACTGGTGTGGACACACTACCTAACAACCTGCGAAATGAAAATTAAAAGAAATGAAATAATTTTAATTACAATTTTTTTAGAATAATTGTGCAACCTCTTTTATAATTAGTTACTTACGAAAATAGGCAACATTGTAAAAACAGAAACAATAATCTACGTCAAACAGACGTTTATAACGTCATGTCAGAGAGAGGTTAATAGACATCTAGCCATTAACTTAAAAAAAATTCCAAAGCTGCCCGCTTCCATAAAAATATCGATAATACAGTTTAAGCATTTTCAATCACTCTATTTAATTTTTACACTTATTTCGCTTTATAAAGTAAGGCAAATTAAATTTAAAACAAAACATGTCTACACATTTTCTTATAAAACAAATCATTATTCGGACATTAAAAACACTTCAATTAACACCTGAATTCTACCTTAGGAATTTATCTACCGCTAAATTACGCGTCATATAAAAAAATTGCGCAGAACATAATTAATCCATATAATTTAGAACTGTACATTGGTATTTTTATATCTTTATTTTTTTTATACGTTTCAGAAATGTTAGATAAAAATCAAAAACAGCTCGTAATAAACCCACAACCCTCACCGCCGGTGAATTTCTTCCAAAATGTAATCAGGTCCAGGAGAGATGAAAATTTAAATGGAACAACCTGTATATTTTTACATGTTTGGATTCTACGGCTTCAAATACATTCACTTCATCTGCCAAATGTCAACTCAAACGCCATTTTATTTTGACAGAGTCGGCTTCAGGAGCATGTTGTGTTAATAAAAATTTGAAAATTAAAAATCAGTGCTTTATTTAGGAACTAAGGAAATTACTATGCATACCGCTTTACTAGGAATATACAGGTGGCCCATGTATGTTTATATTGTGAACAGTGAGTTTTAGTTAAAAAACCGTAATTTTTAAATTTGATTGTTAACACACTTCACAAAAATTAATTAAGAAAAATAATATAGTGGGGGTAATTGCACGTCAATTATCTATAATTTAGGTGACGTCATAATGATCTAAAATAAATTTTGTTTTTAAATTAAATTAAAATGGCGCCTGAGTTCACATTTGGCAGATAAACTGTATTTATTTGAAGGCCTATAATACAAATATGTAAAAATATACAGGGTGTTCCATTTAAATTTTCAGCTTTTGCGTCATTTCCGGTGAAACCGGAAGTCGGTCGTATTGTTTTTTTATGTAAAAAATCCCAAACTGGCACTAATAGAACCAAAATTTGAACAAAATCTAACGATCAGTTCAAAAGTTACAGGGGTGGTCCCTATTTGACTTACACCCGGTATACCAACACCGAGGATAAAATTGATATAATAGAACAAACTTTCGGATTATATCGTATATAAACATAGCGGATTATCACAATCACGTAAATGAGCATTTGTGTAGGAGAATTTTTGTATGTACTCTTCCAAAGTTAATGCCTCAATATTACGCTGAGTGAATTTCATAATCTAAATCGATGTTCTGGGAAATTTCTTCATTTCCTTTGTAAATAATATTATAATAATATTGATGCTTTTATATTTTTGAAAAGTTAATCAATATTATCGAATTTTAAGTTATTATGAAATTAGTCTTTAAAGTATAAGGAATAGGATTTACAGAAATTCGGAATAAACCTTCTTTCATAATGTAATTAGAGGAGGTCGAAAATTGTGACTATACGGATCACACGACTACTGGACTATAAAGTTGTTTCCTTGACAAGATTGAAAAGATTCTGACGCGAACATGAATAGTAAGTTACTAATCAGTGGAAGATTTGTAAAAATTAATACAGCAACAGTGGGTAATATGTAGTGTATAAAACAGTTCGCATTATTATTAAAACAATTGAAAGGAAATCAACACTGAGATAGATCCTTTTTCTACAGAAAGTTTAATATATAAGTTAAAAAGTTAGAAACTTGTTATTTGAAAGAATAATAGTAAAGGTATGAATATATATGAATTAAAGCAACGTTAGCTAATGACACTTTAGATTTACGAGAAAAATGTATTCCATTTACGATGTAATTGCAGGTTATCTGTGTTTCTGTAAAAGATAAAAGGTTGTGGTTTCACTGTACCACTTTCTGTGAAGTGAAGAAATACGTAAACAAAACTTTACCAGCTTTCTTCATTTATGCGATATAGAATGATCTGAGAAATTGAAAATTTTGGTATCCCCCCACGCATTACGGTTATCTCTTGAGATAGTGAAACTATAAGACATGTTTTTCAGTATGATAATACCAAAAACTTTAGATATTGAACAAAATTTTTTAAACAGCTTATAATAGTAAAAAGGACTTAGACGGTACCTCTATGATAATATTGTAGAAAAATTATAATTTAGTTTTCTTCTTAATTTTGTCCTAAGACAACTACATCAAACCCTTGTTTGTATAATGTATAAAATGTTTAGTGTATTAATACGAGTGCAACAAAATAGGCTAAAATTATTTTTTGTGATGATCAAAGACTTAAGCTTATGTTTCGATAATTTTATTGGCTCAAATAATAAAAGGTGGTAATATGAAAATGTAAACTTTCACCATTAATACACGTAATTAAAATACTTACCTTTTTTGAGTTTAAATGATGTATTTTCGTCAACGATGTCTTTCATTAGAACAAACAAACGATTAAAATTTGAATAAAATCTAGCCAGTAGTTTTTTTTTTGTTTTTTCCTTTCCCCTTAGTAACAATACATTTGAAGAAATAAACCAACCAGTGTGTAATTAACTGTCAATTTTGCAAATTGTTTGTTCACAATTTCGTTCTGAACTTGGGAACAATGCCAAGAGTATGTCAACAGCAACATTTTTCCCAAATGACTGATTTTGAACGTGGCCGAATTATTGGCATGAGAGAGGCCGGACTTTCGTTAACGAAATTGCTCGTCGTGTAAACCGAAATGTTACAACGGTATTGAGATGTTGGTCCAAATGGTCCGAGGAAGGGGTGCAACAACGTCGCCCTGGATCTGTACGTCCCCGCAGGACTACGGATCGCGAAGAACGTCGCTTAAGACTTTTGGCCACAAGAGACAGATTTTCAATAACTCGATCGATTGCAAATGACTGGATGAGAGGTGTAGGACCCAGAATGTCAATGTCATCTGTTTATCGCCGGATAAGGTCTTATGGGCTGCGTTCATATCGTCCATTTTTATGTCGTCTTCTTACACCACTTCATCGTCTACGCAGGCTAGAATGGACCAACGAAAGAGCGAATTGGGCGCAAGAATGGTATCGAATTGTGTTTAGTGACGGGTCCCGATTTTGCTTGTGGGCCCACGATGGTCGTAGGAGGGTCAGACTGATGCTTGGAGAACGTAAAAATCCAACATTTTTTGTGGAACGCAACACAGCCCTCACACAAGGAGTGATGATATGGGGTGCAATACGTTACGGTAGCAGATCATCCTTGGTCTTCATTGATGGCAACTTAAATGCGGCTGGTTATATTGCCAATATGCTAGAACCCGTTGCGCTTCCATGTCTTCAGTGGCTGGAAAATCCAATTTTCCAACAGGATAATGCGAGCCCTCATACGGCAAAGGCTACAACACGTTTTTTGGAAGAAGCTAACATTGCCGTCTTCCCATGGCCTGCTCGGTCGCCTGATTTGTCGCCCATTGAACATGTATAGGATGAGGTCGGTAGGCGACTGAGTAATTTACCACACCCTCCAGATAACTTACACGATCACCGACTTGATTGATAGCAGCCACGCCGTCTAAATGAGTACATTACAAACCGTGGCGGATTATTGAAAAAAACATTTTTAGTTTTTGTTCTTTTGTTTTCAAATTTTAATCGTTTGTTTGTTCTAATCAAAGACATCGTTGACGAAAATTTCAATAAAATCGTTCAATAAATTCTACGTGTTGCAATTTTTATGGATCAGTATATAAATGCAAAAATACACCATTTAAACCCAAAAAGGAAGTATTTTAATTAAAGGTGGTAATGTTTTTCGAATCACCTGACTCAAAAACTTTCCATTTTCTATACAAAACTAAGTTTTAATATTGGGTTCTTACAATAGCCTGCGTTGCAGATAGGGAGCCTATCAATGATAATCTTAGTGTCTGATTGAGGGACGTTATCCAATTCTATCAAAATTTCAGTTCTCAGCTCTTTGACGCTTATGGGAACAAGTGTACGCTTTCGGGCTCACTATTTTATATTATCTAAAATGCGCTCTTTCGAGTTGAAGAGCTGCTAAGTAGTTTCCACAATACTCGGATACTAACCATATCAAGGTATACCGTAACGTATATTGCGGCATGCGTCGGAGGTTTACCTTGCATAAACTAAAAACTTGCCCAATAAATACTGTAATTGAAATCACATGATAGTCCAAATAATCCTAAGATAAACCGTGGAAATATGTAACTGTTGATGAATTTCTTGCATTCTGTGGTTTACTTATTCATGCGGGAGTTGACAAAAGCTGGGATGTTCCTGCGAGAAAAATATTTTGTAGTGAACTTGCCAATCCTATATACCGAGCTGTAATGTCCATATCTCGCTTTGTACGAAGATTCGTCAGATTTGACGACAAGAGAACCCGGAATGCGCGCTTGGAAACCGATAAGTTAGCAATGATGTCCTACGTTTGTGATTTATTGATTCAGCAATGCAAAACCTGCGTCATACCGGATACTAATGTAACTATTGATTAACAACTCGTTGGGTTTAGTGGTAGATGCAGAATCGTTGAATATATGTCAAGTAAACCGGCAAAATATGGGCTTAACGTATTTTGGATATGTAAATCTTACTCTGGTTATACTCAGGATGGTTGCGTTTATATTGCACGCCAGTCCGGAGAACCTCCACATAAAAACCTGGGACTTGAAATAGCCCAAACTTTTGTGCGTGGCATTCATAATTCTGGGCTCAATCTCACGATAGACAACTTCTTCAGCAGTGTTCCGCTAGAAATTTATCTGTTGGATAAAAACGTTACTGTTGTGGGTACACTACGTCAGAATAAGCGTGACATTCCGAAAGAAATGAAAGTCTCAAAAGATCGTGTAGTCTGCTCTTTGTTGCTTTGCTTTCGAAATAATCCATGTAAGTTGCGCACGTAAAAAGAAAAAATGCATAATTTTACTAAGCACCATGCACCACGACACATTTACCAATGATGACGCTAAGATGAAACCTGAAATAACTCATTACGTGCATAGATACACATGCAAGAGGCAAAATAAACGTTGGACCATGACATTTTTCTTCAATATCATTGGTGTTGCAGGACACAACGCATATACAGTCTTTACGAAGGAACATCCAAATTACAACATAGGAGTGACTCACAAACGCAGATTGTTTTTGAAAAATCTAGCGAAGGAACTAGTGATACCACATATGCAGAGAAGATCTACTAACTCTAACCTACGGCGTAGTGTTCGAAAGTGTCTAAGCTGATTTATTGACATCTCTGGTCCGTCAGCCGCTCAAGTAAGTGCAACAATTAAGAGAAAGAGATGCACAGTGTGCCCCGCAAATATTGATCGTAAAAGCACAATGATATGTATTAGTTGTAAAAATAATGTCTGTAATGAGCATTGTATTAGAAAGTGCACTAAATTTTAAACAATAATGTTCACTTTCATATTTAATCTCACATTTGTAATGCATAAGTATAAATAAATAAAGTTTTACTTCAATAACTGTGTTTCTATTCTATACGTGATTTTATATAACAGGTCTCAGAAGCCCGGATTATGTAAATGCCCATAGTTTATTGGTTAAGTATCCTACCGTTAAAAAAATTAAATTAAGTTTAATTGGTGGTTAAATGTGCTTGTGAGTATCGAAGCACTATTTACTTATTGTTAATAAATTATTTTGGAATACCTGCGATAATCAGGATAGCAAAGCAGAATGTTGTTACAGTGAAAAACATGGCGATTAACAATACGAGAAAATAGTACCATTTTATTTCTATTTCAATAAAATCTGTAACATAATAATAATTCTTTACAACAATAAACAAGTTTCATATGACACATTTTTAGCGAGTACAAGTTTACAAAAATAAGAGCGATGAGTCTTCTAAAGGACGAGTGCGATAAACTTCATACGAAACGAATTGCTTGTAATATTTCTTTCATTTGCATATCTTCATTCAAAACAAACACAATTACTTTTACAATTGTAATAGGATTTAGGAAATTTTTGTTTGGATGGTTGCCATTTGACAAAAGTAAGTTCTGACTAATAATAACAAATAAGAGCATACGTTATGCGATATTTCTCACGCTGAGCGTCAATTTGCGATGGTTCTCACGTTGGGCGCCTATTTGTGATGTTCCTTACGTCAGTCCTGCTGTTGGGCGTCAATTTGTGTTAGCCCTAATGTTGAGGTAACATTTGGTGTTAGTTTTAAACATATACCGGTTTAGGCGCAATTTGTAACGAAAGTAAACATGGACCTAATTCTTTGGTTTTCTTACCCTCGTCACAAAAATTGAAACCTAGTGTTCTTTATTTTATTTTAATAATTTCAAAGTTCTTTAATAAAAATTTATATTGTTTCTGTTCTATTGTTATACTTTGTAAAGATATCATTCATTAGTTAAATTTTATGTTTTATTACTATCATGTTTCGGTGTGTGTAAATGAACTTTAAATATTTGTCCACAAATTCCTGTTTTATAAGGATGCACCAGCTCGCTCAATCGTAAAAGAAATAACCACTGTTATAATTTATCAAAATTACATTCAATGAATTTACTTAATATATGTGATTGATCAATGTATTGAATTTGTTTCCGCCAGTATTCATATAAACTTTATTAATATTAATATTCTTGAATAATAAAAATAAATCAAATGTTATACTTATTTAATTACTAAAATTCTCAATTGCAGAAATCTTTTGTGTACAACACGTAACAATCAAACCTATAATTATAAGTAATATTCTTAATACTAACATGCAACATTAATTATTTATCAAACTTGAATAGAATGTTCTCCGTTCAATATTGATATTCAAATTCAAATTCAGAGAAAATAAAGCACATAAGCGTTTCTTTATTTACACAATTAGAAATCGTACTTATCTGTCACTTCGATTAAGGCCGATGACGTAACTACAGTGTGGCCAGGACGGTGTGCGGAATCCAGGTGCCTTGCTGCCTTTGTTCTCGCAATATCTTCTTTTGATTTTTGTTGGAGATGAATACAATTCCAATTTCCGTTTCAACAATTTTAAGATTTTGTTATTAATTGGTGGAAATATTGTTAGTTCTGCAATGATCACTTTAATTGTTTAGAGTTTTAACTACAAAAAGCGTGCTACAATAAACCGCAACGCTCCTTCTTCGAACATCAATAAATTTGAGTTATTGTTCTTTACATTTTGATTTACCAATTTGGATCGATTACTGTCTTTTGTATTTATTAATCAGTATTAAATACAATTGATGGCCGCTTCTGATACGTACAAACGTATTATTTTAAATTATTACGTCACCTTTAACGTGATTTTAACTTACGGCGTAATCATTTTATTGCCAATTTAACAATCGTCATACTATTTATATTTCCTTATCACAATACTAACTAAATTCTCCGGTAATTTCACAATTTATAAGGCAGCCTGACTATTAATTTGTCATCCGTGCTGCGGCTTCCATCAATCTCCTAACCAATCTCCCTTCAACTAAAAAAATGAGTGATTATGACGGCGTCTTTTTTCTCCCTCTTTCGCCAATTTGCCGCGTTATTTAAATGCTTTCTAATTAAATATATACATACTTATGAAAACAAATTCTTTATCTAAAAAACAACATATGACTATTCAATCTCGTATAGCTTAGCGCGAAATTTGAATTTCTGGTGCATCCATTACAAACTTCAAAAAAATAAATGTTCATTTTCATAAAGTGAAAATAATGGGTTTAATAATGGACTTATTACAAACGCAAAATAGAAAGAATATTTATTGAATTTCAAACGAAACCTAACTGATGTAATACGGCCAAACTAAAATATTAAGGACAGTAAAAATATACAAACTCTCTTTGGTATTTTGGTTTAACTTTCGCAATTTTATTAAGATTTCACCAAAACTGTATAATGAAAGAGCTAACTAAAATCACCACCAGAAAAATTATCGGTTTATAGTCAACAATAAATAATTGGTTAAATAGTGCAAAATATCGGTACGAACAAAATATAAAATAATTGATTTGGTTGAATGCGTTACATTTTAACATTTATTTCTGCCAAGAAAATCAATGTACCCGCTGACCTAGAAGCCGCATTTCCTATATTTCCAAATAAATAACATAAAGCAGTAAGCTTTTATGATGAAATATGGAGGTGGTGAAATACAGTTTCAGAAAAATGCTTATTTTACTGCGCGTTTTATATCAGGTAATGAACAAAGTAAGATACACATGTCACACTTTATCGCATCTAAGCTGGACTTTAACGAAGGAAATAGTTATGACTTGTAGTTAAGTTTTCACATCATACAGTAAATTTCATAAAATGTTAGTTTACAAAAGCGAAGTATTTTATTTGAAGTTGTATTCGTTTACGGCCGTAATTCTCTATTTCAAACGGAAGAACCGCATGCTGACATCTGTAACAGTTATACCACTAACTTAACCCAAGATGAAAAATTTCCTATCCTATACTTGAATGGAAATGCAAACAAAAAATATTACAATGCAATTTTGGAGAGAAATGTGTGTTACTTATATGGAAAATGAAAGCTAAATACGGAAAAAAAAGATATTTAAATTTTAATATCTGGATGTTACATTTTGTAGCCGTTTTATAACTCATAAAACTCAGTTTAACTTCTATGAAAAGTGCTAAGCGGCAACCATTAAATTAACTACCTGGATAAAATTACAATTAAGTTTAATTTCATAAGCTACTATTGAATATTCGAATCAGTTTAATATTAAAAGTTATGATTTAAAGAAAAGTTTAAAATACTTACAGGGTGACTCTCCGGGAACTGCGTCGCTATATTACGAAAATTATAAATATATGGCAGTAAGAGAATGAAGTTCGGTGCAATGCAGCTAAAATGGTTTCAAGTTCGAAACACTCCCAGTCTCCCAGTTATACCGGAAGTAGCTTAGAACTTCGTTTGGAACATCCTATATTTTATTACATATTTATGTTCTCCATCAAATTTTACATCTCTTCATATACACACTTTTTACCCATCTATCATAGTTTCTAAAGGGGAATATATAATTGCACTTTTGAAAATTCTTCTGAATTTGTACATACTAACTATAAAATAGCAGAGTCACACTCTGCATTAGGTAAATACTAATTTTAACCATAGTCACTATAAAATGATACAATCTCACTTTGGATTGAGTACATTTCAACTTTAACCCTACCCAATACAAAATGATGCAATACCACTTTGGAATAACCTTAGTCGTTTTTTTAACAATTTATTACCAGCTAAGTACAAAGTATTGATAATATTTACAATTTTGGACGTTACATCACTATTCGCTATTCGCTATTTTTCAACATTATTACTTGTCCAGGGTTTCACTTTACGTTTGATCACATGATTGATTGTTAGTAATACGTATTGAGTTTGCTGAGCTCATTTACAGTCACTGTTTATTATGCCAATTGGTAACTTTCTATTAAATCTAGTGTGTATAAAGCGTTTTCCTAAACTATAATGTACTGCACCTTCACACTGTGTAATATTGTTATAAAACGACTTTTCTGGAATGTCAGTTTCCCTGTGTAGTTGACTATTTCTTGTGTACCATTCCGCATTTGTTATGATGCGTAGAATTTTGTTCTGCAGCAGTTAGCTCATTTAAATTGGTTTTAGAGGTTGAGAACCACACGCTACAACCATGTGTGAAAATTGGCCTTATTATTGTGTAAATTAATATTCCACATGTTATCTTGAAAAGGGATTTTCTATTTAAAATTGTATATAATACGCCAAGCCTTGCGTATGATTCTGTTAGCTTTTTATTTATGTGAAAACTCCAGGTCAATCGTCTATCTAAATATATACCGAGGTACCTAATCTTTGGGGTTCCTCTGTATCAAGTGCCGTTAATAACTATGCTGGGCGGATCTTGTTGTTAACAGAATGTACAAATTTTTGCCTCACATTTGCCTGCATTGATATTTATGCACCATTTGGTGAACCATTGATTTAGCTTATCGACACTCTGTTGTAGTTTTCTGGCCGCCCTTTGAATGTCGTGATCTTGTGAAAGAATCGCCGTGTCATCTACAAACATGGCAAGATCAGCTTCGGGAACTTCAGGAATATCATTCATGAACACATTGAATCGAGTGGGTCCCAATATTAAGCCTTGAGGTAAACCAGCTTGTGTATGGTAAATTTGGGACGTGTAAGAGTTAACTTGTACTTGAAAAGTTCTTTTAGTTATAAATGACTCAATGGTTTTTAAGTAGGTATATTTATCTTGTTCATTTATAAATAAGGCATTTTGTCCAAATTCTATCGAATGCTTGTTCTACAACGATAAAAGAGATGAGTGTATGTTTTTTGTTTTCAAACCCTCTTCTATTCTTTCAGTTAGTCGCAAGATCTGATGTGTTGGTGAGTGAGAAGGTCTAAATCCAAACTGAAGACGCGGCGTACATTATTTTCATCGATGAATTTTTGCAGACGAGTTAAAATTGCTCGTTCTAAAAGTTTAGAAATTGAGGATAATAGACTTATCGGTCTGTAGTTTTTGGGGTTATTGTGTTGTTTGCCTGATTGAAGGGATCATAATAATAACAGCTAATCTTCAGACGGTGCTAAGCAGGCATTAAATATTGCAACAATGTGTGCGATAGACTTTTTCAATAGGTTTTTGAGTAGTACGTTTTCAATTTTATCTTTTCCGGGTGATTTTTTCGTTTTTAACCTGGAGATATATTTACTAATTTCTGATAGGGAGATGGGTACCAATAGTGAGGTCATTGTACTAGTGATTGGCTAATTCCCGTTCTATGTATTTTTCATGATTTGTCATTTATTGTCGTTGTGAATGTATTTTAAAGTTGTTTAACAAATATTTCACATTTGTCGTTATCATGTGTTATAATTTGGTCTTGCAACACTGGAATGTTAATTTGCTGTCTAAGTTTTTTTTTGTGGCTCTCCACATGTTAGGGTCTTCAGGGTTGACCGAATTTATATAATTATTGTAGGTTGTTATTCTGTGTTGCTCAAGTTCATACATTATTTGTCAGACCAGTCCATTTAAAGAAACTTT
The DNA here is from genome assembly GCA_036346205.1 of Vesta saturnalis. Lineage (NCBI taxonomy): Eukaryota > Metazoa > Arthropoda > Insecta > Coleoptera > Lampyridae > Vesta > Vesta saturnalis. The sequence continues at coordinate 391,138 of JARFJB010001907.1, read as the reverse complement.
TACGTCTGGGATACGGGTATTTTGCCATAAACGTCTAAGTCTGTGCTTTCTCTTATAAGCTGGATTATTTCTGTTGGTGAAATTATGTAATCAGAATCATTGTGCAGTCGTATTTTCCTAGTAGATTTTTGGATAGTATATGTAGCAGCCACTGTGAACGTTTCAACTGCATTATCGATATCCGCAGTAGTCTTAAGGTCTGTGGTACATGTAGGGTTATCATCCATTGTTAATCGGAATCAATCCCAGTCAATTGGGTCATTAATTAGCCTCTGTATTGAAGGTCGGTAACTAGGAGTACAGTTTAACGTAAACATTACAGGAAAGTGATCTGAATTTAATTCTGCAAGTACTGTTGGTTTATTGGAATTTGGAAGTTTTTGTGAACTACGATGTCAAGGGTATCCGGTGATTGGAACTGCCTGTACGGAAAGTAAGTATATTCGATAGGTGCTGATATTTGCGCTCCAATTTGAGAGGAAATGTGTTGAAATTTTATTCCGTTTGCATTGCTCTTTCTGCAACACCATATATCGTGTTTGCAGTTTAGGTTACCCACTAATAGCATAGGATATTTACTGCCGAAAATTTGAAGAAGTTCATCTTTAAGTAGTTGGTTGTTATGGGGCTTATATAAGGCAACTATTCTGTATGTCAAATTGTTTTCCATTGTAAGGTTAATCGCTACAGCTTCTAGTTGCTGAACATTTTCCAGTTCGAGAGGAAGCGCTACTAGTTTCTTATTAAGATAATTGCTGATCATCCCCATCTAATTGCTTTAACATGGCCTCTTCTGTAAATTTGGTAGCCAAGCATTGTAAATTTTTCATTTTCTATACGATGTGTTTCTGTAATACACATTATATCGATATCCTGTCTAGCAAGAAAGGTAATAAAGATTGATCTTTGTTGTTTGAGTCCATTGGCGTTCCAATTTAGGAATGTGAACTTGTTTATGATTTTTGCATTATTTGCTGCAATTTTGAAAGAGCAAAGGAATAAGGATCACAATAAAACTTTTAATTTGTTCCATATAAGGGGAAATTATTTCTATAATAGCTTGAAGAATGTTAGGGTTCATAATGTTAGTGTTAGAGAAATAATCAAACATTATTTGAGGATGGGTCTCTACGGCTGGGAGTAGCAGGGTTTTTATGTACTTGGGATGCGTATGTTTCGCTAGATGTAACTTTACCTCTGATAAGAGAGTTGGGATTGGTGAGTTTGATTTGATGGAATAGTGGTAATTTGCTGTGTGCTCCCCTACACAATTGACGCACTTAGGTTTATCTTTATATTTGTTCTTTGTGCATTGTGAATAGTGGTGCAGCTCAGTACACATTTGCAGGACAGATTACTTGTTAATATTTTCCAATTTCTGTTACGAAACATTTCGGGAAAAATGCAAGTTGAAGAAGTAACTGCTTAAAATCATCAATTTGTACTACCGGGTGTCAACAAGAAAAAAAAACTTGCAAAAGTCATTTTTATTACATGAAACCCTTATCTTTTTTCACACATTCATTAACATTCCCTATACCTAAACCGCCTAGTTTTCGTTTAAATGTTTTTTTTTTTACTTTGTATTCTACCCAATTTTTATTACCGTTTAGAACGGTCAACATGCCTGTGCGGTAAATTACAAGGTTATTTAAATTTAATTTGTTACAGGCCAAATACTCATTAGAGCATCAATCCCGAAAGGCAATGTGCGCACATGCATAGCTCAGTGGTGTGTACGGGATTCTTAGTTAATGCTGCAAAAGGGCACTAGTGACAACTCCAAAAACGTCAAAATCGGGTGAAATGTCAAAAAGCGCCACCTGTTAGAAACATTTATAGCGGGAAAAAGTCGTGAACTAGATCTTAATAATGGTCTAACAAGAAACCATAATGTTCACTCAAAAATAAAATAATCCGCTGCCTGAAAATTCTACCCTAAAAATATTTACGCATAGTTCATCCAAACACCAATAAAATCTTAAGCTTCATATAAAAGCCGCCAAATTGTGACAATAAAACGTCAACGTCAAAATTACTGTCTCAAATATAAAGAAAAACTGATCAATACAGTAATTATTTCTACAATTCAAAAAAGAAAAATATGTCACAACAAAGCTAAACGTGACCGAAAATTTACAGAATCCTAAAATTTATTGAACGTATCGGGAAATATCGGGACGTAGTTCCTGAATTCGAAAATACGCAGACACGCCAAAACAAATAAAACAAATTGGCTTACCTGTTTGGCAAACTCAGATACCACAGCGTCCACAATCGATATGTTGATTCCTATAAAAAAAAATTTCTACTACGCGCAAAACAATCACTGGCATACAAATAAGCCAGCTGTTCGGTCAACGACCTATTTACTTTATAAGTACGTTGCAGTATGTCTGTTAAAACTTATCTTCAACTTCAACTATATTAACCAGATCAGAATGACCAATTATTTCTCAAATTATTACGTTAAGGCTTGAATTAAATAATAAAGCAACAAAAAAATCGTCCTCGTAAAGCTATATAAATCTAAAATTTCGGTAAAACCAACAACTGGATGCAATCCAAAACAGTTAAACTTTTAAATTTTGAATAAACGTAGTAATCCGAACATTGTGCGAAAAGATTAAGGTTAACTATGTACACTAAAAAAAATTAAACTGCCTTAATTAAACACTATATATCGAAATTTAATAAAAATTAAAATATACAATTGGTATTTTGGTAAAAAAATCATTTAAACGAAAACTATGCAGTTTAGGTATAGAAAATGTGAATGAAAGTTTTCATTATTTTTAATGTTAATCGCGATAAAATATAACAAAATATAAAATAATATAATAATAATGGTTCCATTAAAAAAATTGACTTTTGACAGTTATCAATCTTCAATAATTTTTGTGGACACCCTGTATTAAAAGAAAGATTTAGGCAATTACTTCTTCAACTTAGACCTTTCCCTGAACATTTTATAGCAGAAACTGCAAAACATTAAAAAGTAAAGAGGAATTTATTTAAATTAAAAAAGGTCCTGCAAATTTTATTTTTTATACTAGTGTCAAATATTTTGAAAACCACTTAAGATGGGTAAAAGATGTGTTATATGAAAAAGATGTAGAATTTAATATTTAAATTACAACAAGTTCTAAGCTACCTTCAGTATAACCGTTAGTGCTCCAAACTTGAAACTGAATTGCCCCGAATTATTCTCTTACTGTGAAATATTCATAATTTTCCTATTTATAATTTTCGCGATACCTATCGACGTAGTTCCCGGATAGTCACCCTGTACAGTGAACACGTGAATAAAACTTTTCCTATTTTTTTTTTAAATCGCTCGGACCCGTCGATTTTGTTTTGTGTCTTTGTATATTTTATAATTAGTTTTTGTTATACAGAGTGTCTCAAGAAACCAGGACAATGTTCAACCCTAAAATTTAAATAAAACACTCCTCTTAAAATCTTTTATATAAGATATTTTTCTAACCCGAAATGGCTTGTGAAATATTTAAAATTCTTTAATAAAATAATCAGGAATTACTTTGTAGGTAGCGGACCGCGAAAATTTTATTATTGTAATAAACGTTTGTCAAATCGCCAGTGTTACCGGGATAGAAAAGATAATTAGTGAATTTTTAATAACTTACTAATGTTTTCAAAATATTTTATTTATATATTTTATGTAAGGAATGTAGAACTTTTTGTAACTAATATTTGGCTGAGGGTTGAAAATCATGTGTTTTGAGGTTTGACTAGCAGGTGGACGCTTAAATGCTCCTTTACTGAAGGGGCGTAACGAATCATTGAAAATTCTTATGTGCACATTCTTGATTTAAAAATGTCACTAGTTAGTAATTAATTACTAACGGTACCCACTGCAATCAAAGACATTTTTGTTTGATACTTGGAAACTGGAGACCTAAATGTAGGGTTTGTTACGGACGAATGCATATTTTTAAAATTAAGATGTCGTGTAATAATAAATATGAAACTGTTCCAACGTAAATTAATGTTTCTTGTTTCTTTTAATACTTTTGATAAATGGGGGTTGATTGCGGGAGTAAAGATAGTTAGGTTTGAAATCGGGGAAAAGTTAGTTACAGTTAGTGTCGACGGAGCCAGATCGAGAGGGTTAATTAAATACGTTCATTGTAAATGTGTTTTTCAAATATTAATCTATAAATAACAATCGCCCTTTTTGAAGTTATACCGCGTATGTTGGCGATTTGTGTCTGTGATCAATTAAAAGCATTCAAGTGTAAGTAGATATTTTTGTATAAATGAAAGCTCGCAGCAAATAATTTTTCAAGCCTATGTAACGTATTAAAAATCAAACATTGCCTTGCAAAGGTATCTTATTCGCACGCGGGCTCATTAAGCTGAAATCTGCTAAAACAAAAGACAGTGCAGGCTTCCTCACGGTCTTGATGTCAATTAGAATTGTTGGTTGTTGTTTATATTTATATTTGTGTAGAGGTGGACTGGTAAACAGGTAGATGATACCGCTGTGGTTGTTAATTGTAAAAGTCAATTGCCAAGTGGGTACACACGCCCGAGACAGATAACGCACTCAAATTTATATATCGGTCAGGATGTTGTGATCTATTTATAACTTACCCTTGAAAGGCTTTGTTTTAATGAGTTTTTTTTTGTGTCAGCTGTTAAGTAGAATTATTTGTCCGCAAACTAATTTCTCTTTATATGTAATTTATTGTAATTTGACTTATTTATTTTGTGCTTTCGTAGTCACTAAACAATTGTGTATGTGTAAATTCATTGTCTATTTTCTTTTGTTCTTGACTTTACCTTATTATCACCTGTGCAATTTCACTGTTGTTGTATTTTATATATACCGTAATTTGGCTTTATTGTTAAATGTGCCGATTTACTTAAAGACCGGCATGATTGGTTTTAAAAGGGCCACATGTTTGGTATTATGATTTTTATTTTGATTACTTATGACACAATTGTGGGCGTGACTACATGGGTTTTTTTATTGTGTTTATGTGTAACTAAACTGCTTTTTATTTATTTTTCTTTTAATGTTATAATTTTATACGCACTTTAACCTGATTTAATGGTGTTTCGTTATATATTTAACCCTTTCATTGTATTTTTTTGTGTGTTATTTGATTTATTAATGTGTGGAATTACTTATTTATGAATAATGTGGATTTTATTGGTGGTTCTTTCCCACAATAGTATATTAACAGGCTAAACCACCATTGCGCAAAGCTCGTTGATTTTAATTTGAGTCGTTTCATTGTTTACCTGCCCCACATGATGCAACACTTACCTCATCCATCCTATCCAATTCAAATAGCACAACGTACCTACCACTAGACGGCCACTTGGTTTGATCAGATTTGAGGTTTGCGAGTAATTAAATATAAGACTTGTAAATAAATTCTAATGTTTTAATTATTGCCAGAAAGGTCAAAGTAAGGCAGGCAATTATTTTGAGTAATAGTAACATTATTGTCAGTCAAGTCAAGAGAAATCACTTAGCGATTGTTTTGTTCTTGAATTTGCATTATTGCAAATAGGTACAAATTAAGACATGGTACCTGGGAGACTCTACAACTTAAATTAAAAAGTCCTGCAAATGTAATTTTTTATATTGAATGCCAAATATTTTGGAAACTATGTAAGATAGGTAAAAATAGCTGTAGAATTTGATGTAGACTGTGAGTCTAACAAAATATAGGGTGTTCCATTCAAAATAACGAAGTTCGAACCTACTTCCGGTATAACCCGAAATAGTTGAATTGTCCCTAACGTCATTCTCACACTATCTGATTCATAGAATGATTTATTCCTAGAATGGCCTAACCATAGAGTATTCGACTCGTAGAATGGCTTATCCATCGACTAGCAAGTTCAACGAAATTTTTATGTGTGTAGTACAATCCATAGAGACGATACATTTAAATAAAGCATTATTGTACGACACCTAAGTTTGAAATACTATTTGATAAATATAAAATATAGAAATTAATGATTTTTGTCAAATACTTGAAAGTGTATTTATTTAAATGTCAATAAATACCATTTGGTAATCAATTTTAATAGGTCCAAACATAATTACACCCTCATTACATGATTGTTAATATGAGAAATTAAATAAATGATAAATTAATGATTTTTGACAAATACTTGAAAGTGTATTGATTTAATTGTTAATCAATACCATTTGGTAATCAATTTTTAATAGGTCCAAACGTAATTATACCCTCATTACATGATTGTTAATATGAATACTAAGAAATTTATCAAAGTAATGTCCATTAGGTATAATTAGATATCAATTTGTAAGTCTTAGGAATTTTGTCCAAAAATGATTACAAAGATATGGTGAAAGTGCAATGATCACCCTCCATATAAAGTCGCTTTTTTTCGGAAATTACAGTACTATCGTATTTGTTGAGCAATAAATTACGTCCACGATGGCTACATTTTTTACAAGCGAGCGACAAAAACAGAAAATGGTTTATGAAGGATTCATTTACAATTTAAACAAAGATCCAGGCAAAGGACGTCGTTATTGGATTTGTGAAAGTTACTATACAACAGTAAAATGTGTTGGACGTGCCATTTCCGATGGAAACAACGCAGTCACTGTTACAAAATGTCATCATGGGCACGCGCCTTCTGCCGTAACAGTTCAGGCAAAGCAAATACGAAGCAAAATCCAAGGGGCTGCTGCAGACTTGCTAAATAGAAATGCCCCTCGGACCATTATTAACGAGTGTTTTGCAGGGGCTAGTGACGCAGCAATTGTAAGCGTTCCAAAATTGGCATCGCTAGAGCAAGCAGTCCGCCGGAAGCGTAAACACGGAATAGTTAATGAGGATATTCCGCATTCACTTGCTGAGATATATTTCTCAGATGAACTACGCCGAAGTAGAACAACGCTACAAGAAGATATTGTTTTTGCTGACACTGGTGCTGATGATCCCGACCGCATCGTAATACTTGGATCTCAAACAAACCTTAGACGTTTAAGCCGGTGCTCTACTTGGTTATGTGATGGGACCTTTCGTACATCACCAGATGTTTTCTACCAAATTTATTCGGTACATGGTCTCTATCAAAATCGTGTTATACCGTTCTTGGTATGTTTATTACCAAACAAGTCCAGGTCAACGTACGATAAACTTATTCAACTTGTTATTGACGGCATCGACAGAATGAATGAGGTGGAACAAAGACACTATCGACCTCAAACTATTATAATAGATTTTGAAAAGAGTGCAAAACAAGCATTTCGCTCCAAAATGCATACGGCTCATATTCATGGTTGCTGGTTTCATCCTTGCCAAGCACATTGGCGAGCCGTTCAGCGCTACGGTATACAAGCAAGGTATGTCGAGGATGTTAACTACGAAATCGCTGTAAAAAAAAATTCTGCATCGGCGTTTTGCAATATTGGCGATATTCGTGAACGTTTTCAATCCCTAGCGGACGACTTCTTGTTGAGTTTTGGTGATACAGAAGAACACCAACAATTTATTGAGTATTTCGAAAATATATGGGTTGGCCGTCCACGTCGTACGCCGCTATTTGGACCAGAGATGTGGAATTGCAAAGAAATTACAGAGCTCGGCCTTCCTCGTACCACTTGTAGCGTAGAATCTTAGCATAGCCAGCTACAGAAGACCTTCTTACCGCATCCAATTTTTTTTAAATTTTTGGAAGGATATATTCAAGAAGACCTTCGGGTTAATGCTGTAGCCGTTAAATTGGATGCGGGGGAACAAGTGCCGCTATATCGGAGCCTAGAATATCAATAAGCCAACCAACGGCTACTTCAAATCATTGAAAGCTATGATATCACAGAACCAAACGAGTTTCTGGGAAGGTGCGCTAATTATATTAGATACTGATGCAGAAAAATTATAATGTGTGTATGTATTTTACAAAAAATAAAATCTCACATTCATATTCCTATTCATATGCCAAATTAATAACAATCTATGAATTTAGTGTTCTATAATTTACGCATTCTTTGAATCGTCTTTTATGTGTATTACATATTCTATGAATTATACTTTCTATGAAATAAATATTATATGCTTTGCATTTTCTACGGGTTTGCCATTCTACGAATAGACATTCTATGCATTGCCATTCTTCTGGGACCCATCGACGCAGTTGCAGTGTAGTACAAAAAATAAGTCTAGCAAATGAAAAACCGTTTGGCAAAGTTCATTAATTGGAAAAACAGCAAAAATATTTTAAACTTTTTGTAATTGTAGACGTACTGTTATTATACACAAACGTCTAGAATATTTTGTTTATCTCTTTAAATAATAACTGTAATTGGAAAAGATCCATACTCACATATTGCAGATTTAGCGTACAATCTAAACATTCGTACTTTAAATAATTTAAAATAAACTATTAGAAATAAAACACTCTTCTATCAAGTAAGTAATTCCATTTCCCATATTCATACATACGAAAGTAATCGCATAATTGTAGTTTAAAATGCCCAGTAAAAGATTTAACATATATCAATGTTTATGTAGCATGTACAACAAAACTAACAATTTCTTATTTCTCATACACCTCGCCTAATATTTTCACTGTTAAGGATAATTAGTATTCAAATTCCACAAATATTTAAAAAATAGTAGTTTTAAACACTTCAAATCAAATGGTTTAAGTAAATAATCCAAATCATGATTAATTGAAAATATATGAAAATAGCGAATTTCTTGAAGTTAAATGCGAATTTGTTATCAATTTAATCGTGAATATTTAAGCGCTAGCCCAACTGTAGTATTTGTCTATTTTATACAAGGCATTTACTACATGGGAAATGTTATAAGAGCTGTCGTAAATAAGGAAACAAGGTCTATGGAATAAAACTGAACAATTTAAATACAATCATACTAACATTTCAAAAGAACTGTTGTAAACAATTTTAAAATGGAAACCATTAACTTCGAGACAGTTCTGTATTTAACCTATTTTCAATAATTCATCTGATGGTCAGGTAAGTTTTAGACCATTTTGCCTAACCTTTAATAATACTTTCGAATTTTTGTCAAGAATGAGACGTTCTGTATTTAATAGAAGTTGTTTCAATTTTTAAAAACATTCGAACGCCTTTTGCATTTTTAAAGTTGAAAAAGTTATCCCAAATTGCCACTGAGACAGTTTTGAGCTATGTACAATATGGCTATTAATTTACAGTACTGAAACGGTAGGCAAACTTTTGCTTGAACCTGTAACAATTGACACTGTTATAAACATTGACGGTTTTGGTCAGATGTACCAATAAGCTTGCAAGTTCGTAAATAATGTTACCTACTGAAGAAAAAGTCTCTTTAGTTGAGCACTATTTTCGCTCATACGGTTTAAATAGACAAAATGGTCCAAGAATTAAATTCGTACGTGAACAATTTTCGGAGCATTTCCAAAAACAGTAAGTAATACTATTTTACACGTTCAAATGGTACTTCAGGTCTCCTAATTACTTATAAGAAGTAACGAAATTTGATTGTGCATCAATCCATCTTTGTAAATGGGTTAAAATTAAAGGGGTGTCCAGAATAGCATTATTGAGTGTTGAGTGATTGGGTATCAAATATACCTTACGTGGTATGAAAACTGAGTTTTCGCGATGTATATTATAATTAAAAATATTTGGTTCTTCGCGATACAATTACGAGCTATACAGTGCCCGTCTAAATTCCCCCCTCCCCCCAGAACCTATTATGTCAACTATAAAACTGAAATTAATAAGATTTTGGGAAATCGAACTAAGGCATGATGATGGTATTCACTGACGTAACCATAAAAATGGCGGACAGCCGTCATTTTGTAAAATAATTTTAAATGGGTTCATATGGCAAGTAATACACGTAACTTCAGGAAATGATAGATCTAATCAAATCATTTTAACACAAAACTCTCATATAAACGTAAGTCAAATAGAATTTCGTTTTCGAGATACAGCGTTTTAAAGTTACAACAAAAATTATATTTTTGAAACATCTCCAAAACGAAAAAATGTTTTTCTCGTTCTCGATATAATAAATAGAGATATAAAGTACATTGGTTTTAGCTTATTACTACGTTTTTTATGTACAGTGGCCCATAACGTAAGGGGTAGTGCAACCTTTCAATCCCTAATTTCTATGCCGATGGAGTGAAATAGATTTTTTTTATTACAATACGAAACCTTGGTGTATTTCAGATAAATAAAAGATGTACTGTGTCTAAATCCATAACTTTAACACTTTCTAACATTTTTGCATTTTTAGGTATTTATTACTAAGTGCCTAGACAGGTTATTATTTCTGTGGCATTTGGGAAACATCAAAACGTGAAAATCAGTGTTTCGGAAAGAATACACGTAACTTTAGTAGATGATAGATCTAATCATTTTAACTCAAAACTTTCATATAAACGTAAGGCCAATAGTACTTCGTTTTCGAGATACAGGGTATCAAAGTTAATAACCGCCTAAGCAGTTAGTAATAAATACCTAAAAATTCAAATATCTTAGAAACTGTTAAAGTTATCGATTTAGAGAAAGTATATCTCTTTAATCTAAAAAACATCAAGGTTTCATATGTTAATAAAAAAATCCAATTTACTCCATTGGCGTAGAAAACAAAGATTAAAAGGTTGCACCACGCCTTGCGTTTTACGCAACACTGTACATAATAAAAACGAATTAATAAGCTAAAACCGATGTGCTTTATATCTCTATCATACCAAGAATGACAAAATTACCCTTTTTCGTTTGGGAGATATTTAAAAAGTCAACTTTTTTTTTAACTTTGACACCCTGCATCTCGAAAACTAAGGAGCACTGGACTTACGTTTATATGAAAGTTTTGTGTTAAAATGATTAGATTTATCATTTCCTGAAGTTATGTGTATTCTTCCCGAAACACCCTGTATATATAGATATAAACCAAAATCTTAATAAATTTTCAGGAAGTCCGTCAATACGGGCAGTTTGTTAAAGAAAAATCCTAATTACTTTAAGGCCAATATTTCGTTACTAATAAATAATTTAACCCCATTTCATACCCCAGCACAATAATATATACGAATTATTATCACTGTCTAACACGTTTAGATAACACTGTATATTTAAGAAGGTTACAATAATTGAAAAATTACTTTTAAACATATACATTAGTGTAGTAATTAAAATTTAAAGCGACTTCTATTTATTTATCTTTCTTATGTCAATTCGTATATATATATATATATATATATATATATATATATATATATATATATATATATATATATATATATCACTAAGATTTTTGTCACCTCTGCAATTCATTACTTCGGCGATCTGTATAATATAGCACATTTCCAAGAATGTTCTTCTATTGGAATTATTCTGTCGCAAAAAATTTTGTGTCTTCATAATTGATGGAGTGATGCAAGTTATTGAAGTGAGAAGTTAGAGCACAAGCATTAGGTTTTACTTTGCAATCGCTTTTATGTTGAGTCAAATTTTTTAATTTCCGAGAAGTCTGTCCTATAGACACCAATTTGCAATTATTACAAGGTGTACAAGGTATACTATACACCACATCATGTTTTGAAGTAACTAAGTAGGGTCCTTGAGATTACTGAACAGACTTTGTGCTGTATTACGATTAAATTTAGCTACGTTAACGGGCAATTCTTTAAATGTATAGTAACATTAATGTTTTATATTACAGACCTGGAATTTTGTAAGTATTTTACTATTGTAACTAATTGTTTTAGAACGCCTTGATAAAGTTTCAATTAGAAACGAAATATTGGCCTTAAAGTAATTAGGATTTTCTTTAACAAACTGCCCGTATTGACAGACTTCCTGAAAATTTATTAAGATTTTAGTTTAATAACTTGTAATTCGGTTGAAAATTAATTATTAATAATATATATATATATATATATATATATATATATATATATATGTATATATATATATTCTCATGACTTGAGAATGGCCAGTGAAATTTGATAGAAACGTCGTCGAGGAGAAGGAAGAAGAAAACGTGGGATAATACCCGGAAGAACGGAATATCGTACCAAACCCACGGAATCATAAAATTAAACATACATACGTACATACATATATATATATATATATATATATATATATATATATATATATATATATATATTATATGTTCTGGCAGTAGCATTATTCCACGCTCAAAAATTGTTTGCTCTTTGTTGGCAAAAAACTAATCTAGGTGATTTTTGACCTCCTCATTTGAAGTAAAGATTTTACCATCTAAAAAATATTGCAGTGACCGGAACAAATAATAATCCGAAGGTGCCACATATGGAGTGTATCCCACTCAAGCTGTAAAAGCTTTTGGCGAGTTACCAAATTTGTATGAGGCCTCGCAATATCTTGGTGGAACATTACATCTTTTCTGTTGATTAATTCTGGCCTTTTCTGTTGAAGTGCATCATTCAGTTTATCCAGCTGGTGACAGTAGACTTCCAAATTAATTGTTGTGTTATCCCGTAACAGCTCAAAAAAAAGATTCCTTTGAAATCCCACCAAACAGTCAGCATCACATTTTTTTAATGGATATTGGCTTTCAAAATGCTTTGAGCCGACTCCATGATCTCTTGCTCTTGTTTCGTTGACATTGTTATATACAACCCATTTTTCGCCCCCAGTAATGATGCGCTTCAAAAATGGATTATTTTCGTGACGTTTGAGAAGCGAATCACAGACATCAACGTGACGACACAAATTTCTCTCCGTGAGAACATGGGGAACCATCTATCGAGATTAGAGGTTAAACCTAGGCCTTTCAAGTAGTCGTAAATAGTGGAATTTAATAAATTTAACCTTTCACAGATGTCACGTGTTGTTATTCCACAGATGTCACGTGTTGTTATTCGCCAGTTTGCATCAACCAAAGCCTTTATTGTGTCTTTATCACCTTCAACCGGCCTTCCAGAATGTGGTGCATCTTCGACATCAAAATTGCCGGATAGAAATTTTGCAAACCAGTTCTGGAATTGGAGTACTGTCAATACATCTTCTCCATACACATCGGTTAATTTCTTTCTCGCTTGAATAGCATTTTTACCTTTTCTGTAGTAAGAAAGTAAAATATGACGAAAATGCTGCATTTTGCTCTCCATATTTAAAAGGGCACTAAACAAAAAATTCTGCGTAGAATCAATTGCACTTTTTCACTTACAAGCCTTGCTATATCAGCTGTCAAAACATATAATGATTATGCGGCTTAAGTGTGAAGTTGGGTACGAAACACTACAATTAAATCCACTGTCGAGCAAAAACGAAATTACTTTCCCAACAACCTTATATATTGTTTCGTTGTCCAGAAGAGTAAAAATTGTTAAAACAAATTATTTAACTAATAAAACAACTTTACCTGCCCAAATGTGCTACTATAATGAGTACATGTAACCCCTATATTCCATCAATTATTAAAGGACCTGAATATAATTCAATCTGTCCATATTTATCTACACCTCTGATTGATAATTGCAAACAATTTAAATTAATTGTTGCTACACTGCATTTATTTCCTGTAAATGACAATGCAACAAGCATTATCTAGCGTTAAAGCAACAATTTTTATTAGGAGACATAAAATGACCGTCGTGAAATGTAAGAGAAATGAATTTTTTGGAGAGTTAATGGAACGAACTATCGCCTAAGTGATTCGGACGTGGTTTTGACAACGCTAGTTTTGTGGCATTCCATTTTCTTAAGTTAACCCTTCAATACAAAAAGGTATAATTTTTGACGCTAATTGATGGCCGGGAATGCTTTAGAAATAATTGGATTTGCAATACCTTTTTACATTGATTACGGCTAACATACGTAATAGAACCCTCAAACCTTATTTTATCTGAATTAAATTCAGTACATACATTTTGGAGATATGTATGGTTGGGAAGGAAAGTAAAGGAAAAACATAGTTCTGAATTTAATTTAATAAAATAATTTTTACGTTAGTATACAAAATTCGAGCATATTTATAAATTACTCATCAGACATAACCATTCCCTTTAAAACTAAAATGTACATACACAATCGCTACCGGTGTAGCCCAAATCCTGCATGACGACTACATGATTTTCCGTTTTAAATCCTATTGTTTCAAAAACACTCAAAAAGTATAAAATCTCCTGAAATGAAATTTTGCGATTGAAAAAGGTCTGGCTTGCTGAACACGTAAAAGGGCTCAATGAAATAACTAGCAGTTTGAAATAAAATTTTTCATTATGCATTATATAACGTGCAAACTTCGATTGGTAACAAATTATGCAATCGGATGGGTGAATATAAATGTGAATGTTTATATGAAGTAGTCAACCAATAGCTATTGTTTTTTAGTTTCTTGCGTATCTTAGAACAGAGAGAACGTTCCGGAGTATTCTTGATTCAAAATATCATTTTGAAAATTTGTGTTTTAATCAGCTAATATGGTAATAGTAATAAACTAATTCAATCTATCAGAACAACAAAATACTTAGCTTCTTTGGGTTTTTTAATGTAGTATTTTTGAATTTATATTTTACACAAATCTCTGCGTTTCGATAACAGTTACAGTTATCGTAGTGCTTTAAGAATTGTTTAAGCTGTTACAATAAATTTATGAAATATCTTTCGCGTTTCATATATTTATTCCTCTTATATAATTGTTAAAGACTGCTGAGGAAACGTATAGATTTGTGTAAAATATAAATGTAAAAAGTCACCATTAAAAAACTCAAAAAAGCTAAATATTTTAATTAGGTGTAATATGGTAAAAATTTACATTTTCATAGAACTAGTGAATAATTGCTTTTGTAATTTAAATTTAATCATAAATCCAGACTATACCTTTTGAAAATTCATTTTGTCTATTAATGTTAGAGAAATTCACACTCAAATAAATACGAGTTGCACCTGTAGTATATTACCTGGTATTTCATATAACTTTCATACTCTTTAATCGCCAAATGTTGAAGACATTACACTAATAGACAATAATTAAAATTACCGGCAGCAAAAATATTGCTATCTGCGATCGCAAGAAAAAAAGACGGCTCATAATTTAAATTAATAGATCGAGTTTTTTAAAGTAAGTTACTTTGCACTTCTCCAGCTCTCTTAGGAAGTATTTTTGTATTAACAAACAACCACTTTCGATTAAACATGTCGCATAGTTAAACTTAACCGTTTTTGAAAAATTTATTTTGAGGTTATTACCAAATCTATGTATTTGTAACTCCGCATGCAATTAGTGCAGTATTTTATGATATTATGACTTATTTAATTTTTATACAGGGTGTACCAGAAATATAAATTTATAATTTTTTGTTTTAAATGTAAATAAATATCTTACCTTATATACAACACGGTGTATATTATTACATTATTCGAAAGAAAATTGAAAGACCTATATTTTTTGTAATACGCAAATTGGTCTATCTGCAATGGTTTTTGAAACATTTACAATTTAGCATTTTATTTTAATTCTTCGTGGTGTAATCAATGTGCACCCTGTTTAATATTAGGTATATTGACCAGAAACCGATCATAACAGTTGCCATACTTAAATCAATGGTAAAATGTATTGACTTTGTATTATGTATGTGAGTGAGAATGTAGTTTCATAAAAAAATTTTAATAGGTATAAAAATAATATTGTGAAAAAAGAACCTTTTTTAAAAAGCACTCTTTTATTTACGCATAGAAAGTGCACTAAAAAGCAGAAAACAATTTTTTTCTTTGCACGAAAATGTGATTAAAAATCTTTACGACTAAAAATAAAAGCGTAGAGCGCTCATTATAATTAATTTCTCATCATCACCTGTTTAGTATATGAGCGCCACACGCTATTTTTAGTCGTAAAGATTTTTGATCACATTTTGGTGCAAAGAAAAAATTATTTTCTCCTTTTTAGTGCACTTTCTACGCGTAAATAGAAGCGTGCTTTTTAAAAAGTTTCTTTTTTCACTGTATTATTTTTATATCTATTAAAAAAATTTTATTTAAGTACGGCAACTGTTATCATCGTTTTTTGGTCAATATACCTAATATTATACAGGGTGCACATTTATTATACCACGAAGAATTAAAATAAAAATCTTAACACTATAGATATTTCAAAAACCGTTGCAGATAAGACAAAATTTACTTATTACAAAAAATGTAGATCTTTCAATTTTCTTTCGAATAAGCCGCAAATTCACTTTGACGCACTAATGAGCAACAGTGTGTGTGTGTATATATATATATATATATATATATATATATATATATATATATATATATATATATATATATACACACATACATACAGGGTGTCTCAGAAACATGTTGCCAAACTTTAGGGGTTATAAAGGCCGATGAATTAAGTACTTTTGCCTTATAAACGTATGTCCGGAAATGAGTTGTTAAGGCACTAGACGAAGAAGTGTTAAAAATTGGAGAATGTTCGCATTTACGACTTTTGTATTTTTAATATTTATTAAATAAGAAAAACAATAAAACATTATATTAGTTGTTCAAAATTGCGGCCATCGACACGATTTTGGTTGCTCCAAATATGAGTATTGCGGTCTTTGAAGTAACTGTCTCTAGTAAAACAAGCTTATCAATGCTTTTTAAATTTTGTTTTTCTTCCATCTCCACTGATCGAGTCGTTCTTTGCTGACTTGTACCTACATTTGGTTTAAAATTTCCTTTTCCATTTCCTCAAAACTGAAATGTTTCATAGCAAAAGAACTTTTCTTCAATTATCAAAAATTGTTCAAATTTTGAATGACGTTTTGAATGTCACTTTGATTTTGTAAATTTCAAATAGTTGTTATTTTAAAGTGATAATTTAAGTAAAGAAGAATTCTTTTACTATGGAACATTTTAGTTTTGAGGAAATGGCTGATATGCATCTGATTTATGGAGAAGCAAGATGCAATAGCAGGGAAGCTGCACGGATCTACGCTGGTCGGTTTCCCAATCGTCGCCATCCATCTCGCAGATTATTCGTTTCATTACACCTTCGTTTAAGAGAAAAGGAAATTTTAAACGAAATGGAGGTACGGGTCAGCAAAGAACGGCTCGTTCGGTGGAGATGGAAGAAGAAGTATTGCGACGAGTGGAAGAAAAACCCTCCACTAGTGTGCGAGCAATAGCAAATCAAACTGGAAATACAAGGGCATCAGTATGGCGTGTACTTCATGAACAATTGCTATACCCTTATCATCTTCAAAAAGTACACAGTTTGACCCAACGGGATTACGGTCCAAGAGTAAACTTTTGTCGCTGGTATTTGGAAAAATGCGCTCGACAGTTCGATTTTAGCTCAGTTATTCTATTTAGCGATGAAGCTTGCTTTACTAGAGAAGGTTACTTCAATAGCCGTAATAGTCACATTTGGAGCGACCAAAATCCTCATGGAACATTTCAGAAGTCTAACCAGTATCAGTTCTCTATTAACGTGTGGGCTGGCATAGTAGGAGATCATATTATTGGACCGTACCTATTACCTCCACGTTTAAATGGTCAAATCTACCTAACATTCCTACAAGAAGTTCTCCCTGAGTTGCTTGAAAATGTTCCATTGGACATTCGTCGTAGAATGTGGTATCAGCGCGACGGATCTCCGGCGCATTTTACTCGCAACGTGCGGGACCACCTAACTTTACAATTTCCTGAGAGGTGGATTGGACGAGGTGGACCTGTTAACTGGCCAGCCCGAAGCCCAGATCTGACACCTGTCGATTTTTTCTTCTGGAGTTACCTCAAATCATTAGTGTATGAAACACCTGTAACTACAGAAGAAGAATTGATTGGAAGGGTAATGGCTGCGAGTCAAGTTGTTCAGGAAGATCCGCACATCCTTTATCGAGTTCGCCAATCAATGGTTCGACGTACGACCGCATGTCAGCAAGTCGATGGCCGCAATTTTGAACAACTAATATAATGTTTTATTGTTTTTCTTATTTAATAAATATTAAAAATACAAAAGTCGTAAATGCGAACATTCTGCAATTTTTAACACTTCTTCGTCTAGTGCCTTAACGACTCATTTCCGGACCTACGTTTATAAGGCAAAAATACTTAATTCATCGGCCTTTATAACCCCCTAAAGTTTGGCAACATGTTTCTGAGACACCCTGTATATATATATACATAGTGTCTCAACTTTTAGTCGACAAACTTTAACCACGATTTCTACATCGAAAAATAATCTTAGTTTGCTCTATAGATTATATCCTAAAAATGAACAGGGCCTTAATATATTGTAAAAAAAATAGAAATTTATTAGTTTCTCCTAAACCGCTTGATGTATTTGAAATTTTGTAGGCGTCGCTCACTTCAACCAACTTTTGTGATAAAAATATAATTTTTAGTCCCAACAGTGGCGTGCGTACAGACACTACTTTCAATATTTTTAAAGCAAAAAAAAGCATACGGCACTGCTTTTTATCGAAATAAAAATCACATTTGTAATCTCCATTTAATTCTGAATAAAAAAGATATCTTGTCTTTTTTTTTCGAGAAACACTCGGTTTAAGAGATAAACAATGAAAATCGTCCTAATGCCTTAAGCGGCTTTTTTTCAGTTGTCCTCTAAATAATAATGTCTAGATAATTTGCGTTTTTTTTTATAAAATAAATAAACAACTACTAATTAACAAATTGGTAAACATTATTAAATTTTATAACAACTGCTGAAAGTGTGATCCATCCTGTTCGATGCATTTTTGACAACGACAGCGCGTGGAATTCACTACCGCACCAAGTTGATGCTGATTGTTACGGAGTATTTCAGAAACGTGTTCAATTTTCAGTATAAGATTTTCTCGTCTATTTACGGTAATACCATACACTCTCTCCTGCAGAAACCCCTAGACAAAAAAATCTAAGACAGTCAGTTCGGGGGCCCTTGGTGGCCATGCAGCTGGACCTCTTGCAGGTAAGTAGCGAATATGATTTTCATTGTTACCCAATCGACCAATCCAGTGCTCAGGATAACTCGTATCACACCAGCGACGAACTTTTATGTGCATACCATTTGCAGCCACATTTCTTGCCGCACATTAATAGGAATATCTTCCAAAGTCGGAGGGACTGGGGGGTAAAAAATATGGGTCAGCTAAATTATCCCTCAGCACACCTAGCCAAACGTTGACACTAAATTCTTGTTGAAAAGTGCGCGTTCTAATTATATGAGGATTATCGTGCGCCCAAACGTGTTGATTGTGGAAATTTACCACTCCTCGTCTTGTAAATTAAGTAGCAATAATAAATTAAACAATTAAACAAAGTAACAATTAATGGGACAATTATAAACAATCAAAATTAAACCACTAAACAAGAAAACAATTAAAACAAGTATAAACAATTACAATTAAAGAATTATACAAGCTAACAGTTTTTGAACACATAGGTAAATGACAAAATGTCAAATTGACAAAAATTAACGTTGGAAAAAAAACGCCAACTGTTTTTTAAATTTTGATATTTCAAACTTTGAGGATCTTACTTACCTGTCTTCAGATTATTTTAGTGTTTAAATTACGATTAGCTTTATAATGCCGAGTTTATTTACTAATTCAGAGTATGCAGGCATCCATTTTATTTATGTGTACGGAAACGGTCAAGGAGCATGTCGAGAGTATGCTAGGAGATTCTCAAATAGGAGACATCCCGATAAACAGGTTTTCATGAATGTTCATCATAGTTTTAGAAATTATCTGGACATTATCATTTAGAGAACAACTGAAAAAAAAAGATTTATACTTCTACAAAAGGAAACAAACTTGTAGAACTTTAATTTGTTTTAACTACTTCTTACAAAAGTTTTATATGACTTCAAATATTTTGAAAAGTTGACATTAATTTTAACTTGTTGATGTAGCAAAATCACTTTTTAAAAATAAGTACATAAACACACTTAAAGGTGATGGTAAATATTTTTATTTATAAACAGGTACTCTAATATGTAACACAATTATTCATAGTAAGAAAATAAGGAAGCTGAAGAATAAATAAGTTTTAATACTCTAAGGAAGTTTTTCTTCTCCACGGATAATTCAAACATATTAAAGGTAAAAGTTATACCTATATTTACTGATGTTTAAATAAATGATAGAGGTTATTTACCTACTGAGTTATCAAAGTATTTTTTTAATTTGCGAATTTTGCTTATTTGACCATCGTCTGTTGTTAAATGCTTTCTTTCTAAATCTCTTCTATTTGATTTTGAAAGTTTTTGTAGTTTATTCGAATTACAATCCGTAAATAATCAAATAATGTGGTTAAGAACAACATCAGTAAATATTAGGCACATAACAGGTGCACAGACTATTTAGCAGTTATAGATTATATTATCTGTTCTTGATAATCTCAAGAATAAAAGTGACTAGTGGACTGTAAATAAGCAAAATAAACAAATGAATTAATTGAACCATCAAAATCATTCCATAAAAGAGTAACTGGTACTTACATTAAGGAGTGTGCTTAACCCCTCGCTGGACCGGCGCCGATCAGAAAAACCTTTTTAAAAAACACACTCAAGCACGGCGATGTCGCGTTGTTGCGGTATTATTGAGCAGTGCCTTACATTCGCACTCTGCTTGGGCCTTCCCGCTAAGTACTGTATATATATATATATATATATATATATATATATATATATATATATATATATATATATATATATATATATATAAGTAAAAACTACTCTTTTAATTAATTATAACTTGATGCAACATACCGCCGACCGAAAATAATCTATATTTTCCTAGACTAAAGGAAGTATTAAATTAAAATTATTGATAAGAATCAAAATCAAAACAGATATAATGATTTATATTTATATCCGTAAAAAAAAATATCCAAAATTATAACTAACTTAAATTACCAAAGTGTAACATTATTGATACATATCTGCAACTATTGATTAGGAAGAGGACAACACTAGACTACAGGTTAAGGTTCCGTTGAAGGTGTGTACCGACACAACTCGTGTAACTCCATCTTTACCTGGAAACAGTTTAGAAACGCGACCTATTTGCCACTGCATGGGTGGACGAGTTTCATCTTTTAGTAAGACGAGGGTGTCTACCTCAATTTCAGGCATAGAAGCAGACCACTTGGTACGCTGCTGCAAAGTATACAAATACTCTAACAGCCAACGCTTCCAGAAATCCTAGTGCAAACGTTGAAGTAATTGCCATCTCAATAAACGAGATAGCTTTAAATAGGTTAAGTCCGGATCTGGTAGAGTCGACAGGAGTTGTAACGTTAAGAAATGACCCGGAGTTAAAACGGACAAATCGTTAGGATCTTACTTAAAGCACATAGAGGACGGGAATTCAAAAGGGCCTTAATTTGAGTAAGAACTATAACATTTTTCCCAAGTAAGAATTTGATCTCCAACAACACGATTTAGATGCGTTTTTGTAGATTTAATTGCGCTTTCCCAAAGTCCACCAAAATGTGGACCACAAGGTGGATTAAATTTCCATTCTATATTTGCTGATTCTGCAGCTAGTTTCATATAATCACAAAGAATTTTATTTGCACGTACAAAATTTGTGCCGCAGTCACTAAATAAATTAGTACAGCGACCACGACGAGCTATAAAGCGTCACAATGCAGCTAAAAAGGCTTCACTGAACAAATCAGATGCCAATTCTAAGTGAATAGCTTTAGTAGTATAACAGATAAATAAACATATGTAGCTTTTATAAGTTTTAGAACCACGTAATTTTACCAGCCTAATAGTAAAGGGGCCACCATAGTCAACACAGACATACTGAAACGGCTTGACTTGACTAATGCGTGTTGATGGTAAATTACCCATGATTAAATTTTGGTTGACAACGCCAGCAAGTAAGGCAACGAGAAAGACATTGGCGAATAACACGTTTGGCGGATAATATCCAAAAATTTTGAGATAAAAGATAATGCACTGTTCGTAAACCAGGGTGTAAGTATTTAGAGTGACAATCTTCGATTATTAGTGTAGTTAGTCTGGAATGTGATGGTAATAAAAAGGGGTGTTTTTGATCATAAGTTAGGTGTGAATGAGTTAATCTACCCTGCTCATTTAAAAATGGATTGAGGCGACAAAAAGGTTTAGAAGTTAGTTTAGTATTTTTGAGACTAACAATTTCACGATTAATATGTGAAAGTTGTACTCTTTTGATTAATAATAAAAGTGAATTATGTAACTCTATTTCAGTAAATGATCCCGAAATTTTATCTACGGGATGCTGTAGATTATATAAATATCTCCGACAATAAGAAATTATGCGTTTTATTTTTGCAAGGGAAGAATACTTCTTCATTAAAATATGATGATCATGAAGTTCAGATGGAAAAAGATCCCTACATCCACAATCCGCAGGATTGTTATCCGTCTTACACGACGCCAACAAGAGGGCGAGACATTACCTTGGATATGACTAACAAGATTACTCACAAAGGTTTTCCATTTATTTTGCAAAATGAAAAGTAATTTAATTTCACCGCTTTGGTTGACGACCCGTATGTAAGTTACAGCTGTGTAACCTAATTCTAAAGCATCACAGAAACCGCGAAGCTCACAAGTGTTAAAATTATTAAATCAAATAAGACGACTTATTTTTACACTTGATATTACAGGTAGCTCGGATAAATACTTATTCCAAGCAGTTGCAATATCAGCAGGGGGCACATCGTCCCAATTTAAACCCAAAGACCATAACCTGTGCATTATACTACGTTTAGCTATGAATATTGAAGGTGATAGGAATCCTAACGGATCGAACATTCGTGCTAATTGTGATAAAATTGATTTTTTAGTGCATTCTCTCGTAAGAGGAACAAATCGGTCGTTGGTTGCCAATGTAGGCCTAGTATTTTAAATGAATTGTCTGTATCAAAGGACAAGATTTCACAATGAGAACCAGGAACTGTAGATAATACTGTTTTACAGTTACTAGTCCATTTTCGTAGTTCAAATCCGCCTTTATTTAGCAAAAAAATTAATTCCTTTTGAAAAGATAATGCATCTTCGGTTCAGGCTGCTACTGTTACGATGTCATCAACATAAACATCAGAAAGCAGTGTTTTAGAAGCTCTTGGATAAGCATCACTTTCATCAATTGATTAAGAAAAGAAACACCATATGTTACAGTTTTTAATCGAAATTCTTGTATAGAATGTGACTGATTAAAACGCCATAAAATACGCTGAAAATTACAATCATCAGGGTTTATCCATATTTGCCGATACATTTGTTTAATGTCCGCTGTAAACACAATAGGATGCAAACGAAAATGTAATAAAATAGTACCTTTTGCAATTTAGGGCCAATCTACAAATGATCATTCAGGGATTTTCCTTGCACTGTCTGTGCAGAGGCATCAAATACTACTCGTAATTTAGTAGTACAACTGCTTGGTTTTACAACACCATGATGAGATATGAAATAGTAATTATTATTTCCGGACACACAGGTTCCATATGACCAGTATCCAGATAACCTTGTATAAAATTAACATAAAATTAATTCTTTGAGAGATTCATCGTTATATAGACGTTTTTCCAAAGAACGAAATCGCCTATCAGCAATAGAATAAGAGTCACCTAAGATTGGTCTAGAACACTGAAATGGCAAAGAAACAGTATATCGACCCGTCTTGTCTCGTAAATGAGTTTCATTATAAATTCTTTCGCATAATAGGTCATCCGGGGCAATGGAAATCGTTTCCGGAACCTTTTCAACTTCCAAAAATTGTTTCAGACTATTGTCAATGTCTGACGCTGAGAAATGTGTATAAACTATTTGAATTTACAGCATTTATGGTTTTACCCATCAATACCCATCCAAAGTTAGTATTGATAGCTTTGGGTTGAGTTTCCTCACCACATATGCAACCTGATTTTAAAATTGAGGTAAATACGTCAGCGCCTAAAAGCATGTCTATGGTACCTGGAGTATTAAAGTTGGAATCTGCTAAATTTATTGAATCCAAAAATTGCCAGTTGTTAATATTTATGTATTCGGTAAGCAATTCTGGACATATTTTTGATAAGACCATGGCATCAATGGTTAAGGAAGGGTGAGTAGAAAATTTAGATTTTATAGTAAGTGTAGTAATACCTTTAGAATGTATACTATTTAAACAATTAATTGACCGTTAAGCCAAATTTTTGTAAACACTTTTCCGATATGAAATTGGCCTGACTGCCGCAATCTAGTAAAACACGTACGTTATGGAAATTACCCCAATAATCTTTGATATCTACAAGCGCAGTGGATGATAATACGACATTATTTTTTGTAGTGTTTGTCAAAGAAACTACCGAGCTTCCAGCTTCCGTAGTGGTGGCTGTTGAAAAATGATTGACTTCGGAACTTTGAGTTTCAAAATTTGATTTAATTTTATCTAAACTATGAGTATTAGGTTTTTTAAAATGTAATAAAGTATGATGTCTACCATTGCAGTCTTGCAGGAGATTTATCTAAGAATTTAGGACATTTATAGATTAAGTGATTGTTAGATTTACAAAATCGACATTTTTTGGCGTTAGAGTTAGTATTAACCAAAAGTGATAAAGTTTTTTATGTTTAAGGCTAACTAAAGTTTTAGAAGTAGTATTCGCACTTGAATATAAAGTCTCTATAGCCTGACGCTGAGTTTCTAAAAATAAAATTAAATCCTTGTACTTGAGAATTTCAGTTGATTTTTGTTCTAATTCAAAACGCTTTTTTATATTACTGTTTAGTTTGTTAAAAAGAATGAAGTCCCACGAATCAGTAGGAAATTTAAGACATTTTAAAGCCTGTAAATTTTCGGAAAGGGTATTAATTAAATTTCTTAATAATTTTGGAGAATCTGACGAAATACTAGGAACTCCATAAAGTTCATTCCAATAATCTGTAGTGATTAATCGTTGATTCTCAAATCTTTTGTGTAGAGTTAAATGCTATGTTATAATTATCATTTGTAACGGGAATATTTTGTAATATTTGATCATCTTCACCTGTTAAATTACTTAATAGATACTGAAACTTTTCAATATCTGAATGTTACTATTATTATGAATGAGACTGATAAATAAATCTTTAAATTACCATCAAAATGAGGCAATTCTAATTTAGGTAAACGTACATTACCTTTAACAGGTTCTGTAGAAGGCTCATTAGTATTATTTTCATTACAGATTTTTAAATAAATTTCGCTAATGCTAAAATTAATTTCATCTATTCGGGCAACTACTTCATCTAGGAATTCAATCAAATCTTCATTTTCGATCATTTTCATCTTGTATTAAATTCTGTATACCACTCCTTAACCAATTTATATTTATTTTTAAATGAATCATTGTGCTCTTCATTATTTAAGGCCTGATTAGCTACATTTAAAATAGGAGTTAATCGCTTAATGTTCTGTTCGCCAAAAAAGGTAACTTCTTTTATGCTTAATTGTGGCATGATGAAATAAAAATAAAAATTACTTTTTCAATTAATTATAACTTGATCCAACAGACACACTCAACATAATATAACTGATTGATTTTCGGAAACAGAAGTAATTTAATATAATCGCACAAAAGAGTTGCACCTGCAACTCAAGTTTGTATTTTAAATTGTTTGTTTTACAGTGAGTTCCCTGCTACCTGGATGAAAGTGAGCCGCCTTTCGCTACTTGAGGAACATAATTTTATGATAGTTTCGTAGTATTAAGTGAAAAATATTTTTAGATTAAGTCACATATTATAGCATTGTTATAAAATAAGAAATAAATCGTTGGTTTTGGGTGGATCTTGCCATTGCCAATAAAATAAGAATCCCCCCAAAATATACCGACTTGAAAGCTATGCCGGGCCCACTGGATATAGCTCTCAAATAAATAAACTATTGTAAAACCCGTTAACTAGGGGGTTACTGCAATAGGCGTAAACATGGACCTAATCCTTTTGTTTGTTTACACTCGCTACAAAAGAATAAATTGTAGGGTTCTTTTATAATTTTTAATAATTTTAAAATTCTTTAATAAAATATATATTGCTTTTGTGAGAAGTTAAAATGTTTTAATTTAATTTGAGTAGTTTTAATTTGTAAAGATATCATTCATTAATTTAAATTTAATTTACTTGCTATCTGGAGTAAATGAACTTTAATATTTGCTTCGCCAAATTCCTCTCTTATCAGGTTGCGCCGGGCAGCTCGATTATTACAATAAATTAGCTAATTAGACACAATCGATGACAACTGCTAATACGCACAAACACTTTATTTTAAATTGTTACGTCACTTGTTTTGTTATCACCAATTTGATAGTATTCACACTTTTATTCACTTTAATCTTTTATCTTTTAATAAGGAAAGTATTTTTTTTACTTCCTTATTACAATACTAACTAAATTTTATTGTATTTTCTCAATATGACTATATATTACTGTCATTTGTGCCGTGGCAACAACAACTCCTTGAGGTTAACCTCAAACAACTCTAACTAGTCAAAACTGCAAGTCAAGTTAACAACTGATTCCCTCCTACAATTCATTTACGCATTTGCAGTTGCCGAGTTTAATTTAAATGCTTTCTAATTGATTATGTACCTAACTTATTGCATTAAATTCAAGCTTTTCTTATCAATATTAGATAAACTTACATATAAAGAACAGACTTAATCTATAAAATAACGCAAACTATAACATATCATTTAATATAGCGCAAAATTTGAATTTCTGAGGCACCCGTTACAATACACAAAAACAATATTTATTCCATTCTGTAACATTTTGCATCTATGTCTTCTGAATCACCATTATTTTCCAAATTATTATTATTTTCGAGAGACCACCATCAGATATTCAAAAGTATGCAAAATAGTTTTTTGACACCTCACTATCACTAGATTTAACTATACGCTAAGGCCCTTAATTTCTTAATTACACTACCTGTAAATAAAATATAAACACTTTTCAATAATTACGAAGTGGCAGATGTTATATTTCCATTCAATAAATATTTTTTAGGTATTTTGCTATGTTTAGAAAGCTTAAAAAACGTACAACCTAAAGAAAAAGAAATGTACATTATCCGAAAAAAATAAATGAACCATTTAGAAAATAATATGTGTAGGGTTCTTCACATAAGCATAAATGAGTGCGCCACTCCCTTTCTCTTTCTATCACAAGAGCTTCACTTCTGAGCTGCTGAGAGCATTCCAGATTGAATTGAGTTCAATTTCTCCAGGACGTATTGCTTTTCATATTTATGCAGTTTAGCAAGGATGAAAAGATCTATTTTAAAATCTGTGACCGTAAAAGCATTTTTAACCACTTTTGCAGATCGTCCTTTTCCATGAACTACATGGCATTTTTCTACAACACGTGAGTAGTATGGAGCGTCGTCCATAACAATTAAAGATGGTTCTTGTAGATAAGGTAATATCTGCTCAACTAGCCACCTCTCAAAGGTTGCTGCATCCATGTTATCGTGGCAATCAAACAATTTGGAGTGTGCAGCGAATAGTGAACTGCTATTTTCAATAAAACCATCTTGATTTCCAGTGTGTAATATGATGAACCTTTTACAATTAAAAGAATAATTTGCATTTTTTACATTGTTTGGTGTATCGTCTTGCCAAGACCTTTTCTGCGATCCTTTAGAGAATATCCGCGTTTGATCTAGGAATACAACCGTTAGAGGTGATTATGGTTGCATATTGTGGACGTACTTTACAAAAACTTTAATCTTGCAAATGCAACATTCCCTTTCTCGTACTGCGCTCGCCGAGTGCAATATTTTTTAAATTTGAATCCAGTATTATTCAATATTTTACTTACGGTTCGCAGATATGCTACCAGTAATTATTTTTCTGCTAATGTTTTCTGACTCTAATAGAACCACTCCTTTTTGAGCATATTTCTCATAAATGATATCTCGTATAGTTTTATTTGACCTTTAGGTACATCATCTATTTTAAACTTCTTACGAGGTTTCTGGGTAATTTTAGGTAACGAAAAGTACCTTTTCTTACTCTCGATGATCTTTAATGTAGGCACACTGATCATTAAAGCTGTGTCTGTTGTTCCTTGCACTACCTCAACGTTATGCAATATATATATATATATATATATATATATATATATATATATAATACTAGTTTGTTGAGGAGGCAGTCAATTTATCTTATTACTATATTATTATATTATAAATTGACTGCCTCCTCAACAAACTAGTATTATTAATTACTATCAGTCAATAGTACCTTCTCTTTGTGTGTTATATATATATATATATATATATATATATATATATATATATATATATATATATATATATATATTCGCACACATTAACTAAATTCTTGGAAACGTTCGTTTAAAAATTTTCGGGGAATTTTAAAATTGAAAACACAAACGTAAATCCGAAACTAAATATAAATGCAATTCGTCTAGAATTTACATTAAATAGGCATTCTTTCACTAATTGTCTTCCAATAACATTAAAACCACGTTATTAAAGATCATACTTTGTATTTGATAATATTAAACCTACACTTAATAACATATTTACGAGTGTAATTGATTGTTGTTGCCATAGTTACTAGAAGCTACTACTAGAATTAATAATAATTTATAGGAGACGGCTAGATTTGAATAAAATCTGTCCGCCCGATACGTTGACATGTCATATAAAGTAGAAGCAACTATTTTACTCGAAAAGTAAACGTTGTACGAACAAATTTAAAGATGTCTTTTCTTTTCTAAATAAAACTGAATTTCAAAAAATCATAAAACTAGCTGCACAAAGCAGTGGCGTAACATATTTTAGGTGAAAAATTTGGCTCTCCTATTCTATAGCGACGCCACTGGAGACAGTATCAAGACCAGATTTCGGGAAACAATAAAGACTTAGAAAGAATAATCATTCCTTTCAAGCCAGTACCTTCAACAGTTTTTGAATTATTAAACAACAACATCCAAATTTCAAGAATTAACATCCTGCATCTCCGAAACTAAGAAAGATATAGATTCATCACATGTTACGTAATTAGGCCCTCTATGTCCTCTTAAAGTTTGAAAGGTAAACTTCGGACCACCCTGTATATGAAAAAGATAACTCAGTGAGTTTAATATAAGTAAGAGTAAGAAGTTGGTAGGTCACAATCTACTTGATAGAACTATAAATCATTTAATATAATGTTATAAATGCAAGTGTATGGTTTTAAATATAAACGTAACAGTTTGAGTGTCACAGCTTAACCATTTTAAGTAGAATTATTTTCATTGCGCTCCAACTATTCCTAACTGGGTAATTACAACTTTCTAGCTTAAATGCCATATGTTAGAACGACAAAGGTATATACTTTGTTGTGCAATGTAAATAAAAGCGCTAAACCCAAATTGAAACTCATTCATTTTAAAGACTATACTAGGATTATCCTTCTTCCCCTTCACATTTTTAAATAATGGATGACGCCGTACCAATAGGAATCATCAACGGACACGTGGCGATTCAAAAGACAAATTTAATTATAGAATTGTCATTTTTTAAAAATTATTGTTAGCTTTATTACATTCTTTATTAATATTAACTTACTTAGTTGTCAAGTATACATTACTTACTTCATACATGTCAAGCATTATACAATAAACAGAAGATAGGATGCTTAGCAGGCGAAAATCAATCCGCCGTGCGCATGACGTCACTTGGTGAATAAAATTCGAATGTACCGCATTAAGGCAGCAGTTATGGCGTTTTAATCTACAAATTGCTGACAGTTAAATGTTTTTGGATTAACTTGCATAGAGTTGACTAGGAGCACTTTTTGTTTTTGTTATGCTTGCAAATATTATTACTGGGTGAAATGAACTACTTTTTTCAATGATATATACAGAGTGACCCAAACTCGATGGCCAAAACGAAAACAGCCGATTCCTCTGGCCAAAAGGAACAAAAAATTGTTAATACAGGGTGTGTCTATTGTTGATGGTTTCCAAGATGTTAACTTTTTTAATTTTTCGATTTCGTGGACTTATTTTTAAATCACGCTATATCTTCCAAACTAGAAGAGTTACAAGAAAACACATTAGGAGAAATTTGTAGAAGATGAAATTGCCTTAAAGAATATTGAATTCATTCGAGACAAACTCATCATTCAACATTTTAATGACATAATGAATTCAGAAATGATTTTTTCAAATCCCAAGACAAATTTCCAAGAGGAATATTTTACCAATAGAGATGGATTGGATACATGGCCGATAAAGGAAAAACTTTCTTTTTTCATAAGCTTCACAACGATATGAAAAAACTTATGGTTGACGTACTAATTACTGAATTGTTACAGGAATACACCTCAGGAAAAACTTTTAGAGCATAAAATTACCTTTAAAAATATGGTAGAGTAGATGAGAATTGACGATTTGTCCCTCACTTTTCAATCAATCTGTACATTTACGGCAAGAAATACGTCTCCTTTACTGATATCTTTTTATCACCGTAGCAACGACTTGACATTAGTAAGTTAGTTGTCAAAATTTGTTTGCTATTACAATTTTGCTGATTTCAATACGAGTTCTTTCTGTTGTAGTGATATTGTAATTTTTTTTTGAGTCGTTCTTGTTCTTGTTATTATTATTGTTCTTGTTCGTGTTCGTGTTTTCCTTCCTGAGTCATGTTTTCAAATGAAGAATATGTCGATATTCATTATTATTATGGTGTTGCCCAAGGGAATGCGAGTGAGGCTGCTAGACTGTATGCAGCTGCTTTCCCAAGAAGAATACATCCAGAATGAGGGGTGAGATCTGGAGATCTTGGAGGCCACGCCACTGTACCACCTCTTCCAATCCAACGTTGGGGATAAGGTTCGTTTTGCCAATCTCTCACACCTCTTCCGTAGGGTTGCTCCTAGCGACATCACTAAGACATACCTTTTTAGAAGAAAAGATAGGAGAATCGATTTTCTAGTCCAAAATGGCATACAGTGTAGCAAAAAAATTGCTACGATTTAAAGGGATCGAAATCGTTGCCGCTAGCGCCCTCTAGAAACGACAACCAAATGGACCACAAATTTGAATTTGTCATCCCAAAAACCCCGTATACGAAATTTCATGAAACTATTTCGAAACAGTCGAAAGATATTGAAGAAAACGCGATTTTTTTCAACTTTGACACCCTGTATCTCGGAAACGAAGCATTTCCAGACCCATGTACATATGAACTTTTTGCTTAGAATGATGAGTTCTAGCACGCCTTTAATTTTGGCGGATTAGATAAGATTCACCCTGTATATATATATATATATATATATATATATATATATATATATATATATATATATATATATATATTATATATTATAGAAATTAAGATATTAACACAAAAGTCTTCTACTTCTACTTTTAAATTTCTTCCATAACTTTTTTGTCAAAATGTAAAGAACATATTCTAGCATTTGATACGTTAATCTTGTCTCGTTTACAAGTATGTAACCATTTTGTTTAAATTATTGTCTTTAGGAAAACGAAAGAATATTAAATCTTTATTATAATTTTTAGGCTGATTGTCTACGTTGCAAGTAGCAACAGCACAACGCATATTTGTGGCAATAACACTCGAATTCTCAACAAAATTGCATTACAATACAGCGTGATTCCTTTTAAAGGTAACACTAAATAATTCTGTCCAGTGATATTGGATTGAGGTGGGGTGTTTTTAAATAGTTACGGCCTATTGAAATACACATTTTTTACAATTTTTAATTTTTAACAACAGATTTGGATAGACCGAAATTTTTAAGTCAATTTGCTCCTTTTATCATACCTCGAAACCAAAATTGACTAAATGACAACGAGTTAAAGTTTCGATTAGAATTTTATGAATTATCATGCAATTTCGCGTATTTGTATTCCTAGGTTTGCAGACATTATTAAATCATTTAAATTTAATTTTGAGGAATTAATTAACTACAATTAGACATAAATATTAGTTAATTTAGAAAGAAAAATAAACAATAATTTTCGTCATACAGCTGGGTAATTACTTGTAATCTCTAACATTATTTTCTTTGTAACCTTTACTAAAATAAACAAAATTTTATTTATCGCGTGCTAAGAATAATGTTATCCGTTAGTCCGTACAAATCTAAAATAATAACTTATTATAACTGATAAGTTATAGCATTTGTTTAAATGTGCTAATTGAAAGTCATTACAAGTCTTAAACTCGCATGTAACGCACGTATTTCATTGTAATTTAAAATGCCAAGTAACAGTGAAAAGTTGATATGCTTTTAGTTTATGGTGAATG
This sequence comes from Vesta saturnalis, assembly GCA_036346205.1. Taxonomy (NCBI): domain Eukaryota; kingdom Metazoa; phylum Arthropoda; class Insecta; order Coleoptera; family Lampyridae; genus Vesta; species Vesta saturnalis. The sequence goes on along the minus strand of JARFJB010001907.1, from coordinate 358,850 downwards.
TCAGCGTAATTCACGAAATGCCGCTAGAGTTTATGCAGAATGATATCCTGAACGATATCACCCTCCTCACAATTACTTTGTCCGAATTGTACCGTCTTTGAGAAATAGTGGTGAGCTACCTGTAAGACAAGGTAATAATCGACGAAATCAAAGACAGTTGATTGGAGAGGTAAACGAACAGGACGAATTGCAGTATTAGCATATGTTCAATTAAACCCTCGATCTTCAATTAGGCATTTAAGTAAGCAAATTGAAATTTCTTATCAAAATGTTCATAAAATTTTGAAAAAAAAATAAATTACACCTGTATAATCCTGATTTAGTACAAAAGTTGGTACCAGGTGATTCTAATCGTAGACTTATATTTATTGCGTTTTAAGTTTTTTTACGTTTTATCTGTCGGACCGACGAATCAAAATTTACCAACAACGGTATAATTAATAAACAAAATAACCGGTATTGGGCTGATCACAATCCATATTGGACCACTGATACAAATCACCAAACAGTTTGGGGAATTAACGTTTGGTGTAGGTTACTCGATGGGAAACTTCTCGGCCCATATTTTGTACTATGGTACGCTTACTGGGAGAACATACTTGGAGTTTGTAACTGATGTTTTACCTATATACATGGACGATATACTATTTTGTTTATACTAAATTGTGTTAATTTGTTTAATTCTTTCTTAGTAAATTAACTAAAATTTACGTCAAAGGCGTAATTTAAGTTAATTAATTCCTCAAAATGAAATTTAAATGATTTAATAATGTCTTCAAACCTACGAATAAAAAAAATATTTGAAATTGCATGGTAATTCATAAAATTCGAGGATGATTGTTGTAAAATTCAATAATTTTAATCGAAACTTTAACCCGTTGTAATTTAGTCAATTTTGGTTTTAGAGCTATGGTAAAAAAGGACCAAATTGACTTAAAAACGTTCGGTCTATCCAAATTTGTTGTTGAAAGTAGGTGTTGCTATTTAAAAAAATGCAAGTTGTGTTGCGCATGCGCACAATAAAAGGGTTAAAAATTTGAAAATTGTAAAAAAATGTGTATTTCAATAGTCCCTAACTATTTAAAAACACCCCACCTCAATCCAATATCACTGGACATAATTATTTAGTGTTACCTTAAAAGGAATCACACAGCATATGTTATAACTTGAATTGTAGTTTTATGAGAAACTTAACTTAACTTAACCTTCACGCCATTCCCTTGCGGGGTAGGCGAAACAATCCCTGCCTCTTATTTATTTTTCATTCACAATCTTTCTCCATGCTTTCCTATCTCCGCATACCTAGCTTCCGCAAGATTCATACATAGTCTCTGACATGCCCTTTTGTTTTTAAAACTCCTTATCGTTCTTTCCTTTATCATAGATTCTACTACATTCAGCCAAGACCAAACCAACGAATGTACAACTTTTATATCTATCCATCATCGTCTTTTCCTCACCACACTCTCTCATTATGCATTCATTTTTTATCTTGTCCCGTCTTGTTTTACCACACGCGCTTCTCAGGAATCTCATACCCACGGCATTTATTTTTCTTTCGTGCTTTATTTGATATACCCATGTCTCACTTCCATACAGTACTGACGGGACGAATACGCCATTATAGATTCCTCGTTTCGCAGCTAGGCTCATGTTTTTATTTCTCATTATCGTCCACATACTTCCAATCACCAATTGTACCATCTTCAGTAAACATTTTACCGAGATATACCAGCTCGTCCACTTGCTCCACAATTTCATCTTGCAGAGTAAATACTCTACTCTCCTTTCCACCTTCCCGATTGAACACCACAACCTTAGTTTTGTTCACGTTTACCTTTAGGTCCATGCTCTCACAGACTGTATCAAACTTCTTCAGAGCGGTTTGCAGCTCATCCGCACTGTCACTTAATAAGAGTGTGTCATCTGCATACACCAGAAGCCGTACATTTACGTCACCAACCATTACACCATTTGTATCGGTACATGCTTGTCTCAGACATTTATCCATGTATACATTGAACAACTACGGTGACATCACACAGCCTTGTCGCACTCCTTGCTCAATATTAAAATATTCACTCACACCTCCTCTCACCCTAACACATGCCCGACTACCGTTGTATACTGCCCTTATTCCATTTATTAGACCTTTATTTACGCCATATTTATTTAATATTTCTCACAGCTTCTCTCTATTCACTCTGTTATATGCTTTCTCCAGATCTACAAACGCACAGTACAACTTCCTTTTTACCTTTAAACACTTTTCGATCACCTACTGGAGAGCAACCATCTGATCGACATATCCTCTCCCTGGCACGAAGCCACCTTGCACATCCCACATCTTAGTTTGTGTAGTTTCTCCTACTCTATCAATCAGTATTCTTCCAAATACTTTACTAGGTACGCTGAGTAAGCTTATTTCTCTGTAGTTTTTACAATCACTCTTGTTCCGTTTACCCTTATACAATGGTACAATGATCGCGCTCTTTCAATCACTCGGCACTTTTCCACACATAAGGCATACAATGAATAATTCACGCAATCTTCGTATTTGCACCACCATACTTGAGCATTTCACCAGTGATTTCATCTACGCCTGCTCCCTTGCCGTTTTTCAACCTTCCTACTGTTTTCTCTACCTCATTTATTCCAATATCCTTCTCAGTTTCATTCATCATTTCTTCTATATTCTCCTTATGTAACCCTTCAGTCTTACTTTCCTCACTACTGTACAGCTTTCCGAAATATTCTTGCCAGCATTTCCTCACTTCACAATCGTCCCATACTATTTCGTTTCTATCATTCATCACTCCTGCAGCGTTCTGTTTTGGGCCATGTTTTGTATTTTTGACCCATTTCCAGAAGAGTTTTTGTTTCCCTCAAAATCATTCTGCATTTTCTCTCCTTCCACAGCCATCACTTCCTCTTTATTTATTCTCACTGCCTCCTTCGCTTCTTTGTTTCTTAATCTGTACACCTCATACAATCGTTTCTTCTCAGTCTCATTTTTTCGAGCAATCATTGCCATGTACGCAACTTTTTTCTTACTTACTGCCTTTTTTACCGACTCATTCCACCAAGCACATTTTTTCTGTCTACCTTCAATCACTCTACCACATATTCGCACGGCACAATTGACAACAGAGTTTTGCAAGCTTATCCATGCACTTTCAACGTCAGTATCTTTTATTTGTTCGTTCCACACTGTTTCATTCACATTCAACTCTTTACTCACAGCATCTGCGTATTTCATTCTCGCACCATTATCCACTAGTTTGTCAACCCTAATTCTGGACGTTCGCACTACGTTTGATTTCCTTCTCCAGACCCACTTTTGCCCTAAACACACTCTCGGTACAACCAAAAAGTGGTCCGCTCCGCGCATTACTTTTGTTTTTCACCTGGTTTCTAAGTCGTTCATCATACACTATCAAGTCTATCATACTTTTAGATTCACCTCTTTGTCATGTATACATATGCACATTTTATGTTTAAACCACATATTGGATACAAACAGATGTTCAGCAGGTGTTCACCGTTCTCATTGACTCTTTGGTCTCCGAACTTTCCTAGAACGCGTTCACTATGTTCTCTCTGTACACCCACCCATCCGTTCATATCCCCCACTATGATCACTCTTTCGTTTGGCTTATATACGTTCAACACGTTCTCTACTTCATTCCAGAAGTTCTCACGCTCCTGGTCTCTTTCTCCATTCACCGGTACATAGCATGCAATAAGAAAAATTCTTCGAAACTCCACTTTCATTCCAACCAATATTACCCGGGGAGATACCAATTCGTACTGTTTGACACATCTTTTCGCTCTTTCACTTATGAGCATCCCAACTCCTTTTGCGCCATGCACTTCCGTCTCAACTCCTGACCATAGTGCCAGGCTGCCATCCTCCATCTCCACAGCATCCTTTCCTTGCGCTTTGTCTCCGATACACACAGAATATCAAGGTGTCTTTCGTACATTACATTCGCAATTTCAAATTCTTTATCATGCATACCTCTAACATTCCACGTACCGACTCGTCATTCATTCCTTGCACAGTAGTCAGCAATAGGGCCTGTCTGTTTCGACCTTGACCGCCCCTTGTAGTCAGGTCGATCCGAGGCAATTGTATTGTTTTCTTGAGTAATACCATAGCGAGCAGACCGGTTTCTGGCCAAATCGTCCCCGGACGATGTAGCATTCCCTACTAACGGTATCGTCCTACTACTGGACACTTATGTCTACTGTCACGACATAATAGATAGATATAAATAATAGATCGTATACTTACTGTATGAATCTCACAATGTACATATATACATGTACATTTTTTTTTCTTACCTACCCTTCAATCACACCACGCGTTTCAACTATACTGCTCTATACGCGATTCCTGGTTCCGCGGCCCTCACCGGACTTGCTGGTATTTATTAGCGACCAAATGATTCAATTATTATTTATTTATTTTATTTATTTATATTTTATTTATTTATTTTTTTTTTAGCTTTTCGAGTTATTGTTATTTCAATGTCATTTAATATTTATTTATCAAATCAGTTTTATTATTGTCGCGAGCCGTGATAATTTAAATAAATATTTTATTAGTTCTCTATGAATTCATTGTTATTGCAACAATGTTTACCTGTCCACTCCTTAGGCAAAAGGTTTACGTTTGCTTTATAATTTTTTAAAGTTAAAGTTTTAACAATCACAGGGGTTTAATAGAGCCGTATTTTTCGTAAATACTGTAGCAATCCTAAATGTTATTTCGCGCCTATTTCAACTAGAGAGCCTTTTACTGGTTAGATTATCATTATATTTGTTTATGAGAAAATGTGTCTAAATCACGAAAGGAAAGTATCTTTTGTCTATAATTGCACAAATAATTATTAAAATACAACTATAGGCCTACAAACTTACGCTATAAGCACCAACTACATGAAAAATTGCTTTCTCAATGTTACTGTCCCGCAAGAAATTAAACAATTATGATTGCCATGTAAACTGAAATATATATTTTTAGCACAAGAAAATTTGCATTTTAATAATAACCATAAAGTATTTTATTAATACATAATTTTATCAATCCATCTACCTTATTTAAATAAATTACCTAGTCGCTACAAAGAAAAAGCAAACAAGTACAAAAATCATTTATCAAAAGTAGAATTGTCCAGAATAACAATGGATTGTGTTAAAGGACAACTTAACCTTGCGTGTATACAATAAAATTGCCCATTCAAATGTAAACTCAGGTAGTTTGATAAGATTTAATCAGGTACGATATAAAATTTGATAAACGTTACAACGTGTTCAGTAGCTATACATACCTAAGCGACATAAAAGAGTTATTAGCTTCAATTATATCAGCACTTTCATGGAAACCATTTTCTGCTGATAAAAGTTTGAGTTAACACTTTTGAAAGATAGTATATAATCAAGCATAAAAAAATGTACGTAAAAATTTAAAAGCTACGCAAAAATCCTGTTAAAAAATAAAGTTGAAAAAACTGACTGAATCTGGATATTAATAAATTAGAAGTTTTAATTGGATTTTAACGTGTAGTGAACAATTTTTATCTCAAAGTGGCTATAGCAGTTAATCTGGAAAACGCAAATATATAAAAAAAATTAGAGCCTTAACTTATTTTACTGATAATTTTATAATTAGAAAAAGTAATTCACATTTGGCTATATAGTGATAAATGGCACTTCATACACGAGTAAATTTTGAAGTTACGAAGTAACGTTTATTTAGAGTACTTTTTAATATGTGATTTAGGTTTACAAACAGAGCATTGAGTGAGTGAGTGTTCACTAGATTCATTAGATCATGCAGGCACAGTAAAAAATACAATATACAGAATATGTCGCTACTCACAAAATTTTTAATTAATATGTATTCCCAGCACCTACGTATATATATTTTTTAAGAATTTTAGCTTTATTAAACTGATTTAATGTAGTTGGCATTCCTCATGTTTTTAAATTTTTCGTGGATGAATTGGGTAGACATCCTTGTAGATGTATTATAACCAATCAATCAGACTGTTTCTACTTTGACATGTTATGTTATATTCATAATTAATTAAAATAATTCTAAATAAAATGATTTTTGTACATAGCCATACATTTTCATTATTTCTATGGGGATCTCGAAAACCATAAGAGTTACACATTTGCTTAAATGGGGAAAGATTTGCTTCTTTAGAAGACTAATTCAGATACGCTTTTGTTGATTTAAGAAAGTACATGGTTTACTAGATATTTGTAAAAAAGTAAAATTCTCCGAAATCGTTTCAGCGCTTTAATTCGTTTATTTCTGAAGATAGATAAAAAATGTTATCTATTTGTAGATAATTCTGTGCGGAATAACGCCACCGTCTAGATTTTTTAATTCTGCTTAGCATTTTGAAGTTATGAAGCAAACATATTTTAATAGTGCATTTTTTTCTCACATGTAAGGGTTGTATAACTTGTTTTAATAAATAAAAAGCACAATACACGTTTTTTTGTTATTAGGTTTAACAAAAATCATAACTTGCCATGGAAAACAAAAGAAATTTACAGTAAGTGTTCGAAATGTCCACTATTATTATCGACACACATGCGCCACCTTTTTCAACACGGAGTTAACAGCCCTCCTTTACGCCCATCTAATCTGTTAAACGCATTAATAAGAGCTTCCTGTACCTCCTACTGGGTTGCATATGATCGCACATAAACGAGATCTTTTATTACTCCAAATACAAGAAAGTATAAGGTGAAAGATCAGGGGAACGTGCAGCCCATAGAACAGGACCATTTCTGCCTATCCACGAGTTTGGAAAAATTTCATCTAAATATCTTTTAACTTGCGCCTGATAGCGGGGTGGGGCACCATCGTGTTGATACCACTGTATGTTTGCACGGGTTTGTAAATTTAATTCATCTAGGGTATTGTTAAAATCTTCCCTAATAAATTGCAAATATCGATTTCCAGTTAAAATCCCATTAAAAATTAATGACCCAACAAGCTGCGAACCTATAACACCGCACCATAAATTGAATCCAAACTTAATCTGAGGTCATCTTTCTTGTAAACGGTGAGGATTTGCTTAACCCCACAGGTGTTCATTCTGGCGATTGAACATACCACAGTTTGTAAAATGTATTTCGTCTGTCCATAAGATCTGCATCGGAAGGTTGTTATTTTCATGGCATATATGAACCAATCACAAAAATGTAATCTTCTTTCACCAACACCAGGGTGCAAAGTTTGTCCAACTGAATGTTAATGAGGGTGGTATTTATGTTTTGCTAAAGTTCTCACTACTATGCGTTGGGAGATTGCAGCGTCTTGTGCAATTTGCCGTGTTGATGTAGATGTATTTTGATTAACAACTGCCAGAACATTTATCTGCACATTTTCATCAATATTACCCTTATTTATTGACATTGATAACAATTTTAATACATTTATTAGACATCTTTATATTGATTTGGAGCTTAAAAATATATAGGTTTTGGGGAAATTCTATACTCCATGCCTTGCTACCACTTGTGTACCTTGAAGAAGTGTTATCAACCAGGAGAGGTCTTCAAGTACCTCCTATAGTCAAATTATGTGTAGCGCTACAGACAGGTCGAAGTCAATAGGTAAGTAAGTATTTAGATATTCATATGTATAATTCCAAGGGTGTGTGGTGACTTGCTGGAAATTAGCCAGTTTAACATGTAGAATTAGTCAAGAAGTATCTGAAAGATTAATGCGGTACCTGCAAGGATTTATCTCCATTCCGAATGAAGCAGTACGAGCAAAGTTTCTTGAAGTTGGAGGATTTCTTAGACTTGAAGTTGGATGTTTAGATGGTAGACGTTCAAATAATTGCTGGTTCGGAGTTAACAATCTGTGATATTGTAATTCGCTGGCCTGGATTTGCACATGAGAACAGAATTTTTAATAGTTGCGCACTATGCATGCGGTTACACGGAGGAAAACAGCTAGGAGTTTTATTAAGCGGCAGTGCATACCAGCAGCTTTCTATATACACCAATTCTTAATCCACAAACTCCAACGGAATGTAAATAGAATTCTGCACATATAAAAAAAAGAAATGTAGTAGAAAGAACGTTTGGCATTTGAAAAAGCAAGTTTCGTTGTATAAGTTAAATTGAAAGCTTTGATCCGGCGTTTCCTGTAAAGCTTCTAAATATTTGCACGTAATCAAAGTAAAATGAAGTGTTAAGAGAACACCTGATGGGTCATCAACCTTATTTACTCTAATTTTACTTTACATTAAATGTTATCCGTAAAATTCTACATTTAAAAAAAACTAAAATAAGTACTATTCCTCTTCAATGGAAACGAAAACGTCACTTCTGACCAACGAATGACAACACAAAACGGTTCCCGGGATGATTGAATTCTTTTTGTAACACACACAAGGTGAACGGGCTGAATCCCTCATGTAGCTTCAAGTAACCTGTGTAGAACGTAGGTAAATTCTGTGCGACGGAAGTCTACATCACACGTTCAACGTTCGACCTCTTTCCTTCTCAGTCTAACTTTATCTATCTAAAGGAAACACAGACCCTCTTACCCCGCTAAAATGACGTACTCCTTCAATCGTTACACAAAAAAATCTTGCATACTAAAACATTTCCCAGGAAAAAACAGACTTGACACCTAGAATCGATGTGCACACATTCTGTTTTTTAATAAGAAATCCTGTTACTCAAATACATTTTCTATAACTTCCCCAATAACAACTAAATCCATAAATGAACTGGTAAGATCGAAAGTACGGAGAACTACGAGTATTTATCCGCGACTGAACTTCTCGCTAACAATCACGATAACACAAATAAATTTAAACCCACACATATGTTTCTTAAAACTCTCTTCATCCATCATGGAATTCAATTCCTTTCATCGAAACCGCCATAACAAACTTTAATACGAAAATTCCCGGTAACAACATTAAGATTCCATACATAATATTCAAATACACTAATATTTAAAAAAAATCTACGACAAATTTCATCCACACGTGACAATACAACACGAATATTTGCAGCTACAGCAATTTTACAACAGGAAGAAGCATTTATTGTTAATAATTTTATTGAACCAACATTTACGTAGCAATGTAATTGGGGCTGCATTTAAATAAAGACAAAAAGTTTATTTGCCACCATATCAACAAAAAACGAGAACAATTATCAAAAATGGACGCCGAAGAAATGAACATTACCCCAAACGACAGTTTTGAACCGAATTACAATTCAAAGCTATAGAATCTGAGCTCAACTATTTTTTTCTTAGCTTATACTAGATGCGGCTTTAGCTATAAGTTTATATGGTGACTAACATAAATCCCACAGGTCTATAAAGTTGGTGGGAACTATATTTTAGTCGTCCAAAAATTGCATTTTTTAATGTTGTATTTATTCTCTTAGAGCGGGCGTAATATTTACTTCATTAGTAACCAATGTAATACCATCAAGTACCGTATTAACAATTACTAAAGCGTGGTAAACATTTTCGCCCTTATTGATAGGTCCATATAATTCCGGTGAACTAACGTAAAAACGCAATTATATTTTTTTAAAACTGTATAAGTTTGTAATATAAAAAATGGTCACGACAAAAAGGAAACAAGATTTGAAAACCTACCGGTACTAATGTTTGTTATGTATTTGGTAAGTATTGCTCCAAAATAATGTGGGGGTCTTGTACGAAATCGTCTGAGAGAGTATCAAAAATTTTAATAACCTCTGGTTCTAGATCTGGAGGTTATGAAGGAAAGTTTGTCATCATTTTCTAAAATATATAAAACTATTCAATATTGTTACTATTGATATTGATATATTCATACCATCAGTATCAATGAAAATATTTGATTCTATTAGTGGTTGGAAAACGACTTGTAAATGTCTAGATTGTGTTATTGTGATTTCATCTAATAATAATTACAAAAATGTTACACATTGATATATGTTGTTTTACTTGTATCTATTACTCCCCCATCTTGAACACACCGACGTCTTGATATTTTTTGTTTAACTGCTTTTCTCTTTATATTGTTTCGGTTTGGTTCTTTGCATATATTATAAACTGTATCTCCAGCTAAGTGGGTCCTTTTTGCAAAATTTAGGTACCGTTTAGTGTAATAAACCCGTTTTCAGAAAATTGTGGATTGGTTCCATTTTGCATAACTACGTCAAATTATAGTACATAGAAACTATTGCTTCAACGATAGCGGAATCCACATATTTATCTATACAATCTACTGTAGTGTTAAAAAGCACAGTAAATTATCGTCGATTCCAAAAAAACCTTATCAATTAACCTCAATAGTTCGAAATATAAAATCACCACCTTTAACTCACAGTTTTTAGTACTTTTATTTTAATCTAACATTACTTTAGAACAATAACTTCTGTTAATAAAATAAAGTTTCATGCCATTCTTAAACATAAATAAGTGGGGCTAATTTGTTTAAATTTAAGGTAACCAACAAAACCAGTGGAGGCGCTAGTTCTAACTCTGTAGTACGTATTATAGTTCTATCTTCTAATGTGGAAATTTGATATGAACCATAAAATTATGTAATAATTTGTACACTAACTTATTTCTTGTAGCATCGTTGAATACAACATTAGGTAGGTGTATAAAACGTTCAATGGCCAAGAGTTCCTAACTGGTAGTTACGTATCACTCTTTATCCATTACCCGCTTCGCTCGCTCGTGGTCACAATAATTCACTCGTTCGTAAAACGCTACTTACCATCCTTATAAATAATATATCAGTTGTAATTAAAGTTTAATTCCAATGTATTCCTAGTAACAAACTTTTGTCAGGTAATACGATGAATTATAAACACTATACGCCTAATTCAAAATATGCTAGCAGAAGCAAAGGTCAATTGAAGTGTCACGAATGTTAAGAGATTACAAAACGTTTGATTTATACGGAATATAAAAATACTGAATAAAACTTTTTTTATAGACTAAATTCTATTATACAAAAGACAGGGAAAGTAATAAAATGCGAACAGTGGATCAGTTAATACCTATGTTTACGCAAAAATAAATTATTTATCCTACAAACTTATAAATCGGATTATATTTGCAAACAATGATATTATTTTGACCAAAAAGTTAATGTACTTTAAGAAAATGCACATTTCTAAACGTAGAAGGGAAAGTAGGAGAATAAAACAATCACTAATAAGATAAGATTATCCTTACATTATACTAATATATTCAAAGGGAATTTTAGCTATGGTGAACATTTCATTATTAACTTTAAGTTTTGATCATTTATTTATAAATACAGTATGCTAATTTTTGTAACTTGTCAATTCACAATATTATTTTAATTTTCTTGTTTATTTTTGAGCATTTACATCTTTTCCTATCAAAAACCGTAGTGTCGAATTTTACAGTGCGGGTTTAAAATTCAATTTCAATCGTCGCTTCGATTAAGGTCTTGTTTTCCTTCAACAAAACTTCAGTTCCTACATTTGTTATGCAAACAACTATTTTTATTTTGGTTTCATAAAAACATTACGCTATAGAAAAGGAACGTTTTAAAATTTATCGGTAGAATCATTTATTAAGATGTAATGAAATAACGAACAAACTTCGGACATAATAGATATTTATGTATTAATGGCATAATCAGAAGATTATGGCTCGAGGGAATGTTAAAAGCCCGACGCGAACCGGAGGGCTTTTATATTCCTGAGAGCCATAATCTACAATTATGCCCGTGGTACATACAATGTTTTATTTTATTTTGCACCATGAAACTGGAACAAAATTTTAAAAAGATTCAGTATTTTCGGCAAGTTTTTAAATGCAAATGCAGTGAAATAAAGTCGACAGTAGGCTAATTTGTTGTTACTAAGATACTGTGATATTGCTAAATTGTTGCTAAGGTACTGTTTGTTTGTAAATAATTTGCATTCTAAAATGGAAGGTGAAAACGCAAAAACTTATTCACAAGAAATTTTAGATGAATTTGAGGCTCATCTGGAGTTACAATTTCAAATCCATCCAACTGTATTTTCAATTTTTATAAAGAATAAGTTTCATTACTATTATTTTTATTAATAAAGGTTGTATAGTAAGGTTGTTGTTTCAATAATTCTTTCAACTTACGTGACATATCATGTCATGTGTTTGCTGTCAATCATGCTGCTTAGCAACAATGACATTTCCGTGCTATAAAGACCACATTACGCCCGCATTTGGGGGCGTATAAAGAACATTATGGTGGCAAAATAAAATAAAAACAATAATTTAAAGTACCTTCATTAAAAATAAGTATGTTAATTTTTAATATCAAAAATATACTTCTTGAAAATCATATTTTAATTCTCATTTTTTTATGCTTTTTAAAATGTCACCACGTGACCTTCCCATTTACTAAGAAATAAAATAATGAAACTTTCATAGGATAATTAAGAAATCCGCTTTACCCAATTCACAATGGAAATTGGGAACGGCGTCAAAATAACAATAACGATTTATGTCAAATACGCGTTTAATTTCAATAAACACTTAAATTTTGATAGAAACCAAAAAATGTACCCAATAAACTCTCCCACTCTCCCGTGCTAAATTTCACCCAAAATCTAAGCAGCTCCAGGAAAAATGAAAGCAATATCAAATACGAAATTTCAATTACATGTTCTTCTTAGGCAATGACCAGTATACTTCTTTAAATCTTTTTTAAGAGGCTACTTCCTGAGCGGTTGATGCCAGCTTGTAATGCCAACAATTTGTCTGTGACACCTCCCATTTTGATATTTAACAAAGAATCGATCGTTATTAACACCAATTGGAAGTAATGACAAATATTTTCTATATAACTGCAAATACTATTCACTAGTAACTGTAAATGATCGTGGTTTTTTGGTTTTAGTGTCCACGACTTTTATTAATAAAACAGTGTCTAAATCAGAGAAACCAAAAAATGTACCCAATAAACTCTCCCACTCTCCCGTGCTAAATTTCAACCAAAATCTAAGCAGCTCCAGAAAAAATGAAAGCAATATCAAATACGAAATTTCAATTACATGCGTCTTTTATTTTTCAGATGTTCCATTGAGAACTTTTAGAATTTTAGTTAGCATTGTGAAATTGACATTTTTGGAATTTGAAAATTCCACTCTTTTAACATCCAGTATGACGCTTGGAACGGCATAACCAGCCTTGTATATTGTAAAAATGTAAATTATTTAAAATAAGAACCTACGTTTTTCTCGTAAAAAAATTCATCTGACCGTAAAGCTTACATTAGAAATATTTCCTACAATATTTTTTTGTGCAAAGTTTTTACGTAATCCATACGGTTTCTAAAAAACTTATACAGTAGCACAGTGTTCCATCAAACATTTTCACCAGATAGCTATTTTATTTAGTATATAAGTGTATTTCAAAATTTTGATTTCAATAAAAATTGCTGGAACAAAATTCGAGAACATTTCAACACAGACAACGCAGACACACAGGCACACAGACACGCAGAAACACAGACACGCAGAAACACAGACACGCAGATACGCAGACGCGCAGACGCGCAACGCGCAGACGAGCAGACACGCAGACGCGCATACGCGCATACGCACACACGCACAGACGCACAGACGCACAAACGCACAGGCGCACAGGCGTACAGACGCACTGACGCACAGACGCACGGACGCAGAGGCGCACAGGCGGAAAGGCGCACAGACGCACAGACGTACAGGCGCACGGACCCACGGACGCACGGCCGCACGGACGGACGGGTGAACGGACGTACAGACGCACAGACGCACAGACGCACAAACGCACAGACGCACAGGCGCACAAACGCGCAGACGCACAGACACACAGACGCACAGATGCACAGACGCACAGACGCACAGACGCACAGACGCACAGACGCACAAACGCAGTCGCACAATCGCACAGGCGCACAGGTGCACAAACGCACAGACACACGTAGGCACACCTAGGCACACGTAGACACACTTAGACACACGTAGACACACGTAGACACACGTATACACACGTAGACACATAGACGCACGTACACACGTAGACACATGTAAACACACGTAGACATACGTAAACACTCGTAGACATACATAGACACACATAGACACACCTAGACACACATAGACACACATAGACACACATAGACACACATAGACACACATAGACACACATAGACACACATAGACACACATAGACACACATAGACACACATAGACACACATAGACGCACTTAGACACGCAGATACGCAGACGCGCAGACGAACAGACGCGCAGACGCACAGACGCACAGACGCACACACACACAGACGCACAGACACACAGACACACAGACACACAGACACACAGACACACAGATACACAGACACACAGACACACAGACACGCAGACACGCAGACACATAGACACACAGACACACAGACACACAGACACACAGACACAGACACACAGACACACAGACACACAGACACACAGACACACAGACACACAGACACACAGACACACAGACACACAGACACACAGACACACAGACACACAGACACACAGACACACAGATACACAGACACACAGACACACAGACACACAAACACACAGACACACAGACACACAGGCACACAGACACACAAACACTCAGGCACACAGACACACAGACACACAGACACACAGACACACAGACACACAGACACACAGACACAGACACACAGACACACAGACACACAGACACACAGACACACAGACACACAGACGCACAGACGCACAGACGCACAGACGCACAGACGCACAGACGCACAGACACACAGACGCACAGACGCACAGACGCACAGACGCACAGACGCACAGACGCACAGACGCACAGACGCACAGACGCATAGACACACAGACACACACACTCACACACGCGAAAACGCATTTTGTACGAATAAAACATAAAACTTTTCTCCAACTACTTTTACCTTGGCTTGGGAACCCCTCATTTCTTGTCCCTTATCGAAGCGAAATTCTTTTTAGGCTAATTTATAACCTTTAAGTTTCTATCGTTACCACGTTTCTGTTAAATAATCTAAGGCAGCAGGAGCACAAAGTAAATTTAATTTAATGTTGAACAAAGTTAAGAAACATAAAACGAACAAATATAAACTAAAGAATGTTTACACTGCAATTTGTGCAGTTGTTAAATTGAAAGGGATAGCGAGAAATTGTAGCAACTAAACAAACTACTGGAAGAAGGTTGTAGTTCCGGGTTAAGATCCTGTTCTCTGGATTCAGGATCTGATTTGATGTTTTTATCATTTGTGTTACAGATTCAGCATTGTAACCCTCTGCTACACTTGTCGACTGCACCTGCATTCATCAACAGTATAGCAGATGTTCTTCTTAGGCAATAACCAGTTTACTTCTTTAAATCTTTTTAAGAGGCTACTTCCTGAGCGGTTGATGCCAGCTTGTTATGCCAACAATTTGTTCAGACACCTCCCAATTTGATATTTAACAAAGAATCGATCGTTATTAATACCAATTGGAAGTAAGGACAAATATTTTCTATATAACTGCAAATACTATTCACTAGTAACTGTAAATGATCGTGGTTTTTGGTTTTAGTGTCCACCACTTTTATTAATAAAACAGTGTCTAAATCTGACTGTTTCATTTTGGGCAATTCATCACAACGTAATGGTCCTCCCATGCGAAAAATCAGACCAACCTAAAATATTTAGAACCAAAAGAGTGCTTTTAATTTTACCATAGTCATTAAGTATTTGGAATCTGGAGCTTCATTTAAAAATTTTGAACTTCTTCTTTGTAAGTGTTTTTGATTTTTAGGCTGATAACCATGGGACTTACTTTTTGGGTATGGTACCAGCTTGGAATATTTTCATGTATCTATACCATGCTTTACACTTAATGTCGATTTCAGCATTGAATAATGGCTCCAGAGAGTTGATGGCTTTATTATTTAGTAAAATAAAAACACTGTGTAGTTTTTAATTAATATTTATTGGATATTACCTCGATAAATTTTAAATATTGCAAATGGTGAAATAATTTGAAGATAGATAGCGCCACCGGCGATGGCAAATTTCTTAAATTCTGTTCAGAGAATATAATCACTCAAAACATTTCAATAACCTTACCCTACACTTGCTTAAAACGAAAATACAATGCGAAATTATATTGAATATCAATACTTACTTATGGCTCAAAACATGTGAGAATTCTGAAATTGTAGTTATTGAAATAATGACATCCCACGAACATCAATCAACATAGTGCTGATGTGTGATCAAGGTCATTACTTTTTTGTACTAGGACTAACAGTAAATTACTTATTGTACAGTTGCCATGGGAACATGTTGGAATCCCGAAATCAGGCACTTTTGGTACGAGATACTGTCACAATATAGCGGTTGGAGAAAAAAGTTATTTTATCTGCTTATTCCGATAAAGTGACATTAATACCTAAAGCTATTAACAAGAGGCAATCAAAATATCAAAAAATATAAAAGTAACTCGATATGATAGTTTTCATTAGTTTCATCATCCAATTTTGAATAGGATGAAATTAAAGATTTATCGATTTTCATTAAATGCACCTAATTTTTTAGTTTATTTTTCTGTAATTTTATTTACCAGCTTATTTGTGCAACAAAATTACATTTAAAACAAACCTACGTAATTCAAATTCAATATTAAAAAGTATAATAGAATAGATACCACTCTAAACTCCACTGGCTTATTTGAATGCAGTTTTTCATCTATAATCTATCTCTATTCTAGAACAGAGTAAATGTATGTATCGAAACTGGTTTACAAAAAATCAATATTTAATTATCTCTTCATATACAATGTAAATTCTAAGCAAATATATTTATAAATTAATTTGACAGCTTGAACCCTTTTTAAACTCCAAAATTAAGTAACAGAGCAAAAGATTGTAAACACGTCTGTAAACAATTTAAACTTTCGGTTGTGGTTCAGCTTGGGCTAATTGTCTGAATACCCTTAGGACATTTACTGTCCGCCCGAAAATTATCTAACCGTATGGACTAAAAACTCAAACATAGATGTGAAAATATTTCTCTATACATATTTTACTACATTTATTACATATACTCTATTTTGAAGATTTGAGTGATTCCTTTATATAAGTGAACATGGAAACTTGTATTGATAAAGTACTTATTTTTTGGGGAAAAAAGTAGTGTATTTAAACGCAAATTTCATACGCTTTTAAAGGTTTCAATAGCAATTGCAGCTATCTTCCTCAGTAAAAGTAAAAAAAAGTAAATATGTCAACACAGCTTGTACGATATGAACACGCAAAGAACAAGCCTGTTATAATAACATGATTTAGAAAAACCCACTAATGATGAAAAAAAATGAACTATATAAGTGAACATGAAAACTTGTATTCATAAAGTACTTATTTTTGGGGAAAAAGTAGTGTATTTAAAAGCAAATTTCATACGCGTTTAAGGGTTTCAATAGCAATTGCAGCTATCTTCCTCAGTAAAAGTAAAAAGTTAATTGTTTGAAAGATTATTGTCAACACAGCTTATACGAACACGCAAAGAACAAGCCTGTTATAATAACATGATTTTGAAAAACCCACTAATGATGAAAAATACTATAATCAAAAAACAAATGTAATAAAATTTAATCATATTACATATACGTCCGGGAAAATGTGGGAAATCTTTCGGATTTAGATAGAGCATGAAAAAATAAGATGACACGTTCCTATAAAATTTGTTCCTACGGAGATACGTGAACCTGAAGGACGCCACCCGAAATCGGTTTTACTTGAATAACTTTTAAAGTATTAATAATTTAATATGATGGACACTATCAATGACCCCTTAAAATAGTGTACTTTAAACGTATTTTTTAGTTGACCAGGAGCGGACGAAGTTTTACACCTTAATGCATAAATTTTTAACACCCTGAATGGTAAATACTTAAAAATATAAATCTGGGCAGCTCCAACTTTAAACTAAAAAAAGATACTCTGGTTTATTATCGATAAAATGAACCACTTTCGAGAAAAATAATAATAAAGGAATTCATGTTTTATTTTTAATAAAAAGGACAATGATTTCTTGATAACAAAGTGAAATACAAATTTCATTCAAACAACAGGAAAGTTTCATTTTCAGTTCGTAAACTTGCAGTTTTCATTTCTTGGTCCTTAATCCTTGGAACAATTTTTAAATAATTAATGTTTACTTTTCATTCACTTCATCTTGGTCCGATGTTCTCTAATTTATTAACAATGTTTTTTATACAATTTTCCAAAAATAAAGGGTTACTTTTTTTTCATAATATCGTTAACGTGCCTACTGTGACACCACTGTACTTTCTTAAATTTTTGTATTTTTTCGTATTAAACAACTGAAAATGAAACTTTCGTATCGCATTTTTTTATAAAGAAAACTTTTTTATTACTATTTTTCTCGAAAACGGTCCATTTTATCTTTTACCTTTTTTTTAGCTCAAGATTGAAACCACCTAGATTTATTTTTTTTACTCTTTATCATACAGGGTGTTAAAAATTTAAGCATTAAGGTGTAAAACTTAGTCCGCCCTTGATAAACTAAAAAGTTAAATATGTTTCAAGGACACTATTTTAAGCTGTCCTTGTCCATCATATAAAAGTTTTATTACATTTAGATACACATATCTCCGTAAGGAAGGCATGTAGGAACTTGTCATCTTATTTTTTCATGTTCTATCTGAATCCGAGAGATTTTCCACATTTTCCCGGATACCCTGTATGTGTGTGTATATATATATATATATATATATATATATATATATATATATATATATATATATATATATATATATATATATAAGTGTATTTGAGTGATTCTTTTACATAAGTGAACATGAAAAGTATATACAGGGTTATTACAAATGATGTTCATGATTTCAAGTGCACATAAATCTAGATTTATTTATCGTACAAAAAAATAAAATGGTTGCATTTTAAGAAAAACTCAAAAAGTTTCATCCCAGGTGCCAAGAATTATAAATGAACCCCTTGTGATACGACAGATGTTAAGCGTGTAATCAAGCTCTTGCCATACTTTGTTAAGAGTGTTCAGGTCGATTGTTTCGATAGCTCTGGTAATCCGTTGTTGGATCTCAGGTATGCTTTCTGGTGGTGTATACACTTTATGTTTGATGTATCCTCACGAGAAAAAATCACAGAGGCTGATGTCCGGAGATCTTGGAGGCCAGTTCAAGAGTGCACCATCACTTGGACCTGCACGACCGATTCATCTGCCAGGCAGCCGATTTTGAAGTTCAGTTTTAACATTCAGAATGAAGTTTAGGGGATTCTTGTTCTAATTACGGTAGAAGCTATTCCGTCATCATGTCCAAGATTTATTCTATTTATTGTTTGTCCAACAAAGAAAAAAAGGTCCGTACACTTTGTTGTAAGTGATAGTACAAAACACATTAACTTCCGGAGTATCGCGCAAGTGCACGAGCCCCATATTATAACATTATGTCTGTTCACGTTACCACACAAGTAGTATGTAGCTTCATCACTAAAGACTAAACGTTTTACATAGTTTTAATTTTCCATCAAGGCCTACATGTTCTCACAAAAAGAAAGTCTTAGAACTTTGTCATTTGGCTTTAATGCTTGAACAAGCTGAAGTTTGTAAGGCTTGAAATTTGTACGTTTACGTAAAATTTTCCAAACTGTTGGCTGTGGTATACCAAGCTGTCTGCTGCATTTAACAGTAGATTTCTGTGGACTACGCGTAAAACTTTCCCTTACCTGCTCTACAGCGTCATTGCTTCCAGTTGATTTCTTTTACAAATGCACCAATTTCTCTTAAAATTCAAGTACCACTGGCGAGTAGGGTGATTGCTAGGAGGATCTTCATTAAATTTAGTTCTCAAGTGACGTTGCACACTAATAACTGATTGGTTTATGTGATAATCCAAAACATAAAATGCACTCCTGTCTTCAAATTCAGCCATTACACAATTGACAACAATTGACTTTAACAAACAGCTGATACGTACTTAAATGAATGTAAACAAAACTTTATGAGTTTTTCTTTCCAGTGGTACAAACTGAAATGGCCTTAAAACAGGTTAATCCAGTAATATCTATAATTGAAATCGGGAACATCATTTGTAATAACCCTATATAAAGTACTTATGTTTTGGGGAAAAAAGTAGTGTATTTAAACGCAAATTTCATACGCGTTTAAGGGTTTCAATAGCAATTGCAGCTATCTTCCTCAGTAAAAGTAAAAAGTTAATTGTTTGAAAGATTATTGTCAACACAGCTTATACGAACACGCAAAGAACAAGCCTGTTATAATAACATGATTTTGAAAAACCCACTAATGATGAAAAATACTATAATCAAAAAACAAATGTAATAAAATTTAATCATATTACATATACGTCCGGGAAAATGTGGGAAATCTTTCGGATTTAGATAGAGCATGACAAAATAAGATGACAAGTTCCTATAAAATTTGTTCCTACGGAGATAAATGAACCTGAAGGACGCCGCCGGAAATCGATTTTTCTTGAATAACTTTTAAAGTATTAATAATAATTTAATATGATGGACACTATCAAGACCCCTTACAGTAGTGTCCTTTAAAAATATTTAGCTTTTTTTAGTTGACCAGGGGCGGACTAAGTTTTACACCTTAATGCATAAATTTTTAACATCCTGTGTGGTAAAAACTTAAAAATATAAATCTGAGTAGCTTCAACTTTAAACTAAAAAAAATATACTCTTGTTTATTGTGAATAAAATGAACCGTTTTCGAGAAAAATAATAATAAAGGAATTCATGTTTTCTTTTTAATAAAGAGGACAATGATTTCTTGATAACAAAGTGCAATACAAAATTCATTCGAACAACAGGAAAGTTTCATTTTCAGTTCGTATTTTTTGGTCCTTAACCCACCAAACCTTGGAACAATTTTTAAATAATTAATGTTTAATTTTCATTCACATCGTTTTGTTCCGATTTTCTCTAACGGTTCATTTCATCTTTTACCTTTTTTTCAGCTCAAGGTTAAAACCACCCAGACTTATTCTTTTTAACTCTTTATCATACAGGGTGTTAAAAATTTAAGAATTAAGGTGTAAAGCTTAGTCCGCCCCTGGTAAACTAAAAAAGTTAAATATGTTTCAAGGACTTTAAGCCGTCCTTGTCCATCATACTAAAGTTTTATTAAATTATTATTAATACTTTAAAAGTTATTAAAAAACCGGTTTCCGGCGGCGTCCCTTAGATTCACATATCTCCGTAAAGAGGGCATGTAGGAACTTGTCATCTTATTTTTGCATGTTCTATCTGAATCTGAGAGATTTTCTACATTTTCCCGGATACCCTGTACGTATGTATGTATGTATGTGTATGTATGTATTTATGTATGTATGTATGTATGCATGCATGCATGTATGTATGTATGTATGTATGTATGTATGTATGTATGTATGTATGTATGTATGTATGTAGTGTATATATATATATATATATATATATATATATATATATATACAAAATATATATATATATATATATATATATATATATATATATATATATATATATATATATATAGTATGTATTTGTATCGATTAGGTTATTATTGAAATGACCAATGAAATAAGCAATAACTAATCTTGCATTGTGAGCAGGAGAACCATCTTGTTCATACCGTATGTTTACATCTAGAAATTCTACAAACAACTACAGAAGACCGTATACATAACCTACGGTTAAAAAGAAAATCATTTGGTATCAACAAGATGGTGCTCCAAAATTGCAGACTATTACTAGTTGATTATCTAATAATAATCATTTTAACAATAACATAATTACTAAAAATACACCCGTTTGTAGGCCAGTAAGTTCGGGAAATTCAATGTGAAATAATTATTGGAAGTACGATGTTACAACGACTGTTCACGGGTATTCAAGATATAGGGTTTAAAAAAAAATTTACACACATTTTTTACGATTATATCGAAACTACTGACAACATTGTAATGAAATTTTGTATGAATATGTTTTGGAAGCTGACACCTCCCATGAATTTGTTTTTATATCTCGCTTTCATAGAGGGCGTTAGTTACACGGTTCGTAACGAGTAGTTTTAAAAAACTTTTTTGAGGTTAAATGTTCTAGTTCAAATTTTAAGTGAATTTAAACATTATTCAATTTTACACCAAAAAGGTACTATTGATAAAACTCGCTACTTCGTACCGTTTTCGGAATATTTTCATTTGAAGATAACGAAGTAATACTGCATGGAAAACTGACATTTATTGAAAAGTTAAGACGGTAATATCAATAACATTTAATATTGTAGATAAATACGTTAATTAATAATCAAAATGTATTCAGATGTTGAATACACCAACATGTTATTAACCTTAGGCGAGTGTTAAGGAAACGCTAGTGTAGGGGTTACGTGTTATGCAGAAAAATTTCCTAGACGAAACCGTGTAACAACCTTTTTTGTGTTGTACTAAATATACTTTAATCTAAGATCTTTCATTCATTTAGTTGTCAATAGAAAGAAAAGTTTTTAAGTTTTGCATTATTGGAATGAGATAGGTAACTTAATTTGCATATCTTCAAAATGCATATCTTTTAAGTGTATATATTTCGTGAAGGTTTATATTCCCACTTCCAATTTTTATTCTGCCGCGCAACGCGTTGTAACTTAATTTGTGCGCAAACTCTTTCGCGTACGACCAGATGTTCTACTCTGAAAGCCTTTATTTAATTCACTTCCTGCTGAATGTTATAGCATGAAGCATTGTTTTGGGGGTTTTCCCTAAATTTAGTGTAAAGTGCCATCGGTTAGATGGTAAGTTACCTTTTAATTCATTATATTTTAAAACTAAAGCAATTGCTCTTTCCAGGCACTTTTTACATGGCATTTTTATATGGAATTTTATAATGCACTTTTACTTTTACATGGCATTTTTATATGGTATTTTATAATGCACCTTTTACATGGCATTTTTATATGGTATTTTATAATGCAGTATTTCAATAGCAAGAACGCACTATTTTTTTAATTTTTAATATCACTATATTTTTTAAATTTAACCTCAAGAATGCAATCAATTCATTGGATAGAAAATTTCTATGAACAAATAGTGGATTTAAAAATTCCAGTAAGGGTGCGGCTGATCGCATTATTTCAAAATTGCGTTATGACAATGCAGAAATGATATCATGCTGGTTGACCGCTCCGTATTCATATTTAAATACAAGAAGTCATCAATAAAAAAGTCAGTGTACAAAGGTATTTATGTAGTAATTTTTTAGTTCTTTAAGAATAGTTTTAAGACCCTTTTTTTCCTCTCCTTTATTTATTACCCATCAATTTGGTAAATAAACATAATAACATATTGTTATTTCTTTTATTTTAATAAAAGCAATTATTGTTCACTAACTAGGTTTAACTGTTCCAAGTATAACAAAAACAGTTTGGCGCTCGAGGTATCATTTTATTGTTTTTTTTACATTACATTTTTTATTAATAAGGTTAAGAGAAAATAAGCCAGCAGTATTCAATGGCAATTCATTTTATTTGAACCCCCCTACTTAATTTACCGACTGGGACGAAGGCGCAATTAGAGGTACCTTTAAATTAATTGCATTTTTATTTGAAGTGTTATTATTTTACTGGAGCCTATTTTACTAGAAAATGTATATTTTAATATTATTACAACCTACCAAATAAAAGAAAAGTTTAGAGCCGTGGAACGACGTTGCAGAGAAACTGAGAAAGTGAGACAAAAAATGAATTCTGGTAGGCCCAGAACAACAAGAACCATTCAGAAAGAGAACATCATTTTAGATTGAGTTGATCAAGATCCAACAATTAGCGTAAGGACGTAAATTCACGTCAAGAGTTGCAAGGCAGAATTGGACATCAGTTTAATAACTTCATCGCTGATCCCCAACAGTTTACGAGATTAATGCATTCTTTAGAAAAAATGGATAGAATTGTGTATTCGCGAAAACGGAGGACATTTTGAACACTTACTCTAACTGATTGAATATTTCATGTTTTTGGTCAAACTTATTTTAATTTTCTGCTTGTGATTCTTTGTTTAATAACGTTAGCCTTAGAATAATGTTATTGTTTTTGGTTTTTAATAAGAATACTTACTTTATACAAGAATCAGTTATTGATTAATCATTTTCAACTCAAAATATTCGGAAAACGGTACACAATATCGAGTTTTACCAATAGTACCTTTTTGGTGTAAAATTGAATGCTGTTTAAGTTGAGTTAAAATGTAGACTAGAAAATCTAACCTCAAAAAAGTTATGTTTAAAACTACTCGTTACGAATCGTGTGACTAGCGCCCTGTATGACAGCCAGATATAAAAGCTAATTCGTGGGATGTGTCAGCTTCCAAAACATATTCATACAAAATTTCATTACAATGTTGCCAGTAGTTTCGACATAAACGTAAAAAATAGGTATAAAAAATTTTTTTTAATACCCTGTATCTTGAATACGGATGCCGTTTCGAAAAATTTTTACTAAGCAAACCCTACCTATTTTTCAGTGTTCCACCTATTCTAGCAATACGGCCACCTTTTTTGAAACACCCTGTATAGGTGAGCTAATAAAAAAGTGCCGTAAGACATTTCTTTTTGATTTCAAGGTCGAGGCATTTTAGAAATACATTACTAATGTTGTTTATTATGCTCATTAATTGAATTCCGCTTTCGAATTGTAAATTTTCAAACTTTACTAACTATGGAGAAAAGTATTACTACACATTACAGCAATAAGTGTAAGAGTACAAGTTGTTCTCTACTTCATCACACTAGTTACGATAAATTTTAATTTTTCAATTAGGATTAAATTTAATTGAGAGCACAAATACCTTCGATTAATATCAAAAACTTAATTTACATTTAATTACATACTGTGCGCGTCAAAAGTATGGAATAATCAAATTCTATCTTGCTGTTGTAATCAACACATCAAATTGATTTTTTGCATTACAAACAATTTGCTATTACTGTGTCCGTTTTCGGACAATCACATCATATATTTTTTAAATGACTACCGTCCATTTCTTTTCCATTTTTAGATTTCAATTTCAGCAATGTCTAGCACTATGCTCTTCGCACCAATAGTCTTTACGTATTAAGAGTGCGAAAAAAAGGTCTAGTTGTAAACGTTACATACTTTTTAATAGTAAGTTAGTGTGAAATTTAACTGTGACTTTTGAGATTTAATTTTGAATTTTAATTGTGACGCGTCTAAAATCTCATTTGAGTTTGACTTTTACAGTGACAATGGTTTGACGCTTAATCGAAGATGAAATAATATAAATTTTGTGGAGATATAACACGTACTCAAAAAGAATTTTGCAACTATTTTAATGAAAAATATCCTAAGGGTCAACCGTTAGTAAAATCATCAGGAATTATAAAGCGTTATGGTGCGTAAAAGATCACCCAAAAGTTGGACAACCTAAAATAACAGTAGATATGGAAATTGACACGTTACTAGAGTTGCACGAAAACCTTTTCCTCCGCAAATAAGGATATTTACCAAAGTTTCACAAGTGGCATCCATTCAAAGAGTAATTACTTCACGAATTAAGTGATGCTCAACGTTGAGTCCAGTTTTGTGAGCGACTGGTGCAACTTTGCAATGCGGACAAGAGCTTTGCGTACCGATTTTTATTTAGCGACGAAGCACCTTTTTGTCTAAACGGGACCGTAAACAGATAAAACAGTCGCTATTGGTCTGACCACAATCCACAATAGATGATGGAAACTCATTCACAATTTCCAGAAATTCTAAGTGTTCGGGCTGGAATAATAGCTGACCAAACTATAGGTTCCATTTACATAAACGTGTTCGAATGGCAGGCAAGCATTTATATAACGGCAGTTCCGCTTGCCAGATTTAACACCATTACATTTTTTACTTATAGGGATGTAGGTATATTTCAATAAGCCAGGTAATATCGAAGAGTTAAATGAGAACATTCAGTTAGTTTAGTGTCGTTTGTATAATAAAAATTTGTTTACTTGGTGAAGAATCAATTTACAACTAAACCTTTTTTCCGATCTTAAAACATTAATATCTCAAAAACTATGTGTCTGAAGAGCAGAGTATTAGTCATACATTCCTGAAATTGAAATTCTATAATCTATCTAAAATAGAAAAAATTGGAGGTAGCCATTTAACAGAAATACGGATGACATCATTTCACGAAAACGAACAGGGTTGGAAAACTAAAAATAATCCCACATTGTTCCTAATGTAAAAAAATCAGTTTGACAAACTGTTTTTCGATTATTGTCACAAAAAAATTGTTTATTCCACACATAACGGATAAAGCTCAGCATCTACAGAGGAGGTTCTGTTGGCAATTGTCAACATTGAAAGTGTATGTTGGGTTGCCTATGGTTAGAACAAATTAACAAAATAAATGTAGATAAAATATATTGTCTAATGTCAATTAGAAAAGGAAAATGAATTAAAATATAATACTTTCTTAAATAATATAGTAACTAAAAATAATTCTGGTATTCAAAAAATAAAATAAAACTCCTGTATTTCAATTCAGTCGTCTGGATCGGGTTTCGGAGTTGATCGCGTCTGGTCCTAAGCTGTAACAAATTTTATAAAACTTGTGATTCTATCAATTTCCGCGGTTTTTTTCGTGGAATAATAATCAATTAATAATATTGATGAGTTTTGTTTACGTTAACGGTGTACGTGAGGATAAATGGACAGTGTGGTTTCCTTACCAATATTTTTAGAGAAACAACTACAATTTTTCATTCAGGTAAGGTAGTGGTTGTTTCACTATTTTGTAACTAATGAATTGGTGGGTAATTAAAAATACAGACGATTGAAATCTATGCGCCTAAGGTTTAATAAATAGCCAAGATTGACTAGAAATCTGGTATATTCAAACAGGTTAGAGTTGTGTCCTTAGCCTATATAAAGCGTTAGGAATGCAAAACAGCTGACCGCTTGCTTTAGAGAATTGTTGGATATTGTGACACAGATTAATTTAATGTTAATGAATGT
This sequence comes from Vesta saturnalis, assembly GCA_036346205.1. Classification (NCBI taxonomy): domain Eukaryota; kingdom Metazoa; phylum Arthropoda; class Insecta; order Coleoptera; family Lampyridae; genus Vesta; species Vesta saturnalis. The sequence goes on along the minus strand of JARFJB010001907.1, from coordinate 331,721 downwards.
TACTAAAACAGATTGAACGGTGTGATATCGAGTAGGGTAAATTAACGTAACTGTGTCAAATGAAGTATATGGAATACAATGTGAATATTGACTTATACTGGTGTAAAATAATTACACTTTAAATTAAATGGAGGTAGTTTAATATAAAGTTAAGGAAAGTGAAATGGAAGGAGGGTGTAATCAATTATTGTTTGATAATTAATATTAGGATTAGGTGAAATAAAATGTAGTGAATTTATCTCTGTGGTGTTATGTTGACAATGTGATGGATTATAATCGGTTTTAACACCAAGTAGCAGGAGTTCGGAAAGGAGTTCAAAAGGGTGTATAAAACAGGAATTATACAGGGGTAAGTGGTATATTTATGATATGCTGGTGACGGTATAAGTTTTATGTTGTGAATCGATTAATTAATTAACTAATGTTTTCTATACACCCTTCGTGGTTTTAACTCCGAACGGATGTCAGAAAGGTGTGAGGTTCACACAATTATATAAGAGGAACGGTAGGGATAAGATTTATATTATGCTGGTAACGTATGAGTTTTATTCGGTGAATCAGGATTAATTACCTAATGTTTTCTATATACGCTTCGTGGTTTCCTAATGGATGTCAGAAAGGGAGAAGGTTCACACAATTACTAGGATATTGGAAGATCAGGATAGTCTAAGAATAACAGGGAGGTTATAATAAATTAATAATAGACAGCTTATAATAAGCAGGCAGGTAATTCTCAGGATCAAGTACGAATGAATCGCATTGATTGAGTAGAATAAGTGAAGGGGAGCACGGTTATTTATAGGGGACTTACTAGGAGAGGGAGGAGTGGGAAACTGATAGTATTTTTAAACAATACTACATTCAGTTGAGGAAGGAAATAGGAAAGAAGTTTTGATAGAAATTTCTTTGCTAGGATAGGAAAATTAATTGGGATGATTTTTAGGGTCATTACAGTGTAACTTATGACGAGTCAAGTTGATTGCAGATACGTAAGGGTAATGCGTAATATTACTTGTAGAGACACGTCTCTTCGGTTCATATTCGCACCATTAACGTGAAAAACGCGAGTATACAAAACAAAACAATACTTGATAATGACTAACAAGCTACGTAAATTAGGTTTCCAAATTTGAAGCCGAATATAAATTTTAATTAAAAATAAACACAGTGATTTGTTGAACTCAATTTTATTGATGAGGCACCGCCTCATCTGCGTCATCTTAGCAACCGCCTCTTGTATCCATTTATCTATAGCCGAGATAGCTGAAAAATCATCTAAAGCGCTAGATTTGAACGGCGTGATCGAAAAAATGAACAGCATTTTGGACATTTGTTTTTGTCGTTTGTATCGGTTGGATGTTGTTGTTATTATTTTCTAATTTACTATTGTTGTTTTTATTTACATTTCTGTTGAAAAGAGTACAAACTGTTGCTACTGTTTGCAAGGTAAGCTTTTCTTCACAGTGTTTTGCCAATATCTGCAGTTTGAAAAACGATAGAACTTTGCGGTTTACACCAAATTATTTAGAGTTTAGTTATATTTTTGTCACTATCAAATATATTATATTGCTACCCCATTTAAAAATTCCAAGAAAAACCGAAGAAAGAGCTTTTTTAAAAAGCACCCTCTATTGACCACTGTAAGAAGTACAGAAGCTCTTTTCAACGAGATAAAATTCATTTTGGTTTAATTTTGGTTAAATCAATCTGGTTATTTTTTTTCAGAAAAAAGTTCAGTCTTCGCTTACCACTTACTTTAGGTAGAATAATGAGTCTTAAACAAAAAATACTTTTGTTGGATCTTAACTTGGTTTTCTCATTTAGTGTACCTATTACGGTACCCCTCTGGCCAACCTCGGTAGAACACAAAGTATGTTGTACAAGAGAAAAGCTAGAAGGGTCTGTAATGAAAATTATGAGTGTGTTACTTATTTTGACATTACCATTACTATTACTCTGCCTGTACCTGACCTCTTAATATTTACTAACCTGCCCTGATACAAAACACATTAGACATTCCCTATAATTATTATTGCCACTCTCACCACCCAAGTTACTACCAGTCGTAGGCACATTGATATCCAACGTACTAGGCTGCTACCGCACCGAGCTCGGGACAGCAAATTGCCTAAAGCACGGAGTAGGTGAATTTTCGGAGGTCCTACTCCATCTTTTCACATAGTACGTCCTTTGCTACCTGTTATATAACTATATCCTGTCACCACAAAAGCGTAAAGTGCGTTACAAGAGTGAAAAGCGATTTAAACCAATTTTATAATTTGAACTGATATTGCTGGCTGTTTTTCACCGACTTGGAGGTTTAAAATATAAGTACAGAAGTGGCTATTCCGCCGTAGGTTCAGGCTCCGAATAAATAGTCACACCTGAGTCAATCAATCAACCCTAAACTACCTCAACATCCCTACAACGAGTAAACGGAGGTCTCGACCCCGAATACACAATTTCATATCCTTGCAGTCCCCAAAATCATTTTCTACGCTCCATTATCAACCCCCTAACCCTTCCTGATTGTTTATTACCTCCTCTCATACATCCACGAGTTTTACAAATTCAAATTTGTAGAAACACATGGTTGGTGATCACACACATTTATTACCAAAATTGAATATCATTGAATATACTCACCTAATATAATAGACCATATATCCCACTAACACTTCACTACAATCTGAATACGCCAGATGGATTATTAGTAGAATAATTAACATTTTTCACAATTTCACTGATAACAAAAATCATTCAATTACTAATCGATATTTTACGCATCTTCCAGAGAGGGCCATACCGACAGTCGGGAAAATTGACAGTGGCGTCCCGCTCTGAGGGTCCACCAGAATTGTTGCTTTATTTTTTCTTCTTAATTATTCATTTACTTAAATACCTGAGATTTTTTAATTGATTTTTTTATTAGTATAGAGAATTCCTGTTATTTTTATATTCACAGTTTTGAATAAAACTTACATAATCCGATTATGTTCGAATAAGATTATATCCACAAAACAGAAAGGTGGTTTGAACCCGATCCTGAAGGTCCCTTTGCTTACTCACAGGCTGCCTGAAAGTTGCTTTGTTGGCGAACGTCTCACATTTCGTTAAATATAATTTTTAAATACACCATACAACGTATCCAGAAAACTCAATTTAGTGCAATTGGAAATTTCATAAGGCTTAATAAACGGTACGTTTTTAAAACATATTAATATGGTAATTAATGCCTCGTGAAACATATTCCAATTAATGTAAATCGGTGTAATTAAAAGCATTATTTGTAAATGAAATTTTTAGATTTTGAATTGTAACATTTCAATTATTCCCGATTCCGTTCATTAAGGTTTAATTTGAATATGTGTGTTGGGTAGGTATCTGGATTATTCATTAAATTTATCGTTCCCATAAGAATGTAGATATTTATTGTACACACAGTTTCGAAGCTAAACCAACGTTTATTATTGTACATGAATTTATGCATAAATCAAAAGTTATCTGTATTATGGATATATGAACAAGAAGTTACGTGCACGTTTTATAGACTTTAAAACATTTAATTTGTGTTAAATATTGGAAAATGTTAAGGGAAAATAAGGTAAATTACACAAAATATCTTAATATTAATGTAGCATGTAAAAATTCATTATTCATGTCACGATTGTGGTCTTTGAAAAATTCTTACTTGATTGGATTATTTCACAAAAGATACCATGACCTTCCAATTGATATTGAATGAGGTGATATATTCATTTACCACAACACAGCAATGGCACAAATCAGATTGTAAGAACATACTCGCATTACAAATAGCAGAAAACAAAATTCTAAAATCTATGTAAATAATAAGTGCTGTAAAGATCCCATCATCCTTACACCGATCCTTAGATTTGTTACCATAAATCTCTCTTGTTTCCGCATAAAAATTTGCGTTCATAATTATTTATTTGCCCTTCTTCTCCAACACATAATGTCGCAATATCAACTGCGACCGTATTCCGTCAAGAGGCCTTCTAACACCTCAAGGTGAGTATAAAGCCATCAACCGTTATAACCAAAGTAATGGAAAACATAATCATCTCGTGAGCTTGAGCTTGATGAAAGATATTCCTACGATTCCGTGATCCGGATCTCAAGACAGAATATAACCAACTTAACACCTTAGTCAGCTGAGAAACCAATATAGACACCGAAGAATCTTGGACACAACCCACATCCCAAACTGATTACCGAAACAGTAAGCTCTTTTGGTCAAAGCTTAACAGATTGACCAGAAGAAAAACAACCCCCAAATCTCATCCTACAACTTTATTTCTACCGGCTAAAAAAATTTTGACAGGTCCGCCCTTCGTCTTTAAATACGCCAAATGCATGATACGACCTAGAAAACTGCTTCCACCGTCATGATTCCCAAATCCTGCTGAGTTAACGACTCCCTCTTCCTATAGATCTATTTCAAGAGTGCCTTGAACAATGATTTTGGAACATTATTGCAGACTACATAAACCCAACAATATCCTTCCTGACAACGTATCACATCCCATGCAGCTTACACAAATAACCACAATCATAAGCAATGTGATCTGGCGGTTTTTCATTAAGCACACATTTAAGAAAGTCGCAGGACCTATTGACAAAATCCACTCTCTAGGTATCCTAGCCCACTTTTCTAAACTTTCTAAGCTTGGGCTATCGTAGCCGACAAACAGATCAGTACAAGTTAAAAAGAATATTTTTAAACCCACAGAAGGCGTATCGTAGGGCTCTGCCTCATACCCCATCCTAGGCCCATTTTTGTTTCAGAAATTCATACAATTTTATAACCAGGGGTCTCCATGGTGCGGTTTGCGGATGATACTACTTTCTCGCCAATGGATAGAAATACAAGCACTCGAATGACTAAGGTTCTAACAAGAAGGGATTATACCTGAGAATAATTTTCACTAAAATTTTAAACTAATTAGATACGAAGAACACTAGATAGAATACGCAACCATGTAAACCTACGCCCTCCGGGGTCGAATCACAGGTTGTCACCCCAAAACTTTACAGCACACATACAAGACCTACGTTAGCCCTGCGGTAGATTACCGCCGAACTCCGTTGCAGACAAACGTTACACGATGCCACCATTCCTGCCTTGTTTCTTTTGAACGCCTAATCGTAAGACGAATATATAGCCTGCACAACAAACACCCCAGTAACCTTATTAAACAGCATGCAAACATTCCGTCCATAAGGATCAGAATAAAAATACCATAAAGAAACTACGCACACCAAAGGATCTTCGGCGACACTATCCCTATCAAAGAAATACTTACCACACCTTGCAAATACCTTACCTCTATACTCAAACAAGTTTAAACATTCCTCTTCCATCTTAACCCATTTGACAACCTACCCGAAGAGGCTAATCCTTTGAAAACACTCCGTATGCGCTCCGAATGTTGACTTCTACCTGACGGTAAAGGAAAAGTCCCGGATAGCCAATATGAAATAACCACATACATTCACACGTGCAATTCTGTTTAAAAAACAATATTCTGCTAACAACAAAAATAATTAAAACTCAATATTTTTAGTCAATGCAATACTATAAACACAACGTTACACCAACAACAGAAGTATCGCCAGCGCTGAAGAGGAAGAAGAATTCTGAGCAGCCTACAAAAAATCACGACCTTCATTTCTGCAAGCCGACCCATTCCAAGTCAAATCTTTGTTTTTTCTTGATCATAATTACCAGCTCAATATCTGCCGGAATATTTTCTTTCTTGGCAGATTATCCATGCCTTCTACAAAAGACCAGCACATTTATAAAATGTACAAGGACTAGGGTGTTTGTCCAGCGTAAAATCCTTGTTTATATATAAACAAGGGTAACACCAACACATACTAGTATGCAACAAATTACCACCTCTTTACTTTTAGGTCGTCTCTTGAAAAGCATAGAGAAAACTCCTAATGAAATTGTTCGGAAGCTGTATTCCAAATTTTATCTAAACGTCAAGTTCCAATATTCGAAAATCATAATCCCCGAAACCGTCGATTTTGTTAATGATAGTGGTCGTGGTTGTATAAATTTGACTTTTTTCAACCACTACCAAAATCTTAATATATAAAGTACTCGTACGATATATTCACTAAGATAAGATCTCTATATGTCTTTTATTAGGATACAATTACGTTACCACTTTGACCCAGTAACACAGTTCTCCGATGGCCGTTAATAATCGGTCAAGACTTTTTTATTTAATTAATTGTTTTTTTTTTATTTTTTTATTAAAGTTAGAATTTAAATAGATCTGTAAAATTAGGTAATAGACGTCTTAAACAATTGGTTTGGTTTGTTTGTCAATAGGAAAAAGGGAAAAGGCCACGTTCTATTCCCTCTCTAAGGAATAGGGCGGCTGCTTGGGTTTTCCAAGCTCCTTCAGCCACAATCATGGATTCCCAACATACATACATACATTCGTATATATGCATGGTGGGGTTAAGAATGGCTGTGGTCAGGATAGGAACGGAAAGAATTGAGTTAGGGTTCTTAGAAGGAAGATATTATACATTCACTTAAATAGCGGCACATGGTGTGCGTATACACAATGACCACGCCGCTACATGTGTATGAGGAAAAACCCTCATACAGGGTAGACGGAAACGGGAATCGAACCCATTACCTTCCGGATGCTAAGCAGGTCGTGGTACCACAACTCCACTAGCTCAGTTGTTTGCCAATGATGCAGATAGCTATTTAAAAGTTAAATACACCTCAAACTTCGACTGAGCAAAACAACGATAAAAATGAAACATTTGTAAAGTGCCAAAATAGAAAGCTTTTACGAAATTATCGCCGGTCTGTGTGGTCAATAATTTATTTTCAATAACATAGTTATTCGATAACAAAAGATCATATTAATTAAACACCAACAAAAATAAAAAATGTTGCGAATGACTTGCTTTAGCATTAAACAATTTTCCATTTTCATGCTTTATATCATCAAGATCGGTTATTTTAAAGAAATCTATACCCTCTTACTATTATTCAAAACACTAACAACCGGACCGATGCCAGTCTTTAGCGATTCGTTAGTGCATATTCGTACTTTACACCTTGCATCAGCAGAACGACTGTTTCCAATAAATAGTTATCACCTTGTTCACCACTATTGAAAGCACTAACGACAAGACACGTGTCAATTGCCAGCACCTCCTTAGTGCTTCTTAGTGCTTTATACCTAGTATTGACAAAATGAGTTGTTTCCAATAAATCACCTTGCGATGCTGACGTCGTACCATTAACAAAAGAACTAACTGCCAAACCGATACCAATCGTAAGCGTTTTTTTGGTGATCGTCAGAGCTTTATACTTTTCCTCAGCAAAACCGGCCAAGAGTGTATATAGTTCTTATAGCCGTTTTTTTTGCATAACGCACACAGCACTATGGAAACACTAACGATTAACACTGTTCCGGTCGTCGGTAATTTCAATAATGGTTAGACGTCAGCACCATACAAGGGAATATTGAGTTCCCGGGAACCGCTGGTTTCACTGATAACAAGCGTAAAACACTAAGGCCCACTAACAAAGCAATAATAATTGGCACCGGTCAGGCCCTTAGTGCTTTCAATAATGGTTGCACAAGATGGTATCGATTTCTTGGAAACGGACGGTTTCACTAATACAAGATATAAAGCAGCAAGCAGCACTAACAAAGTACTAACCATTCGCACCGGTCCGTTCGTTAGTGCTTTCATGAATGATAGGGCGCTATCGTCGCACGAGGAGATATCAATTTTTTTTAAACGGCCGGCTTAGGTCAAGCAAGAACAAGCACCCGGAAGCACTAACTATTGGTACCGGTCCAATAGTTTAATGCTTTTAATGACCGTACTAACTTCACGAGCTTAAAACGCTCTCATTAACTGGGGAGTGGTAAAGATGATAAACACAACAAGAATAGACCGACGAAATTTTGTGATTCAAACTTCTTTTTTTGTATTCCAGTACTTTTCTTACCTATAAAAAGGTAAATGATTTGTGTTGATACTATGGTAGAGCACTATTAAAAATTTGCTTTTTGTTAAAGATTATAGGTACAAATCCAAATGAATAAAATAAAAATAAAATAGGTGAACTTAATGTTTAACCCAGACAAAAGTAATGTGTTTCGATAATGAAAGTGATATTTAAATCTGCATTCAGTGCCTATTATGTGTTACACACACTAACTTGACAGGTAAAATATATGTATGTATTCTACAAACATAATGATTTCTTTTATATCCTTGAACCTTACTTTGTGGAATTCAATATTTATTAGCACTTTATGTTTTAAACACAAAATGATTCCACAAAAAGAACAAGTACAAAGTAGCTTTCAAAACTAATACCAATCTTCTTAAATGTTGATTTAATGCACGTGTGTAATACTAATAAATTTTCCACTACAGTATTTTATAAATTTAAATATAATTTGAAACTTCATTTTATGAGGAAATAAGCATACAATTACAAGCTTTAGATGACTTATTTAGTGGGCACTTAATAATTCAATTATGATACTAATTGCACTTAATTACTACTTAATTGAACAAAAAAATGAACTATAAATATATAGTAGGATCTACTAAACGAACCAAATTTATGAACATTGCGGGGTGTAAATTTCTTGCTGAATAAAAGCTAAATTTATGTATGTAAACCTCCGATATGATTTAAAATGTGTTCTAAGGGGTGTAATAACATCAAACTAATTACTACGCACACAATACTTGATTACAATACAACAAATGAAAATTTGAACCTTTAAAAGAGTAATTATGCTGCACAATACGGAATTTAAAGAAAAAGTTATATTATAATATTGTCAGCCTTGTTTTTTCTTTTAAAGCTATATTAGAATGAATATTAAAAATTAGGTTTCATACTGTATTGGTCTATCAAAAATATTTGGCATTGTATAAGAAAATTATACATATATATATATATATATATATATATATATATATATATATATATATATATATATATATACAGGGTGATTGGTCGAAACCATTCATTAGAAGTATTAGGAGTTCCAGCCATGGCTGATTTCTGAAAGTTTGTATCTGGACTAAGTGATTCATATTCTATTTAAGGAAAATATTTTCATGATGACTACACTTCCGGTTATACCGGAAGCAGCCATCAACTTTGTTATTTTAAATGGAATCGTACCCTTTTTATGGCATATTCGAATTGTACTCGCCATTTACGTAGGAATTTTATCAATGTTCCCTATACTTAAATTTAATAGTTTTTGAGATTTAAATTTTTTTTCGAAAATTATTGGTTGAACAATAAGACATTTGACAACGCCTACTGGCGCCATTTTTAGTACGAAGCAAATAATATTGACGTTATGCATAGGGGTATCCTTAAGCTTTATGCTGATGCTTCCGGTACTGCCGAATTATCTACAGAGTGTTCAAAATTTGACTTCCATCTTTTGAAAATAAAAACCATCAAAACTTAACTTTTTCAAATACAATGCCCAATATTTTCTTCCTTTAACAGATGCAGAATAAAATTTTGCATTGATTTGTATTAGCATTCCCTATACCTATCTTCGATAGTTTTTCTCATATTGAGGTATTTGTTCATTTCTTCTGAAATTCAAAACGATTTACCTGATTTTTCCATGGATAGCCATGGAAACCACAGCTAAGTTTGTTGTTAGTAACTGTCAATACCTTTTGTTGTGTTTCTGTGTTCGGTTTATCAAAATGGAAAATGGGAAGTATTCAAACAGGGATATTTTGAACTTACTTTGCATTCATGGAGAATGTGATAAGATTATTAGCAGAACTTGCCGTTTGTTTAATGACCGATATCCTCATTTAACACCAATCAACAAGCACAAATTTAAGCGAATAGAGTCAAACTTTTTACGGTATGGAACAGAGAAAGCTGCCAGAACACAATCAAAGCCTATTACTGGCGAAGAAGCTAATGAAGTTAATGTCCTAGCATATTTTAATAACTATCCCCACGGCTCGATACGATCTGCTGCAGAAGATTTGGGCCTGTCTTACTATTCCATACAATACATCTTAAAGAAGCACTTCATCCAGACGATAATTTCAAGCGAGTGGAATTTTGTGAGCAAATGTTAATCAGAATTCAGGAAGACCCGCTGTTTTTACGAAAAATAATTTGGACGGATGAAGCAAAATTTACCAGGAAGGAATTGTTAATCGACGTAATTGGCACTATTGGGCGTCGGAAAACCCACATTTCAAGCGAGAATCAAATTTTCAAAACAAATTTAGTTTTAACGTTTTTGTCTTGTAATGAATGGTCGTGTCTCTTTTCAAATTTATGATGAAAATTTGACAAGTATAAAATATTTGGAGATTCTGAGAACGGATCTCTGAATTTTAGAAAATCTGCCTCTTAATATTTTACAATACTGCTGGTATCAAATGGACGGAGCTCCTGCACATTCAACGCGTGACGTTGATCAAGAGCTCACCACTATGTTTGGTGATCAATGGATCGGGCGAAACGGACCTTGGCGGTGGCCTCCCGATCTCCCGATCTAACTCCACTCGACTTCTATGTGTGGGATGAAGTCAAGAATCAAGTCCACACAAGAGAAGACCTAGGCTTAAGAGTAACGACGGTATTTCGCCAGTTAAATCGTCATCACGTCAAAAAGCTTGCACGAAAGAAGTTCAGTCAAGACTTTTAGGTTGTCTTCAACAAAATGGAGGCCACATAGAACATTTATAAAATTTTGAATTGTTTTTCTTACTTTCAATAACATTAATAGTTATTTGCATATTACTTTTATTCTCATCTTATTTGTTGACGAAAATTAACAGTTCTGTTTGCTTTGATAAAATACATTAATGTAATTGGTTTCTGCATCTGTAGTAGGCTTCGGCCGTGGAGAAATCGAATTAATTTTTCTAAATTTCGGATTTCAAAAGATGGAAGTCACATTTTGAACACCCTGTAGATAATTCGGCAGTGCCGGAAGCATCAGCGTAAAGCTTTAGGATACCCCCTATGCATAACGCCAATATTACTTGCTTCGTACTAAAAATGGCGCCAGTAGGCATTGTCAAATGTCATAGTGTTCAACCAATAATTTTCGAAAAAATTTAAATCTCAAAAATATTAAATTTAAGTATAGGAACATTGATAAAATTTCTACTAAAATGGCGAGTACAATTCGAATATGCCATAAAATGGTACGATTCAATTTAAAATAACAAAGTTGATGGCTACTTCCGGTATAACCGGAAGTGTAGTCATCATGAAAATATTTTCCTTAAATAGAATATGAATCACTTAGTCCAGATACAAACTTTCAGAAATCAGCCATGGCTGGAACTCCTAATACTTCTAATGAATGGTTTCGACCAATCACCCTGTATATATATATATATATATATATATATATATATATATATATATATATATATATATATATATATATATATATATATATATATATATATATATAAATTGTTTTTTAATGAACGCACAGATGTTCAACTTAATAATCATTAATTTTATATATTTTATTTAAAATTAACTTTTAAAGTACATGACTGTGATCCTTCATTCTGTGTATACGAATTATAATACATCGTAACTAGAGAAGTACATATAGGTCAACTTTGAATCGATTGTGACTTACCTCCTCGATAGCTTAGGTGGAAGAGCCTCACTCTAGCAAAGTAGAGGTCGTGGGTTCAAGCCTCACTCGAGTTAATCTTTTACTGTATGTACTTTAAAAGTTAATTTTAAATAAAATACAATTATTATATATATATAATATATATATATATATATATATATATATATATATATATATATATATATATATATATATATATATACAGGTGTTTGGTACATACATAGAAAGTTTTAAAGGGAAGGTACGTGAGGCCATTCCGAACCTATATGACCATATTTACCCCTATACAAAGTGTTGTGGATTTTGAGATATCGATAAGTTTTTGAAGAAAATCCATCTTTTTTAGTACTTAAACCAAGAACTCCTGCTCATAATCGCCTAACCGTAAGGGAATTCCTAGAGGAAAGGTTTGCTAATCGTTGGATCGGAAGAAATGAACCAATATTGTGGCCTGCAAGGTCTCCAGACCTGACACCTGTCGATTTTCATGCCTGGGGACAAATGAAAGACCTTGTTTATGCTGTCGAAATAGATAATCGCGACCAACTTATTAGGAGAATTAATTTCATTATTGTATTTATTTTATACTTTTGATACACTATTCGAAAAGCATAAAATAGAGATATTTTTAAAACTGTTTGAACGGATATTTCTATAAAAAAATTTCGAAATAAATGACTCCAAATATTGAAATGGCTTGTTTATTATTTAGCTAAGTTTTAGTTGGAGCATCGCTATTTCTGTTGTGCAAAATTTTAGGTTAACAACCTTTTTGAGTGTAGGTCAATAAACCAAACTTAAATTGTATGAAATACAATTTAACATTTAACATTTTCCTTAGTTTTTGGTTTAAGTGCTAAAAACATGGATTTTCTTCAAAAACACAAACTTATCGATATCTCAAAATCAATAACACTGTGTAGGGGTAATATGATCATATAGGTTCGGAATTGCCTCACCTATCTCCTCTTTAAAACTTTCTATCTATGTACGAAACACCATGTATATATATATATATATATATATATATATATATATATATATATATATATATATAGGGTTTTCAGTGATATTGGGCCAAACTTAAAGGGGCAGTTCCTCTCTTAAATATAATAAGTAGAAAAAATAAATATCAACTCAAAATGACTTTTCGCTTAAAAGAGACGGTGTCAAAGTTTAAAGAAATGTTACAGTTTTTGGTTATAACTCGTGTAAACTTAAATCGATTTTTAATCGATCTTTAATTTGGCTATTTCAGGTTTTTTAACGTCTTCCAGTGACGTAGATATTCCGGGTTGGCCCCCTTTTTCCCTCCTATCTTTTACGCCACTGCATTTTTTCAAATCTAAAAGTCTTTTTTGATTTAAAATTCAATTTACAAAAAGAAATGGCTCTTGAAAGATTTTGATTAGAAGCATATTTGCAGAGATATTTGAGATCTTACAGTCTCACATGTGAATTATTTAAAATAATGTATTTTAACAAAATCAGACCTATCATTGATAAAATTGATAGTTTCTTATAGCCATATGTATTTACTGTTGTCAAGACATTTTGGCTTGTTGTGCATCAGTTTCGTGTTTTTCTTTTTTTTTATTATTATGGAAAACTACACACCTGCTGAATTAACAGATATGCATTTTATTTATGGTGCTGCAAATGGGAACAGTAGAGAAGCCGCTTGTTTGTATCTCCAACGTTTTCCTGATTGGCGGCAACCAAACCGTAAAATTTTCCAAAGCATTCATGCTCGTTTAAGAGAGACTGGAGTTCTCAAACGTCCTACACCCCCTGGACAAATGAGGCTCAGGCGAGCATTGGGTTTTGAAGAGGAGGTTTAGAGCAAAAAATCTATCCATAAGCATTCTTGCCGTGGCTAACGATATGGGTGTTTCTCACATATCGGTTTGGAGAGTTTTACATGAAGATCAACAACATCGGTTGAAAAAACAGAAAGTTCAATCGCTAAATCAAGCAGACTTTGCGCGTAGAACAGAATTTTGTCGCTGGTTTTTGGAGAGATCTGCAGTTGTGCCTTCTTTTGCTTCGGATGTGATGTTTCCGGATGAGGCATGGTATGTTCAACACACGCAAGTCATATCTGGAGTCACAGGAACCCTCGCACTACCGTCGTACGTGGTCATCAACAACGGTTCTCAGTTAATGTCTGAGGAGCGATCATTAAAAACTGTTTAATTGGACCATTTATTTTACCTCCCAACGTGACCGGTCAAGTTTATCTTGAATTCATAACGAATTCTCTTTTGGAATTGCTGGAAGATATTCCCTTAGATGTTCGGAATAGGATGATATTCCAGCATGATGGAGCAACGCCTCATTTTTCGGCCCAAGTCTGAAATTACTTAAATAACACAAATCAAGATCGTGAGATTGGACATAGTGGTCCCTTCCCCTGGCATCCTAGATCACCCGATCTAACGCCCATTGATTTTTTCCTTTGGGGATATGTGAAATCTAAAGTGTATGACACTCCTGTTTATGATCGCGATAACTTGGTAGACAAAATTTTTTCCGCCTTCCATGAATTACGAGAAATGACAGACATCTTCGGCAGCGTTCGGAATTCAATGTTAAGACGATGTCAATCCTGTATCGATGCGGATGGGCGACAATTTGAACATTCATTATCAAAAATAATAAATTTGTTTTAAAGTATATTCAATTAAAAAATGTTATTTAAAAAATGTTATATATTGTTGTGTTTAATCTTTACTCTTTGATGTAATAAAAAAATTACAACTGTTATTTTTAACTGTTATTTTTTTAAATTACAATGTCTATGGACCGTTAATAAAACGAAATACTTCTAAAATATCTCCGTAAATAAGCTTCCAATCACGAGCTATTTCTTTTTCCAAATTAGATTTAAAATTAAGAAACACTTTTAGATTTAAAATAAATGCAGTGGCGTAAAAGATAGGGAGTGAAAAAGGGGGCCAATTCTGAATATCTACGCCACTGGAAGACATCTACAAAAGCTGAAATAGCCAAATTAAAGATCTTTGTTTGATTATTGTTCGTGCCAAGTTTCATCAAAATCGGGTTAAATTTACTCGAGTTAGAACCAAAACCTGTTTCATTTCTTTAAACTTTGACACCCTGTATCTTTTAAACGAAATGTCATTTTGAGTTGAAATTTATTTTTTCAACTTATATTTAAGAGAGGAACTGTCCCTTTAAGTTTGTCCCAATATCACTGAAATACCTATATATATATATATATATATATATATATATATATATATATATATATATATATATATATATTTAAAAAAACAAAAATCGCCGATTTATAAAAACTGAAATATCTCTGTAATTACACAAGATATGAAAAAAGTAGATCAAAGTTACTTACTACAGTTAAAAATTATGTGAAAATAAAATTCAAGATGGCGGTTTCCAAGGTATTAATAGCAACTTTCTTATTTTAAATGGGCGCCATATTGGATTTTACACAAATAAATGGGATTTTTTTCTTTTCTATGATGTATAATAACAACCTATGTACGAATAAAAATTATGGGAAATATTCATTGTTTTCATTTTAAATCAAGTAGCCATGATTAACAATTTGCAAGTAGAAATGATTTATTAAACAAATTAAACACAACGATACACCGTGATATTACTAAATGCTAAAGCTATAATACATTACAATAAATGTTCTAAGTGCTGACCGTTTTCATGTACACACAAATGATACCGTTTTACAACACTGTTAGTAACTGTTCGCAAAGTATTTCCATGAACACCGTTAAAGTCCGCCACCACCCCTTCAGGTACTTCTTCTACATTATTGTAATGGAAATTACTACCATACACTTTATTTTTTATAGTGCCCAATAAATAAAAGTCCAGAGGCGTTAAATCTGCGGATCTGGCTGACCACTGATTAGGTGTATTGATGGCAATTACTCTATTATCAAAACGGTCATTTAAATATCGGATAACATTATGTGCGGGAGCGCCATCCTGCCGATACCATATTTGAACATTTTGTGCAGAATTTCCATGTAACGCTACGCTGTTAAGGTTGCATCAAAAATTATAAGGCCAACTAAACTATTTCCCAATATGCCACAAAAAACATTAAAGCCAAAACGAACCTGGTTGCGCCGTGGAACCATTATGTGTGGATTTTCCTGTGCTCAATGGTGCTCATTATGGCGATTAAATAATCCACAATTGGAGAAGTAGGATTCGTTAATCCATAAAACTTGATATATAAAATCACCATTTTCTGCAATTTTATTTAAAAACCATCTACAAAATGCTATTCTACGGATATTATTTATATGCGTGGAAATTGTGTTTTTTTTAAATTCTCGACGATTTAGTCTTAGACACATTAACTTGAGCTTCAATTTCTCGAGTCGAAATATTCGTATTTACTCGGTCACAAGCTAAAGTTAATTCCTCATCTTCAGTAACTACGTTTATGTTCCTATTGGGCTTGTTAAGACATCCATAATGCTACATATTTGCAATCTTGCAAATATTTTCATGTCCGGTTGCCTACGCTCTGGAAAATTTGTTAGATATTCTTGAGCAGCAAGACGGGAGTTTTGTAGAACTTTATGTATGTACAAAACATATCATATTGTTCATTTGTTAGAAAGGTCGCCATTAGAAATAATTAAAGAAAAAACAATTATTATAAATTTATCACTTAATAATACAACACAGAAATACTAATTATTTACATAAGCAATAAATTAATACAACTTGACAGTTAGTCATATTATTATAAATTTTGTTTTATTGTTAATCATGGCTACCTGGTTTAAAATGAAAACAATTAATATTTCCCATAATATTCGTACATAGGTTGTTATACATCGTTGAAAAAAAAAATAAAAAATATGGCGCCCATTTAAAATAAGAAAGTTTCTATTAATATCTTGGAAACCGCCATCTTGAATTTTATTTTGACATCATTTTTAAGTTTTGAAAATGAAAAGCAGTTGTTAGTATCGGTTATAGCAGCAGTTAATACAATTTCGCCAGAAATGCTAGACCGTGTTTTAAATTCTTCAGTAAAGAGAGCTTACTTGTATTTAGAAAATAACTGCAACCTGTTTGAAAAGTTATTGTAATTACTTAACTTTAATTAAATAGATTGCAGTTAAATTTGCACATCAAACAATATTATCAAATACTAATATTAATCCGTAGTTTTGTTAAAAATTAGTTTCAAAACAATAATGTGTAATACATGGTTAAATTCGTAATAAAAAATACTATCGAATACAGGGTGTTTCGTTGGTTGCGATACAAAAAATAAAGTTGATGATGGTTTCCCGGAGACGAAACGTCGAATAAAAATTTTGAAAACGCCATCTAATAGAATTCAAAAAGTGACAATGAAGAAGTAAGTACCTTTGGTTTTTAAAAGTAAAAGGAATTACGAAAAAAGAAAAACCCAAAAATCGAATTTTGTTTTAAACCTCGGAAACGATAAACAATAATGAGCTTTTGCAAACTACATGTTAACACGCCCTAAATTATACAACTTTTCTCTAATTTAACCGCCTTCGTATCTCTTACCGTTTTCAAGATCCCGATGCTGTTCATCCTTATCTTTGACACGTTGTATACATGTATATATATATATATATATATATATATATATATATATATATATATATATATATGGTGTAGAAAAAGTATGGACTACCCCAAATAATTTTTTGAAGTTTTGAGGTTTTATAGAAAACGCTCGAACACATCAATTTAGTTTTCAGTTTTCCACACCACACTGATAGAATTCATTTGTTTCTTTATTGAAAGCTGTCAAAATAAGACGTCATCCACATTTTCAAATGACAATATCTATGTAGCATGTTGTTGTTTCACTCAGAACGTTCATAGATTTTGTGTGATTCTGTCGCGTCGTTTCATAATAGCAGCCGTTCAATTGTGAACATTATCTTAAATTTACTCCAAGTAAAAGAATACACTGGTTCTTGATTTGTCAGATAAAAAACGAACTATCCATTACACTAAGACAGTCCAGAGGCTTTATCATTGAATGCCTGTCCTTACATTTAGTTTCTTGGGCTGTTTGTTTTTACATCAATGGTGGATTAATAACTTCGATATCTCAGTACCGTTGCAATAGTAGTTTTGATCATAGTGAGCTCAGACAAAACAAACATAAACAAAATTAGTAAGATTTTACTGTCATTACATTGCAATTCAAAAATTCCTTTTTTAAAAACCAAAAATGTCGCTCAGTGAAAAAGACCGTATTGAAATTCTTGTGATGGTTGGTTACGGGAATCGTCGCAGATCTACTAACCAGATACATCAACTTTTCAATCAAATTCATCCAGGCCGAACGCCGATTTCGCAATTTACCGTTTGCAAGATTTAAAAAAAATATGAAGAACATGACCATGTTAAAAATTTGCCTAAAAATTGGAGGCCGAAGGTAGATGAAAATAGGCAGCTGGATTGCTTATTGGCTGTTGAAGAAAATCCACATAGTATCTGCCGGCAACTATCTGCTTGTATGGGAATAAGTCACACGTCTGTGCAAACAATTTGACACCAGAATTAAGTGAGGATGATGTTGACCGCAAGTCTGTGAAATCATGCAACCAATTTGTAATCAAAATGAAACGTTGCTGTGAATATTTTATTTTCAGACGAAGCAACTTTTTACCTCAACGGTACTGTAAACAGGCAGAATTGTCGACCATCTGAGAAAGTTAATGTATGGTCCGGCATATTGAAAGAAATCTTACAGGTGAAGCCGATTTGAATTTTTTACAGTTAGAACTTTATTATTGTCTGCCCTGACTACAATAAGCCTGACTCGCTCAGTCCAGTAATTTAGCTGAAACCCCGCCCCACTATGCAAATATTGACCGACGAGGTCCGATTGAATAGTCAGCCAAGTCACCTGATATGACTCCTTAGAGCTTCTTTTTCTGGGGTTATTTAAAATTCAACATTTTTTAAATAGACCAGGAGATATTGTTAATTTAAAGTACCGCATAAGAACGGAAATACGAAAAATTTCACCAGAAATCATACGAAATTTTCAAGAAGAATTTGTTTCAACATTTGGGCACTGTAAAGTTGTCAACGGTCGTCACTTTAATACTGAACTAAGTTTTTTTCTATTTATGTGTTTTATTCTCAACACACAATTCTGATTTTATTATTATTTTTATGACCATTTGATTGTTTTTCGTTCTATTCTTGTTTTTTTTTTAATGTTACGCGTTGTTCTAGTTTGATTGATAATAAAATTATGTTTAATAGTTTGCTTTTTTTGTGACAAAACAAGCAAACAGTTATTCTTTAACCGGGAGTACATTTAGGATAATTGTTACAATTAAACTGCCGCCATTGTGAAACGGTGGGACAGAAACACGAAACAACAAATGATGCATCAAATGTCATATATTTTACGGTGTACAGGTTGTCCCATTTTCGTATGTTTTACGGGGTATCTTGCTTATTTTTTAGGTTAGAACCTTGCGGTTTTAGCGACACCGTGCTATTTTTAATGAAACCAAAGATGCACTAATCAAATTTGCCATAGCCATCTTAGTTTGTGTGCTACAGGGTGATTTAGGAAAAAATGCATTTTCAGTCATCCCCTGTAACTCTGGTATTGTCAGACATTAAAAAAGTAAAAACTGGTATTTGTAGATTTTTTTACGTAGAATCCAGTGGCGTACTCAGATTTTCTTTAGAGGTCACAGTTTTTGAGATATTGACATAACCTACTTTGTTTTTATGTGACACCCTATATATTTTTTAAAATCTTTTCCCTTGCCAAGAGCTTTTCAAAATATAGCATAGTCTTTATTTATTTTATAAATAACGTGACAAAATGATTTTTTCTATAATTTACATTAATAATTAATAGTGGATAGCCGTGGGTAACCATGGTAACGCAAAAACAAAATAATTAACGTTCTGTCATTACTTAGGTATTTGATTTTTGAAGTTTCTGCTTCTCTCAATTATTCCTGGTTACATTTTCCCAAATTTAGTGCTGATATTTATTGTTATTCGTTGTTTTGTTTATTGTTATCGTTCTTGTTCTTGTTGTTGTTGTTGTTTAATTATATTTAATATGGCTCGAAACCAAAAATTTGAAAACTTGGAGAAATATGATATGAATACCTGCTTCATATTATCTAATGAAAACGCAGACCAGGCCTTAGAACTCTATCTGAACAGGTCAGTTAATCTTTACCTTGGAATTTGTATTTATTTTATATACCTATTTTGTCATATAGATATCCCGAAAGAAAACAACCCGGCAGAAGAATATTTCAAAAATTAAAATTTAATCTTTGCCAACATGGATGTTTTGAAAAACCTCGACCCCGAGTTTACAACAAAGAGAACGAGGAATCAGAGATCACCGTTTTAGCAGTTGTTCAAGCCACTCCTGAAACCTCGTGCAGGAAAATAGATGAAGAGACCGGTGTATCTAAAACAACAGTGCAAAGGATGTTAAAAAACATCAATTCAAACCCTACAAGTATAAACTTGTTCATCATCTGCACCCTGGTGATGCTGAACGTAGATTGGAGTTCTGCAATTGGTTTATAAATATGAAAACTCAGGACAATAATTTTGAAAAAAATTGTCAGACGAGGCACATTTCACAAGTTCGGGAATTCTTAATAAACTCGCGGTTTGGGAGTCAAGAAAACACCCACGTGATTTTTCCTAGAGAGCTTCAAGGTAGGTTCGGATTTAATGTCTCCTGCTTTATTTTTAACCGAAAAATAGTTTACAAGACTTATGAAGAAAACCTAAACTCTAATGGGTACTTACAAATTCTACAAGAAAAACTATGAACATTTTAGAAGATATTCCACTGGCTCAACTGAACGATATATTCTTCCAGCAGGATGGGGCTCCAGCCCACAATGCTAGAATAATACAAAACTGGCTAAATGAACGTTTTCCCAGGAGATGGATTGGAACAAATGGGCCTGTTCGATGGCCACCACGATCACCGGATCTCTCGGTTTTGGATTTTTTTGTGGGGGTATTTAAAGAATAAAATTTATTCAAGGCAATATGCCAACATGCAACAATTAAAAATTGCAACGGAAAATGCTTTTGCAGAATTACGAAGACAATAATTTATTTTGGAAAATGCTATTAAAAGAATTTATAAACTTGGTGAAACTGGTAGGAGACATAATGGTCTGCAATTTGAACAATATTTGTGATTAATTAATTGTTTTGTTTTTTATCAATGTAAATTATAGAAAAAAATCATTTTGTCACGTTATTTATAATAATAAATATAGACTATGCTATATTTTTGAAAAGCTCTAGGCAAAGGGAAAAAGATTTTAAAAAAATATATAGGGTGTCCCAAAAAAAGTAGGTTATGTCAATATCTCAAAAACTGTGACCTCCAAAGAAAATCTATGTACGCCACTGGATTCTACGTAAAAAAATCTACAAATATCAGTTTTTACTTTTTAATATGTCTGACAATAACAGAGTTACAGGGGATGACTGAAAATGCAATTTTTCCAAAATCACCCTGTAGCACAAAAACTAAGATGGCTATGGCAAATTTGATTAGTGCATCTTTGGTTTCATTAAAAAGTAGCACGGTGTCGCGAAAGCCGCAAGTTTCTAACCTAAAAAATAAGCGAGATACCCCGTAGAACATACGAAAATGGGACAACCTGTACATTAAGGATGAATATCTATTTTTATAATTAAATTCTGTTATATTGGAACTTAACCATTCCGTGTAGTAATAAAATATTTCTTGCTGTGTTGTAAATAGTTTTAAGATTTGTATAGCCAAAAGGGATGTAGGTAGTTTAAGTTTTGTTTGCATTTCTAAAATTGATTATTAAATATGTGACGTTTGTACCATTGAAATTGATACTTTAATGATTTTATTTCTTAAATTGTAGCTTTAATGACCGACTTTCTTATTTACACAAACGAATTTACATTCAAGATTAACACTTTTTTTATTTTGTCTGACACTTGATAAATTATACACAAGCTCAGTGAAATAATTAATGCCCTATACAGTTGTTTATAGTGATAAAGAAGCTAATTACTCATTGACTTCAGTCAAAGTCTCTTAAGTAAAAAGGGTGTTTAGGACATTAGTCTGTGTATTATAATAATTAATATAATTTAAAAAAAAAGGACATTAGTCTGTGTATTATAATAATTAATATAATTTAATTCAATTACTTTGATTAATTCAAATTTGAATTAATATTTAAGAGTATAGGTCAGAGATTAATACAATAAAATTAATAGTTAAACACACTGTAGATGAACCGTAGGTTTGAGTAATATTAAGTAATATATAATATTATATCGGTGGATTTTAGAAATAAATTAAGAGATTGATTTTAATTACAGTTAGCATATTATTGATAAATTCAATCTTCACATTAGTAAGAAATATTAATAACTTTAATAGTCTTGATTATTCAAATATAATTAAAGTGATTTACAGAAATTGATATTGAGGAATCTCGTTGCACAATTAAATTAAAGGCATCTTACATGAAGTGAACAGAGTTTAATTTCTATTAACACTTGCATAATACTTGTATCAATAACTGATATTGGAAATAAGTTTTGACCTTCCTAAAAGTAAAAGATCAGATTTAGTATTTGTAAAAATTCAAAGAATTCATATTGAATGTAGATTATAATTACATTACATTCATACAATAAAGAGCTAGCCTGGGTAATAACTTGAAAATGTAAACTTTCACCATTAACACTCATAATAAAATACTTATCTTTTTGGGATTTTTAATGGTGTACTTTAAATTATACAATCTAAACGTTTCGATAACACTTACAGTTATCTTCGTCAGTAGTAATGTTTGTTAAAAATTGTTAAAGATGTAGTAAACAATTTTGTCAAATTTGAAAAATTCAAGCATGTTTGAATTGAAAAGAACAAGGTGTAATATTGTCCCGATTATCTTTAAAATATCAGGCATCAAATTCCATTGCAACCATTGGAAGCATTGTTCCGTTACCTTGAAACGTGTAAATAATATAACCTAGTCAATAAGAAATAAAAACATCTAACCTCTGTGATCTCTTTGTTCAGCCTTAAAACAGAAGTTAAGCCAAAAAGAAGAAACAGATCAAATGTAGTATTTTATGTCGATTAAAGCCAATGAGGAGTACTTAATTTTCAATAATCGACCATAGAGGTGTCGAATAAATAATTTGAATGGGCGATGAAAACTTCTCATATACAACGGAAACTATTTACGAGCATCCATGGTTTTTCTAGCTAGCCCAGCTAGTTTTAATAACACGACAGAGGTTACCATAGCGACAAACAATAACTTAGTAGATACGTCATTGTAAAATTTGACTACGAAACGTTAATGCATTGCTGTGTAATAAAATTTCTAAAAAGCCATATAGACTGACATTGTGAAAATCGAAAAAAATGAACAACGATTAATCATTAAATACCCGTGTTTAAAAGGGCTAAAGGGTAACTCATTTAAGAAGATGTGTTTAAAACACTGGGCGATGTCTGTCCTTTATATTAAACCGTAAATAAATGGGTTGTATCTGCGATATTATTTTAACTCACTGGGTATACGTAGTAATGGTGTAAATGTTACGCTACTTGAATTTTTAGTAAAGCGTTTTGCACTATGTAAAAGCATATTTAAATGTTGTGTAAAGGTTTATGAGTTGGAAGAATTAAATTTGAATGGGAAGTAATGTGTTAGCAATACCCCTATTGAGAGGATAACGGGCGCCACTGTATGGCTACTGTATTTTAAGGACTGTGAGTTTAAAATTGCTGTGAATGAGAAGCGTGTGAATTAATTATATGTTGATATTATGTTAAAGTGTAGAGGAAGAATATGTATCTATTTTTACTTGTATATACAGTATTTCACAAAGATTGTGAGAAGCAAGATAACGTCTTAAGTATGCCTCCTTACACACGTACTTAGTTAATAAAAAGGCGAGCGACGCGTTACTCATTTGTACAATTTTCCATTAAACGCACCATCCGTAAAATATCTAGGCGATCTTGGAGATACTTAAGAAATTTCAAGGCAATTATGTTTTGTCAGTAAAAGTCCTTTTAAAGTTCTTATAGTAAGGCTAGTTTTTTTGCTGGTTAAAATTTTATTCATATCAGAAAAAACCCTTTTCGTAGCGGCTTTGGATTCCAGTTTTCAACAATTTTTAATATGTTGTTGTGTGGTATATCTTCACTCTAGAAGTTGTTAAAAAGCTTGACCCATTGTTTGTCGATAGAAACAGAAACTTCTTTCCACTCTTTTATTTTTGACTGGTTGCATACTTATTAATGTACACAATTTCATCAAAAAGTTCTCAATCACTTATATGAATATCAGGATGTTGTTTTGAAAAACAGTTAATGAGTTTCCAACATCTGACCACAAGGGTTGTTTTTTTAGCAACGCCCAACGAAACGCTTGCGAATCTTCAAAGCGTTGCGTCCATTTATGCAAATGGACTATATAAGTAGTATAAAACATGGTCACTAACGGTTCAAATGAGTTACGGCTAGGTCTTCTCCTTCGCTTACCGAAGCTACTAGCATAGTGTTAACTTGATTTGGCAAAAATACTTTAATTGTTGCTTTAAATTTGATAGAACCCATAGGCGTAAATCGGGGGTAGCACAAGGTGGAAGTTGCCACCCCAATATTATAAAAATTTGGAGTAAGAATTTTTAAGAGTTAACATTGTAATAGTTTTAAATAAAACATTTTATCAAAAATATCCAAATTCTGTCGTTTTTATTTAAGTGTTTTTCAGCAAAAGTGGAAATTTTTCAGTTACCGGTGGGAATTTTAACTTTTTTCACTTGGCAACATTGATCCACACTCACAGTTGTGACTGGCCAGTTGTTATAATTGTCAAGTATCCCAAGTTCTGGTTGTTAAGAGTTATGTTCATAAGTGTATGTTTTATGAAAATTAAAGATGTTTTAATGCCATCTACGATATTATGAAGGTGAGTCCATTTGATATTATATAACACTGCATTGAAAAAAATACGTAATAAACATCTGCGTTACAATAATCAACTATGAAAAAACCTAACCTATATTTTCTGTACGAAATGTGACTATTAGGCCGGACGCCGGACGGTGTAACTTCACAAGGGATTACAGCCTTATTTGCAAACTCAAATTACTACCTAAAGCCTATGTTTAATTGAAATGTTTAGTAGCTTCGACCAAGAGTCAAATAAGCATTATAACTTACCTACCTACCTAGAATATATTTTTCTTAGAGAAGTATTTTTACCGCAAAAAAGGTACGATCTTGATGAAGCTTGGTACAACAAGCTCGAGAACCAGACATGTCGGTCTATACGAAGGGGGGTTTTGTTTCCCAAAAAAAGTTTTTTTTGAATTTTTTTCATATAAATATATAAAAGTCTTAATTTTAGTTTACATCATTGAATTAAGCTTAAAAATCAATTCAGCATTCCTGAGTATTCAGTCGCAATGTTATTCTTATGGGGAATAAATAAAATGTCATATATTGCTTATTTGTGAATATTTTTTTATTATACCTAATTAATGATTTCATATGGTACCGGTAATGAGATACTGTAATTATAATTGATTGGATAATTGCTGGGTACGCAGGTTTGCTGCTATGGGGGTATTTTTGCTTTATTACCATCTGGGTCAAACCGTAGATTAAATTCCATCTCTCCCTTTTCACCCCTTGACTACTAGGCCTAATAGGGAGGAGACTCAATTTTTGATCCTACTTTTTTTCATATATTTACAAGAAAATAGAATATACCTTCACTCAGTGTGTGAATCATTAATATTTTGCGGTAAGCAAGGTATCGCATTAAGGGGTCACGCCGAAACTGAAGACTCTAAAAATAAAGGAATTTTTCTAGAGCTGATTCTCATGACAGTAATGTTATTAAACGCATTTATTCTCAACGGGAAAAGAATTTTCAGTATCTTGCTCCAAGATACCAGAATCAGTTATTGTCCATTATTGGTGATCAAATTAGACGTAAAATATCTTGTGAAGTGAAAAAAAGCCAAATTTTCACCATTATTGCTGATGAAACTCAAAATATCGTAAAACATGCGCAAGTGGCTACAGTGCTAAGATATGTTGATGACAATCTAGACATTCACAAAGCATTTGTAGGATTTTATAGAACTGACAAAGCTGACGGTGAATCTTTTGAAACCAGTTCTGACATCATTAGATCTTGACATCAATAATCTTCGTGCACAATGCTACGATGGTGCATCTAGTATGAGAAGACCATATACGGGGATAGCATCAATATTGCAGAAAGAAAACACAATGGCTATGTACATGCACTGCTATGCTCATGTGTTAAATCTATGCATAGTGAGCTGCTGCACACCTGTTTCTGCGATTAGGAACATATATTTTGACCTCCAGAGCCTATATAACTTTATTGAACGGTCGTTCAAAGGTCACGCTATTTTTGAGAAAATCCAAAAAAATTCTCGATCTTTCTTTGGAGGAACTAAAACACTGAAGTCTCTGAGTGACACCAAGAAATTGCTCGAGATGACACTTCAGTTGGTGGTGAAGGCAACTCTCTTCTTAACAGAATTGAAGACTTTCATTTTGTCTTTTGTCTTTTTTTTCTTATGAGGGTACTTACACAATGTGACATTCTGTCTAAGACTCTGCAATCTAGCAACATCAACTATGCAAATGTAAATGAAGTCGCTAGAGCACAACGGAAGTGTTAACACATTTTAGAAGTGACTCTTTTTTTCAGCAACTGTGGGATTATTGCAGTAAATTAGCAGAAAATTGTGATTTAAAGCACATATCGCTCCCAAGAGTACTATAGAGTTACAGTTGTGTACCCTGTAGTAGATATTCTTATTTCAGAGCTTAGAAACCGCTTTGCAGAAAACGACTTGAAAATCCTTCATCACTTGTCAAGTATCCTTAGTGCAAACGAGCTGAATGAGCCTAGCGCCAGTGAAGTCTGCAAGTTTTATAACATGCCAAAAGACCAAGTTTGAGCTGAACTGCAATGTTTTTACAGCATGGAAACAATGAAACAAAAGTCCTTTGATGAAAGAGTAACTGAGTTTTTGGAGTGAAACTTAAAAGAAGATCTTCCTATGGTGTTCTACTTATTCAAACTTCTACTTACTATACCAACAAGTTCAGCATCCTGTGAGCGGACATTCTCCTGCCTAAGACGCCTGAAGACTTACTGCAGGAATACTACCCGTAAAGAAAGATTATCGTCTCTGGCCCTTTTGGCAGTTGAGCTGGATGTGGTTGTGGACATCAACAAAGTTATAACTTAAAAGAAAATCGAAGGCTTCATTTCAAGTGAAAAACTGGCAGATTTTAAGTCGAAGAGTTTTAAGTACTTTCATTATACTTAGTGATTTTATCTTTAAGTGTATTAAGTGATCTACTATGGATACTTTTTGACTATACCTTACTCTTTTAACACTGCTTAAAGGCAATAATTAATTAAAGGTTCAAATGTTAGTACGTATGATTGTTTTAGTGTGTATTTTTTAATTTAAGAAAGCCAATAATAATTCTTAACGAAAATGAGCTATAAGACTCAGGTTTTAAAGTAAATATTGGGAATCAGCAGTAAGTTTGTAGTTGCAAACGTCTCTCGAAAGACTTAAAATGTACAATTTGAAAACTAAATTTTAACAAATTTACGGGGGAGGACCCCCAGACCCTCCTTTATACTGGGTCGTATTCCATATCCCCCAGGAATCCTTGCCACCCCACTAAAATTGTGAATTTACGCCTATGATAGAACCATGTATGCTTCTACCATTAAAGATCTTTCCGATTTCACTTGCGGCACACATTTATGAAATGCAGAAGGTTGTGAGTGAAGAAACCATAGCCCAACTTCAAAAAATTGTTTTTAAAACTATTAAGAATCAATGTGGGACATTTTTCTTGAGAGGGAAAGTAACTCTACAACGGTTTGAATTTTTTTAATATTAATATTTAATATTTTTAGTATTCAACATTAACAAACACACAGAATTATTTTCATTGTTCAACTCGAACAGTATAAAGAAATAACCATAGATTTTCACAATCGATGTCAACAGGCAAACAGTCTGCTGACGTTTGAATACAGTTATGAAGGACAGCACAGATCACCTCAACTAACGTCTTTTAAATAAATGCTGATCCTTATGAGAGACCATGCCTTGCTGCTCCTTCAAATTTGAAATTTGTGTTGTCACAATTGCCATTACTTTTGTTGTTAATTCGTAATTGTCAACCATTAAAAAAAATATTCGGATATAATTTCTGAAGTTTACCTGGAAGTCCTTGAACTTCTAAAAGTTTTACGTGAATGACCTTGTCTTCCATAAAATACAGTACGAGTATAGGACAAATTTTTACGCTCTCGTGATTTAAATTGTTACAAAATTGACCGTTCCAAGACCATCTTGTATAGAGCTTAATCATTCTTTTTGTAAAATGTTACACACAATACTTTCAGATTTGGTTCTAGCAAATATAACCTTTGTTGGAAGCAACTTTTTATTAGCTTACTACTGCAACCCACAGAACGAAAGGGCTGATCGTGGATCACGTTGTGATATGACCGAGTACATTCAACTTCATCTAACTTTTG
Source organism: Vesta saturnalis (assembly GCA_036346205.1). Lineage (NCBI taxonomy): Eukaryota > Metazoa > Arthropoda > Insecta > Coleoptera > Lampyridae > Vesta > Vesta saturnalis. The sequence goes on along the minus strand of JARFJB010001907.1, from coordinate 303,349 downwards.
TTCTTCATAAGATTTGGTTTTTAACAAAATTGTTAAAATAAGCCAACCAGTATGACTTAGCTTTCTTGGTGCTCAGAGGCGAGAATGCCATGACAAACCACCGCCCGACCCGTTTTGTAGTAGGTAATTTTATATAAATTAAGGCAGGCTGCAAATAATTCTACAAGCCTATATAACCTATTAAAAATCGAGCATTGCCTTGCAAAGGTATCTTATTCGCACGGAGGTTCATTAAGCTGAAATCTGCTGAAATAAAAGACAGTACAGGGCTCCCTCACTCTTGCAGTTGTATGAATTAGCATCGTTGTTCGTTGTTTATATTTATATTTGTGTAGAGGTGGGCTGGTGAACGGGAACACGAGGCCGCTGGTTATTAATTGTAAAAGGCAGTTGGGTACGCACTCCCGGGTCCAGATAACCATTAAACATCTCGAATTTTAGTTTTATTGTTTTTATTATTGTATAGATGAATGTGTAACCCGAGAAAGGGGCGCTCTATTTCTCCAACGCACTCAAACTTATACATCTGTCACGATGTTACGATCTATTTATCACTTACCCTTATAAGGCTTCGTTTAATGAGTTTTTTTATGTCAGTTCGTTAAGTAGAATTGTTTGTCTGCGAATTAATTTCTCTTTATATGTAATTTATTGTAATTTGACTTATGTATTTTGTGTTTCGTAGTCACTAAACAATTGTGTACGTGTAAATTCCTTGTCTATTTTTTTTTGTCCTTACCTTTACCTTATTAGCACCTGTGCAATTTTACTGTTGTTGTATTTTATATGTACCGTAATTTGTTTTATTGTTTTATGTGCTTATTTACTTAAAGACAGGCATAATTGGTTTTAAAGGGCCACATGTTTGGTATTACGGTTTTTATTCTGATTATTTATAAAATGATTGTGGGTGTGACTACATGGGTTTTTTTATTGTGTAACTAAACTGCTTTTTATTTATTTTTCTCTGAATGTTATAATTTTGTTTCGCACTTTAACCTGATTTAATGGTGTTTTGTTATATATTTAACCCCTTCATAGTGGTTTTTTGTGTGTTATTTGATTTATAAATGTACTTGTGCAATTACTTATTTATGAATAAAGTGGGTTTTATTGGTGGTTCTTTTCCACAATAGTATATTAACGGGCTGAACCACCATAGTGCAAAGCTCGTTAATTTTAATTTGAGTAGTTTCATTGTTTACCTGCCCCTCATGATGCAATATTTACCTCATCCAGCCTATCTAATTCAAAGAGCACAGCATACCTACCACTAGACGGCCACTTCGCTTCATCAGATTTTTTAAATTGTAACCTTTTAGTTATTGTCAGGAAGGTCCATGTAAGGCAATCAATTAATATGAGTAATAGTAACATTACCGTCAGTAAAGTCAAGATAAATCACTTAGCGATTGTTTTGTTTCTTGAATTTGCATTCTTGCAAATTACACCACTTTTCAAGATAGGGTACCTGGGGACGCTACACTTATATATATATATATATATATATATATATATATATATATATATATATATATATATATATATATATATACAGGGTGTTTCTAAATTCATGCGACAAAATTCAGGAGGTGATTGCTCGCATGAAAGTAAGATGGGTCTTTCCTATAACAAAATTTACTCAGCCCACCCCTTTCCGAGATATCACCCTTAAAAGGTGGTGACTAAAATTGAGTTTTTATTTTGTTTCTAAAATTTCAGTAAAGCTAGAAACTTGAAATTCTGTAATTTTCGTGCAGTCGCAAAGGACTAAGCACAGGTATTTTTTCAATATTCCTGTTACATTATACGGGGGTGAAATTAGCAACCCTTACTTTATTTCATATCAAAACTTTTTTTCGAGATGAAGTTTTATGAAATAAAATTATAACTTAAAATCTTTGCGAGCAATCACCTCCTGAATTTTGTCGCATGAATTTAGAAACACCCTGTATGTATAGGGTGAGTCAATAATCACACCCCAGCTCTCGGATATGTGTTCTACAATTATAAATAAGACAAAAATGAAGAATACTAAAATCCCGAAAGCTAAGCCGTTTTCAGGTAAAATTGAAATAAAAAATTAACATTTTTAAATTTTGTGTTTATTCTTAACAAATCTAAATACAAAAAAAAAACATGGGATATTAAAAAAACAAAAACTATCCGAGTCGAGCTAAGCGAAACCAAAAAAAACCAAACCAAAACCAAAAAATTCCTTAACAAATCTTCAAAATTGTTACCATTTTCATTAATGCATGTAAGTGTCATGATTTATTTCTGCTACTGCTTCGTGAATCCGGGCAATAACGTCGTCCAAACCGGCAGGCACAGTAAAATAGACCTTTTCTTTTATGTATCCCCATAGCCAAAAATCTATTGGATTTAGGTGGCCACGCTATTGGTTCACCCCGCCCAATCCATTTATTAGGAAAACGGCGATTCAAAATATCTTGCACTTGTAATGTAGCGTGTGCAGGCGCTCCATCATATTGAAAAAACATTGTTGCACGTTGTTGTAAAGGAATATCCTCTAAAAAACCTGGCAAAGTGTTCTCCAAAAAATTACTGTAATTTTCACCATTCAGTGTTTTTGGTAGAAAATATGGACCGATGATTCGTTTTCTCAACATACCTATCCAACCATTTACAGACCAGCGCATTTGCTGATTTCGCCGACGTACAACATGCGGATTCTGCCAATAATGAAGGTTGTGAGTATTTAAAATTCCTTTTTGATTGAAATAAGCTTCATCGGTAAACAAAACATTATGGAAAAAGTCGGAATTGCTTTGAATTTCGTGTAATGTCCATGTACAAAAATTTACTCTAAATAGGTTATCTCCTGGCATGGGCGTAGCCAGCTAAGGGCAGGAGGGCAACTCCCCTGGAAGAGCAAAAATAAATTAAATAATTTTAAATTTTAATAAACAAAAACTAAATCTAAAATATACATATTTTTCTGTTCTGCATATTATTTTTGTTATCATTAGTTTAATTTAAGTATAATTAAAATCTCAAAGTTTTGTTTTCATTTGCCTTTTCTTTTTATCCTAAAATTTTACATTTTGAACGATCATGGACCATGGTTTGCCCCGTTATAAATCCTGGCTACGCCCTTGTCTCCTGGATGTAACATTTGAATAGGCTGTAGATGGTATGGATACAAGTTGTATCTTCGACGACATCTATGAACAGAGAATTCGGTGTGGCGGCTATTTCTTGACAACCAACGTGTACTGGTAGTAGGATTATTCTCAATATCCTCTTTAAATAAAAAAGAAAATGATAAGTTTTTGAGCGTTTATAACGGAAATTGTGAAATTCTGTTTTCATTTCGGTTACTAGACCCAGACAGTTTTTCATTGTCAATATTTCAAACTACTTTTTTAATTTGAATTTATAGAAATTAAATGAAAAATTAATAAATGTTACATCTTCATTCCAATTTTACACGAAAATGGCTTCGTTTTCAGGATTTTAGTATTCTTCATTTTTGTCTTATTTTTAATTGTAGAACATATCTGAGGGCTGGGGAGTCATTATTGACTCACCCTGTGACAGTGTGATCCAAAGTAGAGGGACCATTCAATAACTTCTTTATTTTACGATGTGCTACATTTAATAGGGCTATTAAATATTTTTTTTCATTTCCAGTTAAACCGGAAATGAATAGAACTATTGTTTTTTAAATGACACCCTGTATATTTTTTTAGACTATCTGATTCCTCATTATTTTTTCTTTCTGTAAATATAAAATTTTATGGGTATTATATCAGAAAATTTTGTTGTAAATCGCAAAAAACTGTTTGAAGGAATACAAGATCACTATTTAAAAAACAAAATAGTTATTGCCATGGAAAACGGAAACAACTGCTTTGTGAAGTTGTTTCAGATTGTTTCACATCTTTCAAAATTAGTTTTTATATGTAATTACTTAAGCTGTGACGGCATTTATAATTACAACGTTATTGCATGCAATTATTAGGCAACTACATAATGAATAATAGAAAGATTTCCTGACTCCACATACTTACTTACACAAAATTGAAAATTCATTAAGGCAACATGGAGCATTTCCTGGAGTAAAAATCCAAAATACAGAACCCCAGAGAAATAACCCGATAAACGAAGAACCAGAATTGCAGAGTTTAGCGTATGTTCGACTACATCCACGTTCGTCAATTAGGCATGTAGCTCAGGAAGTAGGAACATCATTTGGATATGTTCAGAGGACATTAAAAAAACACAAGCTGTACCCCTATAAACCAAATTTAGTGCAGCACCTACGTCCAACAGATCCCGAACGCCGATTATCATTTATTGTGTGGTTAGTGGAACAACTGGAAGATGACTGAGGCATTTTAGACAGAATTTTGTGGACCGACGAAGCAAAATTCACCAATAATGGTGTTATCAACAAACAAAATAATCGTTTCTGGTCGGACGAAAACCCACATTGGACATTAAATACAAAACATCAAACCGTTTGGGGTACTAACGTTTGGTGCAGTTTAACAGGAGACAGATTATTGGGACCTTTTTTTTATGACGCAACTCTCACTGCAAGAAGATTTCTTCATTTTTTAAATACTGAGCTTTTGACCATGTTAGAAGATTTTCCACTAGCATTGCGACGAAGTATGTACTATCAGTTGGGCGGAGCGCCAGCTCATACTAGTAACATTGTTAGTGAATATCTAAACGATACCTTTAATGGGCGTTTAATTGCCACCCATAGACCAGTGGAAATGCCGCCAAGATCGCCTGATATTACACCTCTGGACTATTTCTTATGGGGCTATCTTAAGACACTAGTCTATGCAGATCCGCCACAAAATGTAGAGGATTTAAAAAACAAAATCCGGTTGGCTTGTATGCAGTTAACACCCGATGTAATACATAGAACAACACATCATGACCTTCTAAAGCGGCTAGAGGCATGTGTTGCACAAAATGTTGGTAATTTTGAACAATTTATAAAATAATTTTCCTGCATACCATCTTTGTAGTTAAAAAATACGTGCTTATTACTTGTTGAATTTTGTATTTTGTTTATGTATCCGTTTCCAGTACCTTAAAACTGGAAGGCAATTTAGAAGAGAACTTCAAACAGGTTAGGCAAGAAATAAAAATATATTTTAGAGCTACGAAAACGGATGAAAAATCAGAAGAAATTAAAGTAGCATGGTTGTTAAATGTAATGGGTTCTGAAGCATTGCGAATTTATAACACATTTAAAATCGAAACCGAAAATGTAGAGAACATCTTAAAATCCTTAGAAGAATATTGCATACCTAAAAAGAATGAGATTATGGCACACTTTAAATTCTTCTCTAGGAAACAGCAGGACGGTGAACCATTTGATAAATACTACACTGATTTAAAGGAATTGGTTAAAAACTGTGCTTTTGGAAATTGTGAAGAGAAAATTTTAAGAACTCAAATAGTTATTGGTCTGGTTGATAAAGATGTACAAACAAGATTATTGCGGAAGGATCAAGAGTTAAGTAAAGTAACATCGTTTTGCCAAGCTATGGAGCAAGCTGAAAAGAATAGACAGCTACTACAAAAAGAAGAGGCAAATACAGTTTTTAAGATAGAATCAAGTAGACAGGAAGGAAGAAAAAGTAACGATATAAAATATAAAACAAAACATATACGAAATGATGTGTTTAAAAAAAGGGACTGTCCCGTATAATACGGGACGAATGATCGCGTTAACTCTTTGGTAACTCTAACCGATGCAACGAACGAACATAAATTGAGAATCGTACATATGCCCAACAGAACAACAAATAATATTGGTACAGATACAATTAACCCTATTCTAAATATCAGTCTTGAATTTTTTCACCTATAAATTATTCTGGCTAATTATTCACGTTTGCTTTGAGTAAGACTCAGCAATCGTGGTAACAGAAAACTATTGTGTGTTTAGTCGATAACAACTCCTGATGTTTGATAGGTTTGAGAAATTGCAATTTTACTTTATTTACTCTAGCAATCGTTATTTTTGTATAAGCCTACTCTTAAAGAAAAAAATAAGCTGCACATAAATAATATTTTTATACGATCGTGAGCTAAATTGCCAGATCTCAAATAATTTTACAAGCAATTGAAATCGAATAAGAAGTTTACAGTTCATTAATAAATGTAAACTAAAATAGATCATTTTTAAGGACTGCAATACAGTAATTTTCTAGAAATAGTATTTAGTAATAAGTTTACTTTCTTACAAAAATTGAACGTAAATTCCATTGCAATTATAATTAAATACAGTTGTACGCAACGGAATTTTGGCGCGTACTCAAATGTAGTGTTCTAATTATTTATTTTCTATCGAATAAAGAAGTTGTCAGATGTTATCAAGATTGTTTTATGATCCTTGGTCATTTTTGTACGTGAATGTCTCAAAACAAACATTTTGACAAAGAAATTCATTTTCACAAAACAAAGCAAAGGTGATATATTGTAAAGCCACAAGTCATAAACACAACAGTATATAACGGAGATCTATGAATAATTACAAAGCCGTCGAAAATAGCATTATTTCGTAAAATGATCCACTATTAACCATAATCCTTTTACCTCCCCGAAACAATTGTTCCGTGTTTCATAAAGGTGAAACTACTTCTACGTGTAACATATGTTTAGTTTTCATGTCAAAACTAAAATTTATGTGAAAGTTAGAACCTATATTATCTTAAAATAACTAAAAACTAAGTAAAATTGTTCAATAAAATGTTGATGGCCCATCGTAAAAATGTTAATTAAACTTTTATATATCTTCCTGGAAAGTGGCATTGTAAGAGTATCTTTCGCCTCCGTTTTCATTTTATACACATTTTAAGAGGTCAATTAGATGACATATAAAAGTCTTAAAATTTCATTTGGAATTATTAACGTATTTAAAACTAATATTGAATATCACGTAATGCAGGAAATAGATACAAATCTACACAATTACCAAATTTTAAAGAATAATGGTAGGAACTTTAACTATATCTGCTTATGTTACTGCTTTTTTCTAGGATCACTATCCAAAGTAGGCTTTTACACATCCAAATCTAACTGGAAAGTTGACGTTTTCCGCGATCTGTCATAATTTGACACTATTGGCGCTTTACAGCGGCGCTTGCCTATTTTCATTTACAATACATAAAGGACATTATGGTATTTTAAAACAAAACGCAGACGACTCTGTATATTTTAGTTGACCATCTAATATTTTAAAAAATCAAAACCCGATGATAATTGGAATATTAACAGTAAACCGTACATAAAATATTTCACACTATACAAAATCTTTCGATTTGCTTAGGCAACACAAAACACACACGCGCTCGATTCGCTGCGCTGATCAAGGTAGCGTTGTCTGTCATAAAATTTGTAGTAAAATTTTGGATCGGTAACATTGTATGTGTACCTATTTGTATTTTTAAAAACTAAAAATTATGGATTCAGTGAATCAAACACACCTCCAGAAATTACTGAGTCCGCAAGAAATGTTACGTTAAACCTGCTTCCAGAAAAATCTAAAAAGAAGGATGACAATGAATATAGTCTTTCCATCAATTGGTGTAAGTCAAGAAAGGTTAAAATATAAAATGGAAGTTTCAGTTTCATATTCTTCAAATTCGCATGCGAAATTTATCATATACAATGTGTTCGATTTTAAGCCGACCGTATGTTGGCAGGCGACTTTTGCATTTTCGCATGCGTCATGTTCACATTTGCGTTGACATAACCAAAGTTTTTGTGTAAAAAAAATTAAACAGTCAAACATGAACCGAGCCTTGTTTGTTGCCATTAATAACTTACAAGAAAACGAAAATGCTGTAAGACGTGATCGATTTTAAAGAAGAATGGGCGCTTTTAATATGCCCAAAAATCAATTTATTAGACATTTTCGATTATCAAAATGTTTAGTACGGGATTGTGCAGACAAAAGTATGTATGTAGCTTATTTAGACAAACAAACAACCAATCAATTTGCTTCAGGTATTGTTGGGATTAAATTTCTTCGCAACAGACTCATACCAGTTACCTGTTGGGAGTAATATTTATTTAGGAGTAAAACAATCGTCGGTTAGCCGGTCCCTAGCTGAAGTGGTTGAAGCATTAAACCAACGAGACGTTTTTCCCCAGTGGGTATCATTTCCACGAAGTGTTGCCGAATTAAAGAAAATTAGAACAGGGTAACTTTTTATGTGTGTGTGTGCACGAAAAACTCATATGATTTTATTTTAGATTTTTTGAAAAGTATAATTTTCCGGATGTCATTGCCTACATTAACTGCACACATATAGCAATAGTGCAACCAAAAAAGGATGATGTTGTGTACCCTGAGCATTTGTTAAGTTTGCTTTCTATTTTTTTCAGCATACTTATCCATATTAATCTGATCACAGATATGCAATTCTGATTTAAAAGTAATCCATGTAAATGCACGTTTTCCTAATAGCACTAATGATGCCTAGATAACGTGAGCTCAAAGCTGACTCTACAAAATATTAATGTTCTGTCTTGTTTTAGGATGAAGCATCGAGAATGACCGATTCCCCTTGTACCGGTATACTTTCCGACGGAACAGGACCACAAGAAGATCCGAGAGGCGGAGTACATCGCTCGCCTTTGTGTCACCGTAGAGGAGTTGCAGTGGAAAACTGACATCAAGCAGTGTCCACCATTGTCAGAGTTTCCGCCACACACAACGTTGCTGCAGGGCGGCGACACGCTATGTAAAGTGCGTCGGCGATCACCATTCCAGTCAATGCACGAAACCCCGAACCCATCGGGCCAAATGCGTTAACTGTGGTGAGTACCACCACATTAGCTACAGCGGATTCCCGGAGTTCCCTAGTCCTCCACAGCGAAAGAAGACGGAAGCGTACATAGCGACAGAAGAGGATACTGCCGATTTCAGCGCCTTTTTCAACCCCGACCAGCGTCAGTTACGCCCGAGCAACGGCAGAAGTTGAGAAGCGGAAGTACCTAAAGCGGCACCAACCGCAGCCGATGCCCCGCTTTCCCAATTCGCCTTATGGTTCGACACCGTATTGGGCTTCCTCGGAGGTCTCAATATGGAAAAGGCCCTATCTGTCATCCGCAAGGTGGCTGCGGTACTAGCTCAGGTTAGAATTGCGACTGACCTGTGGGGAGTGAACCTCACATACGGTCAAGAAGTGTTTGCCCTTTTGGGTAATTATAGAAAGGTGAAGTATATAGTATCTGTTCTCTTATGTTTTGTTCATCAACACCGTCTCTCCAACAGCTCTTTAAGCTTAGGAATACTAACACGACAACCGTACAGTAGCAACCTAGTTACTGTAGTACGATTTACTTGCGTCGAACTAATAACTGGTTTCTTTCTTTTACAGATCCCCTTGGAGATCACTAAACACACTATCACAACACCAGACTACAGGCCTATAATTTTCTACAATGATAGGATCACCACTTTTTAAGATAGGACAAATATTTGCAGATTTCCTGTTATACGATCAAACCGCACTAGGCGTCGTAAGGTTTACCAAGGTAAGCGGGTTTCCAAGCTAACTGCAGTGAAAATGGGCGGGTCCTATGTAAGGCGTAAAATGGTTGATATTTAGAATACCAACGCCTTACACTTACCATAAAGCAGTAAAAAACAACGTTCAATCCGGAAAAATCGTCTCTAGCCAATCTGGAATTTTTCTGAAATAAATAGTCCTAGGCGAGTTGTTAAGCTAATCCTACCTGAATGTTGTGATGTACCACAACTAGTGCAGATTTATATTTTGTTAATTTATAAATTAGAAGGCGGGTTAAACTTAGACCATCTAGTAAATACGGGCGACTGTCGTATATTTTGATAGTAGAAATAAGGTGTGCTTAGAGATAGGTTTTAGAAAAAAATTGACGGGGTTGTTGATTCTTATTGTTGAGAACTAAGAATGTTTTTTTATATCATAAAATATAATAATATTCACTAATTGTATTTTCTTTTAGTAAATGCTTATAATATTATGATCTCAACAAAATCGTAAATTAAAGATAGAAAGTTATTTTATAAATTGAACTAAATAAGAATCGAAATTAGTACATGATTTTTATTACAATACCATGGTAAGAAATTAATATTACACCACCGCTTTGTTATTTACTGTAGAAAGGTCTTGTGATTTAATTTTGATGGTTTTTATTTTGACATTTCATACCTATATTTTAAGATGGATGTTCACCTGTAAATGGAGTGGAGGCATAATACGGCTCCTGGGTAGAACTTAAAAGCCACCTTGGGGAGATAACCGCTGTAACACTAAAGTATGTTAATCGTTAGAATGCCGTGTGCGTGCCTGGTATGAAATATGTTACCTTTTGTTTCATTAATAGTAAATGCTTTGTTGTGAGGTTTACTTATAGTACAGTTAGCTAACTGTATAAGGTGGAGATCACCGTTTATGGGCCTGTATTAAATATTACAATATTACCACATTGATTTATTATTAAGGTGAGAGCAGGGTTATAACAATTTAGATCTTTTAATAACCTTAAAATATAAATACGCATTGATTTGTGTATTTATAATTAATACTTGTATTTTATTTGTTATTCTTGTTGTGGTATGCGGTAAGGTTTTTCTTTGATAGAAATTTTCCTTATCCGCAATAAAGACAGCAGAACTACATTGGGCTTGCTTATAAATTTATATGCTGTGTTTTATTGTGTTACCTTTATTTTATCCTCCCTTAGATACCCGCAACAATACATATATCCCGTAACAACTATTACACACAACTTGGCTTATGTAAGTTCGCATATTAACTTTGTTTTTCCATTCGAGTTGCGCTGTTGCTACACTGGTCTTACAATAACACTGTAGTGAAGGTCAAATTAAAAAAAAAACAATTTTCATAGATTAAATCCCTACTCAATATTATTGTCTACATATATAATAACAGGTAATGGAGTTTAATTATCCTTAATGCCTAAAACAAATTTACAATATAAACAATGACATCCCTAAAGATAATCAACATCTAAAATTATTCTTACATATAATTCCTTTATCAAATGTAATGTCCTAGACGATGGGGTTGGTTAAAGGTAAGTATGTACACTCAGCACTAAAAAAAGGCCTTCAAGAAGTTCTAAACACTGGCCGTCACCACATAAGTGCTGCTGGCTCAAATGCACCCTTTCATAATTTGATTTACTGAACGTTCTCTTAAATGTTTGTCACAGAATATTACTTTGATTATTTACTTTGAATATTTTAATTACTTGGTGACTAAACTTTTAATTGACTATAGACGGTCGATTAATCGCTGTTAATAAACGCACACAGTAATATTTATGTTCAATACTGCCAACTTCAATTCATAAAGCTCAACACATCTTTATTTAGTTATACAAAAGATCACTTTAAATGTTTCTTTTCTTTCGCGCGGGTTTTATGCGCAAGACTTTTTAACCCAATGATTGATGTTTATTAAAAATTTGATTAAACACTTCAAAAATTTTTGGAAAAGTTATAACAATTTCCAACTCACATTAATTCCTTTTACCAGTAAACCTTTAAATACTTCATCCCCATAGTTTAGAATCTCTTCCACCTTAAAATTTTTACAAAAAATCTTAATAATTCTTCGAGAAAAGAAACTCACCAGAGTACCATCCCAAATTGTCATCCTATCCCGGCAGAGCGCGAATTCTTTGTTTAGCCAATAAAGGAAGCCCGCAGACTACATAAGGGGAACCGCGACCTGAAATGGATTTGCATGATTGATGATGCGAAATTAATCAGGGCAGTCCGAACCTCGGTATCGTACGTAAGCCCCTTCTCGCGTAAGAGCTCTTGTGATTTTTATTACAAATCTCTTAATTAAAAAAAAAGAACTTGGCGTTTTTACGCTCATCGTTCCGGCATCGTGATCTTCGCCGCTTCGGAGTTAGATCTGTCATTGCTTGCATACAGATAATACGAAGAAGCGGTCATCAGTAGGGGAGCCACAGCCTAGCAGCAAGCAGGAGCCGCCGGAATACAGCAGGAGGGAAGAACGAAAATAAAAGAAGCATCCAGGACATCGCCACCGCAACTACAGGTTCGACGCCGGGTAAAGAATAGGTACCGGTGAATAAAAAAATATTAATATAATTAATTAATAATTAGTAATTAATTTTAATTTATTGTTTTATTATAACACTTGTTTTCCTCCTTTTTCTATTTGGGTCTCTGATTTCTAAGTCTTTTTCCTCGGGGTGTGAGACTGCACCTCGGCGGAGACCTCTTTCTTTCAAACAGTTTCTTTCTTTTACCCTTTCAAAACCTTAATAACAACAACCGCGATGGTTAAGTACGGTCGTCACTGTGCTACCGTAACGGTTGTATCCCCAATCCCCGACGCCGCCCGTCCACCTACACCTACATACACAGCACACATAACACTCACATACGCACACACCCTCGCCTCGCCACCACCATCCTCACGTACACGCTCCCATTCAAACACCTCGTCAATTTCCACCACATCCACTCACTCCTATATATCTACACGTTCCACCGCCTCCACAAAACCACACAAACCCGCACACGCACACACACACACACAAACCCGCACACACACGCAAGCCCGCATACACACAAACCCGCCCTTTTACCCACACCTGCTCAGCCACCTGTACCTGTCGTGATTCCTACACCTGCTTTCAACAAACCTAAATCCACCCGCTCTCAATCCTCGAGGTATTGTATCCGCAATATCCCCAAATCCATAACTACCCAGAAATCCTTTTTCAACTCCATTAAATCCCTTAACCTTCCCCGGTTGAACTTAACGTTCAATCACAACCACACCAGTCTCTTAGAGAACTCCTCTCCCTTGCCGTATAGTACACAGCTTAGACTGCGACACCACTTCGGCGATCCCACCGTCACCCTTACCCAACTCTCTGGTCCCCGTCCCTCCAACTCCACTCCTAGACCCCCTTCCTTTTCTTGCGTGATTCGTCACGTGGATAAGGACATTCTAGCCGAAGAGATCCGGGATGCGATCGATCTTCCACACGTGAGGAAGGCCGTTCGCATCACCTCTAAGGCAACAAACACTTCCACATCCCTTGTCCGCATCATAACCTCTTCCCAAACCCCCTAGAATACCTCCTCGCTGGCGGTGTCGTCATGTTCGGGCGACACTACAGATGCGAACCGTCCCTTATCCTTCAACCTCTCCTCAAGTATTGGTCCACCTGCACTCAGGTGGGGCATACCGCTGAGGAATGTCCTATCCGTGCTATCCGTTGTCCCAACTGTGGCGAAAGTCACAGACCCTCCTGCAAATCCTCGGCTAACCCAAGTTGTAACTGTGGGGAAGCTATTCCTATTCCTTCAAGTGCCGGGAGCGGCGGGAACCTCCCAGTTCTTCTCAACAGTACCCGAACTTGTTTTGCACACTTTTTAAAATATACAAATAAAGATCGAGGAAATGAAGTAATTCACAATATACTCTGAAATTAAGCATTTTTTTGGCGCTACTAATGGTTAGTGACGAAAAGTTTATAATCTACATAAGAAACTAACTATTTCATAATTCAACTTTCCACTTTTCGTTCTTACGTGTCAAGCGTAAGGGGAAGTGTATATTTAAACACGAATTTTACAAGTATTAAACGTTTGAAAGCCAATTACAACTATCTTCTTGGGTAAAAGGGCAAAGCGTTAAGAAATATTTGAAATATTAATATCAACAAAATTTAGAAAATGCTAAAATTCACAAAATGAGGCGGCTGTGATAATATGATTTTAAAGTCGACTATTGAATGTTATATTATTGTTAGTAGTGATTAATACCTAACTCTTTATTAGATTAAGTATAAGGTGTTCCAATTGAAACTGACACATTTTAAACGTGATTATTGACTAAACGAAATAAGAAAGACCAATGAGTTTCAAATTTCGAAAAGTTTCTTCCCAATCACATTAAAAAATTTTCCTATACAGGGCGAAGGAAAAATTGGCTATTTTCAACTAAAAAATACTTGACTTATTTAAATGGACCACTATGTATATTATACGCCATTCGAAAGCTGAGTTTTTCAGATTTTTAAAAATGTCGTGTAATTTAATTTTTACAAATAAAGAAGGTAGGCTAATTTTAATTTCAATGTCCCAACTACAACACATTTTAAACTGGAACACTGACTAAACGAAGTTAGAAAAGCGGAGTTGTTACGTGCACAAAGGTATAGCTGTGCTAAAAGGTGCGCCGTAACAGCAAATAGGGATTAGGGCGGAAGCTCAGTCGGTCGGTTAGCACTTGGATGCGTGGGCGTGTGGCTGGCGTAGAAATACTTGGATGCGTGGGCGTGTGGCTGGCGTAGAAATACATAAAGTAATACTTGATTTATATTTATATCGCCCTAGACCAAGAAAAGCGCTACGACACAATAAAAGGTACGTTACAGTTACAAAATATGGTAGACAAAGTCCAGGAAGAGTATAGGCTCGGTTAGGAATTAAATCCTAATCCGAAGTAATAAAGAAAGAACTACAGGTGATTTAATACAGATCGATTTAATTCTTGAAATAAATTAATACCCCAACCCTTTAAATCTATACAAAATGTAAGTAACTAAATATTTATAAAGTCACACTAATATAGCTAGATAATAGCATCAATTATAAAAATAAATATTAAACGTATCGTTTGGATAGTTACAATATTAGTGACCAAACCGAGAATTCTTATCAGTAGACACTGATTTACCCAATCTTTGTAATAGTACGACACTTACCATTCCGTCTAGTGCTACCCCTAAAATACAAAAAAAAATCAAGAAATCAAAACTTTACAGTACTAGGAACCAAAAATGCACTGTTCGACATCGAGCGTTGACCCTAGAAATTAAAGACACAACATATAGCTGAAATCAAATAAGTAATAAAACCGTGATTTTAGGCAGAGCCCTCCTTAAACCATTGCGTTTTTCTTAGCACACAAAAATTTAATTTGATTAAGAGTAATGACAAAAAGTGAAGCATAAATTTTCCCAATAGTAACCAAAACTTGGTAGTATGCTACTGCTACTACAAGCAAAGTTTAGAAGCATAAACTAGCACTTTTACAATTAATCAGTAGAATTATAAGCAAATATGTATAACCATGGGGCGAAATAATCATCGAAATTAATAGCTTCCGTATTATGCTAACGTTTCTTTCAGTTTATAAAAGCACAAATATTTTAATATAAGATGGAGCACTCTGTATAACAACGGTCGAATTACGAAAGTGCGAGGTTCAGATCCTGAAACAGATGTTAACTGCAAGGCAGTAGGTATATACATGCAACAGTTGTTTAAAACACACTTCAATTTTTGAAAATGGAAAGTTATTGCACATTAAAATACCATAAAATTGAAGCTAGATTAGCAATTGTAAACACACGAGCACCTGCGTAAGTATGAATTGGTCAATTATTACTAAATCTTAATGGAACATTTACGATTACAGTTACATAATCTCATTAGATGTAACACCATCCAATGTCCCAACTAAATGTAGTTGCACTCACGATTAGGAAACAGTGTTATAGTTGTGATTGTAATTCGTTATAGGAACGTGCCACGTTTAAAGTGCTTAGCAGGTTAACTGAAGCGCGTGTTTATATAGTGAGGGCTCCGTCATGACTTAATGACAATAAAAAGAAACGCACCAGGGTGTTGTTTGTATGTATTGACTTAATTGAGTGTCTTACTAGACCTAAACCTGTGTGCTTTTAGTGAGAGAACGAGGCTATGCAATTTTGAATTATTGTCCAACCCGGATTATTACGCATAATGTTGACATATTGCTCGCCCGTACTCAACGTAAAGCGTGTTGCCTATCAGCAGGCATAACAGATTCTCAAATTCGAAATAAAATACAAATCTTAAATTAACACGTTACCGAGTTTTTGTTAGTAGCCTTTTAATTTCCTAAAGTTATTTCTCCATTTTTTTTAATTTTCTCTACTTATACAGGGGGGTGGAGAACATTGATGGTTGTTTAATTTTTTACATACATACATATGTAATTTAATTAAATTAACGTCGGACTGTGATCGAAAGAGATTTAACAAATTTTAGCGCTTAAACAGGTTTTCTGTCAAAATACACATTAACTATTATTTGAAAAGTTTCTATTTTGTATGGAGTTAATTTTAAAACTTTTTAAGCATCTTGCTGTTATATATTCTTAGATAATAAAAGGAGATTAATCAAGGGTGCTGTGAAAATCATGTGTTTATTAAGTCAAATAAGTTTGTTTGATGTTAAGTAGTGTAAACAGTTATTTTGCAATACTAATTTAGTCAAATCAAGAAGCAGTAGCTGCAGTATTATTATTTACAAAAACTTATCGATAACAACCACAAGAAGAAGATTCCGATTACCATTTGGAAAACGTCCTCCGCGTAGAAATTCCATATTAAAACGGTATTAGACACTTGAGAAAAAGAAGGTATTAAAAATTTAAAATAATCTAAATTATCTCGATTGAAAATAATAATAAAATTTCTATTAGAAAATAGCAAATTTAATAAATGTATCTAAAAGTAACGTACAAAAATGTTTTAAAGTTTTAAAATTAACTTCTTACAAGATAAAAACGTTTCAAAAAGTAAAGAGAGAGACTTTGGGAAAAGGCTAATTATGCGTGAAACTTTACAATATTTTTTAGAGTAGAACCCGATGTCCTGATATGATTATGTCTGATGAGGCCACTCTTAATTTAAATGGAAAAGTAAACAAACATAACTGCCGTATCTGGGCTAGTGAGAAGCCTAGAACTTTTAACGGATATGAGCTAGATACTCCAAAAGTAAATGTGGTGTGCTGTGTCCAAAACAAATTTTATGGGCCTTTCTTCTTTATTATTAATCGTCCAGTACATATAGATATACTAGAAAACTTTTTGCCCCAACTGCAACATGGAGGAGGTATATTTTCATCAGGACGGAGCACCTTGCCATTTTTCTTTCGTAGCAAGAAAATCTGTGAGTAGGGTATTTGGGGCCAAATGGATAGGAAGAGAATGGGCGCCGAACTATCCTGAATTGTCTGTACCTGATCTTTTTTATGGTGTTATGGTAAGGATAGATGTTCTAACACTATTCCTCAAAACATTAATGTGTTAAAAAGAACATCAAAATGTTATTGATCGAATATTTCTTTATAAATTTTGGTAACTTCTGTTTATTTCGGTATATAAATGACAAAAAAATTAGAATGCAAAAAACGCGTACTTTAAAAATTGAAAAGCTACCAGCGATATTGAAACTAATTCACGTATCAACTTTATTTGTAAAAATTAAACCTACAACGTATTTTTAACTATAAAGGTAACGTGAAAGTTTTGATTTTCATAAAGCCCTTTTTCGCCAATATTGTGCATGTCATATTATGATTCTGTATGTTGTATGTTTGACAATTATGTCAAAAGCTTCACTGATGAGAATATGTTCCAACTTAAACACTCACGTATTATACTCGTACATGTGTAAATCAGAACGTAAGTTTCTGTAGGTTAGTACTTGTTCGAAAGTTCTTGCCTTAAAGCCAAGCCAAGGGTGTTTCGTTTTAAACAGCGCAATACTCTCATAAATTAATATATTTATCACATATAGCCTGGTCCTGGACTTAAAACTGATCACAAACGGTTATTCAGAACCTACAAAACCGTTTGTCTATTTTGCGTCAATAATAATATATAATAAAACTCAATTGGTATGATAATGACTTGCTTTATGAAATTAAATATTTTCTGGAAGAGCACGGTAAAATTTGTCTACTGAAACTTTTTTTTAGTGGAATATTATAAAATTTTGAATCTACAATTTTTAATATACAACATACAAATGTGCGCGAGAGCAATTAACATAACGTACCCGTTTATTACAATTGATAGAAACATGAAAAAATAAAATGGTATTTCTGGAAACTATTACAAGTTTATAGAAAACAATAATCGAACAAAAATCATTTCCATAGTGAGATGAGTCTGACAAAGTAAGTATTTGAGATATACGTAGATGATCAAAGTGAAATGACCGGTAAATAGAGTCACCACAGACACAACTTTTAGTTTACTGTGATGGGGAGAAAATCGTTCGTTCTTCGTTTGTAAGTGACGAAGTCTAGCGGAAGGGTAAAAACTGCTAGAGAAAATCTACAAGTTTTACACCTGGGCGCTCATGCGGTTAAATTATGACAACTCAAGGGTTAAAACAGTAGGTATGTTGGATAAGATTTTTACTATGCCTTTTATTCCTATTTTTAGCATTTTTACATCTGCGACAATATCATACAATTATTAAACAGTTACCACTACGGATTAAATAAATTTAAAAAAAATGTGAATTTTATGTAAGAGAAATGGCTAAGGTCCTGTCAAATTATACTTTCAACTAATTTGTGGAATAATATGCAAAAATTAATCCAGTGCATAAATAATGTGAACATAATATTGTGAAAGCATCAAACATGAAAAAATCCCAAAACACTTTTAGTTTATAATCTTATTTACGTAATATTGAGTACTTAGTACCAGACGCCATGTTTAACATTTTCGTATTAAATTAGGTTTTTGAACCGTTTCATTACATTATACGCGTTAAAAATGTTCATTGTAAGTATCGACCTAGCACGTCTCCAAGTACGTTGACGGCAAATGCAGAATATCGCCTAAAATATTTAGCCAAGTATATGTTTAATGGACTTGAATGGAGTGCATCCAATAGAATATGCTTTGCTTCCCAATAAACAGGGGGCCACTTATCGGCGAATGTTTTGTATGCTTAAGAAAAAGTTGCTATATCGGTCATTTGAGAATTTTTTCCTGTACACATATCTACTCCACTTGGGTCTTATGCAAGAATAACAAATACGTGCGTCCTTAAAGCAAAAATGGTAACCTCTTTAGCTTTCGTTCCGATACAAAATTTGGAAGAAGCTATCGATGCTTTAACATCTAGTTTACTTATCTAAAGTGCGACCTCTTTTTGATAAAAAAATTTTTCACGACCCCCTATTTCCTCCTACTCATCACCTAAATCAAAATAGCGACAAAATTAACGTGCCTAATTTACAAGTAATTGAGGATTTCTCAAATTTTATTTTACTTTACTGTTTAAGTTTAAATTAAATACATTAAAACAGTTCAACCATTATTTTAATAACTGCGATCTGTCCCACTAGTAATAGTAGTACTTCTGCCAGACTAGCGTTTACAATAAAAATAAATAATAAAATGTCGACTGAACATTGTACACCGCGATATCTTTGTTTGTGTCTACATCGCAATACTTATCCATGATATTCGCGAAAGCGCTACTCCTTACTTCGCTACTAGATGGCACCCTGGAACGTTCTCGTAGCCTCGTTTTGGCTTTATATAAGCGGCGATGTGCAACGAGACCTCAGTGTCCTCAGTGCAAACAGCGTGTTGTGGCGAATGCAGTATTGAGTAAATATTTTACGACTTACGTATTCCCGTTTACGTATTTAAGTCTACGACAAATTACAAATTATGGATAAGTTTTCAAAAAGAAGTGCAGAAGCATCTACGGCTGAAAGTGGCAGTAATAAAAAGAAAAACAGACTTTACAGTGATAATTATCTTAAATATGGTTTTGCCGTTAGTTCCAATCAACCACAATGTGTTATTTGTGGAGAAGTCTTGTCAAACGAAAGCATCAAAGTTACTTCGACATTTAAATAGCAAACATCCCGATAAAAAATGCAAACCCGTAGAATTCTTTGAAAGAAAGCTTGTAATGATCCTGCAAATCCTTTACATAAATTTTCTATTCTAGTAAATAATTCCTATCAAACCTTATTTCCTAGTTATTTCCACAACTATATTATCATTATTCATAAATGTTATCAGTTGTCCATTCCTGTTCCCTCTCTAGAATTCTGCTATAAATACCCGACCACCTCGCATATAATTTTTTTATTATTACATTATTACTTCTATTCCTTTACACCTTTTAACATTTAACTTTCCATTCATACCAGACATACCAGACTTGCACCCTTAATTGTACACATCTCTGATTTACCTGTCCTGCCAGAATACACCAATATCCCTAATTCAATATCTAAACCTGCCACCCCTTTATACACCTCAATCATCTACCACTTACGTTCCTTAACCCAGTATTATTACAACCACCCTTTTTGGAGTCACGTTTGCGTAAAACGCTCTTGGCTACTATTAGCACCGAGTCCGGTACGTAAACGTGCCTAGGGTACGTGGTAATTAGTTTGCCGGAGGCTACGCCCCGCATTACTAAATATTGCGACACCCCAGAATACGTTGATACTATCACCCACAACAAGAGGGAAAAGTATTATAATTCAAACCAACGTCTTGGCTGTAATTTGTACCCAGACGGGCTTTTGAATTATACCCAAACTACGTAGTTATTTCGACGGAGGTCCTGCCCCGAACA
This sequence comes from Vesta saturnalis, assembly GCA_036346205.1. Lineage (NCBI taxonomy): Eukaryota > Metazoa > Arthropoda > Insecta > Coleoptera > Lampyridae > Vesta > Vesta saturnalis. The sequence continues at coordinate 282,874 of JARFJB010001907.1, read as the reverse complement.
TTACTACCCCTCCAATCGTTGCCGGTGGTTAGGCCCTGAATACGATATCACTGTCTTCAATTACACCACAGAACCGTCTGTCAATAACCCTAATAATCATTTGATCCTTCTCGTATATTCTAATCCCTTAATTACATCCTCTGCATCCCACATTACCTGAGTACAATTATAGTTAAAGCTGATATTCCCTTCACCCTGTACACATCCTACGATACCAGTCCAGAACATTCACTGGTTATAAAAGCACACATAACTGATTTACACATCCTTCAGGTATACATAATTAATATATACCTAGCTAAATACACCGGTTTAGAAGCACCCATTACACAACCACATGGTCCTAATGATAATAAAAAATTACCTACATAATTAGAACAATATCAAACTCACTCACATTTGGCCACCTCCTGTATAACTTCCTGGTCACATCACCAATATACCGATACACCCACACAACACCGGCTGTTTTAATTAACGTTTTCTTAAGAATTTATTTCGCGTGTAAACACATCTGTGTAATTAGTTAATTTACAATTTCATTCATAGAGGGCGACACAAACACGGAGAAATAAACCGCCAGCGTCGTCCCGAGCAGCAATGGAACAGGGCCACCCAGAAATATTTATATTTTATTTTGTTCTTTATTATATTATGATTTATCCAGAATATTTTAAGTTTATTTAGAGTGTTATAGAGAGTTTCATTTATTTTATAACCATTTGTATAATAAAAGTATCTATAACCGTGCTGTAGTTAATTATTCACAAAATTGTGACGTCGTTTAACCCGATCCTGAGCCTTGTTTTCCCCTGACACATGGAACGTGTACAACCGTACCCAACACTGAAGATGGCACAATCATGCAGAGGCGGCACATCGTCGTTTAGAAGGTGAAGAGTTGTGATGTATATATGCAGCGACTTATAGCCGGCCAAGCTCCCCCTCAGAAGCTAAGGAAGTTTTTTTAGCCGATGACAGAATTTTAAGAAGTGTAAGAGAATTTAATAACAGGACAATATTAGAGTATTTGCGTTCAATCGCCATAATTACCAATTTCAATAATATAATGTATTATATGTATTTCATTTAATTATTTGAGCTATTGTAGTTTTGGACAATATGTATCTTGGAAACAATGGGAATTTTGTGCACGCTGAAATAGCTATAACAAGTAATGAATAAACTTAAAAGAAACAAGAAAATAGTATATGTCACTTTTTAAAGAGAAAATGCACTGAAAGAAATTAAAGACAACACGTATGTACTGTTAAATCCTGCTTAATAAAAAAAAAATTAACTTATTGCAATAGTTTTTCACCTTATTCAATGTGCTGTTTCTGTTATTTTATAATGGGCAAGCGTAAATATAAATGGAACTACTGAATTCAAAGTGAGAGACTATGATTTTATTCCTCTGCAGAAACATATTCCCTTTTGCAAGATGTTTTTACTATAGTTTTTGCGGCGAACCGGCCGATTATGGAACGGCGACAGCGGCGAAGCGACCCCGGCGAAACGTCCTTGACCAAAAGAAATTATATCTGTGTTAATAAAGGTATGGGTTTTTAATTCAAATTGTATAAAATTAATAAGAAAGTACATGGAATTTAATAATATGCAATTAGAAGAAGCACAATAAACAAGTAACTTTTCATCGTTATTAGTTTTGACATCATTTGTTAATCAAGTGATAAAAATGAAAAAAAGGTAAAAACGTCCTTCATTACACTCACCCTGTCATGAGTTCAAGACTAAGTTACAGCTCCTAAGCTTTTGTATTGCATATATAGCATAAATATTAGAAGATTTAATTGAATACATAATCTAATAAGGTACTAATGAATTCATTTTTAAGTGCTAATAAATAGCAGAGAATTTATATATAATCTAATGTAATATAAAACGAGAAGATAACAATTTTCATGACTTATGTTCATAATTATAAACCATGCATTTAAATAATGATTTTATATACCTTATACGTTTCGACAGTATGAAGAAACAATTTATTATTAAAATCACAATATTTGTAACAGTTCATTTTACGTCTTAATGCTGTACCTTAGCTTTTGCTAATGCACGATACGAGATATGTTAAAATTACATATTATAAAAATGTTTATGACAATAAAATTCAATTCTTCAAAACCATAAGAATGTTACTACAGAGATATTGCAATTGCAATTTTCAAGTACATGAACTCAACAAACAATCTCATTAATCGTTACGTTGTCAGTTATAAAAAAAGAGGAAACTCAGAATACTGTCTAAATAAAAACTTAAGAATTGTAGGGAAGCGACCGTAAATTCAAAATTGTCTAACGGAAAGTAAAGGCTTCGATGAAAAAAATCAGATTGAAAAGAAGTAGCCCTGATTAAACCGCGTTATGTAGTAGTCAAATAGAATGTCCCGTGTATAACAATTTTTCCTTTGGGCGTTAATTTAAGTATAGAGTTAAGAAATAAAATTAATCTAGCTTTACATGTATAATCGAACTTATAAGTTCTATGTGCGCTACAGCAGCTAACTTGAGTAAGACCTAAAAGATTTCTTTTTGTTTTAACTGCTTGTAAAGGTCATGCACAATTTTAACACATAAATTTCTACTACAAAGCCTTTTCCTTTTGCCGATGTTAAATTATTACATCTCTTAATAAATTTTAGGCCGTACTTCAGCAACACATATTTTTATTTCTTTTCCAATGTATTAAAGTTTACGTCATTCCGTGTGTCATTGGCATTTAAAATAAACTTTTCCCCTTTCCTCTTTCAGCTAAGCAAATATAAACAACTATCCGACCCACAGACCTTGTCCTGCAATTACTTACTTACTAATAAAGTGGAATTTGAGCAATAATTTATGTTGCTTAGATAAAATATATTCCGAATATGAACTTAATAGGGTCACATATAGAGATTTTTAAAATATTTGCCCACTAGCGTCTCCTATTGGGATGGTTAATATCCATAAACCGAATGGTAACCAAGACCAACCTACGTTCCAAACACAAGGTCGATCGGTCGAACGGCGTGGCCAGTTAGTGGTTACAAATAGACGCACATTCATTTATATATATATATATATATATATATATATATATATATATATACATATATTCCGCGAGTGAACGAATCGACATTAAAAGATTTATATATGTAAAGCATTACAGAGTTTATAGTTGTATTCACTCACGAACATCAACTATTTATTATTGCAATCGTTACTTTAAATACATAAACAGAAAAGTGATATACAACTAAATATATAAATTGTCTTGTTTATGTATTTAATTTGACATTTGTGAACCAATATTTCAAGATTTAAGTTTTTTTTTAATTTTATGTAAATGACGGGCTAAAGAAGGGAAAGGAAAGGGCCACGTATTTCATTCCCTCCCCAAGGGGAAAAGCGGGCTGGGCTGCTCGAGCTTTCCGAGCTCCTTCAACCACAATCATGGATTCCCAGCATACATACATACATTACGTATATATGCATGATGGGATTAAGGATAGGTGTGGTCAGGATAGGATCGGAAGGAACGGAGTTAGGGTTCTGAGGGAGAAAATACTACCCCAGTATTCGGCTAAGTAGCCGCACGACGGGTTAAAAAAGAACGGCCTTGCACCAAGAAATGTGTTAACATCGAACTAGTTTCGAAAATAACTATTCAAATGCTGTCACAGTCAGTTTCTTCATAATGATCGTGGCGCATTATTGTATAATCTGAGATTCAAATCCCGAGAATAAAATAATTTTACTCAAAGCGCAAAAAAATGTAATTCGATAGAACTGTAGAGACACTGTGTTCACGATGTCATACAGTAGACGGGTGTAGTAACGAGATTACAATGTGTACTGCGCAGAGCATCTGTCGTCACCGTCACCAGAGAACGCAATATCGCAGTTCTGTCGACGTCCGACACCGCCAACGAGAAAGAACATAACATACCCATTACGGACCTATCAGCCCCGACAAAGCCAAATAATGTGCCAATGATTCGCACACGACGACTACCGCCGATGCCAGGAACGTATCCTTGATAATCCTTCCCCAGAAAGAGGATTGAACCACTTTCTCTCGTGAAATGGATCAGACAAAGAGCATTTGGCCAAAGCGGTTATACGTGGAGTACCCTCTCAAATAATTGAATTAACTCCATTCTTGTAACTAATTCAACATTATTATTAAATAAAAATTATTCTACGCACGATTGCATTACAATATGATAATTATAACAAAATTTCTTTAATTTAACCCTCTTTCTATAGCATTGCGGGCATAACTGGTTTTTATGGTTCTATGGCGCTTTCATAGCCTTGGCGCTAGCGTGCTCGCGCTCTAAATAGCGTCTCGGATCATAAATACCTTACTATGCTCTTGATACATAATAGATATTTATGTATTAAGGGCATAATCAGAAGATTATGGCTCGAGGGAATGTTTTATATTCCTGAGAGCCATAATCTACAATTATGCCCGTGGTACATACAATGTTTTATTTTATTTTGCACCATGAAACTGGAACAAAATTTTAAAAAGATTCAGTATTTTCGGCAAGTTTTTAAATGCAAATACAGTGAAATAAAGTCGACAGTAGGCTAATTTGTTGTTACTAAGATACTGTGATATTGCTAAATTGTTGCTAAGGTACTGTTTGTTTGTAAATAATTTGCATTCTAAAATGGAAGGTGAAAACGCAAAGACTAATTTGTTGTTACTAAGATACTGTGATATTGCTATTAATATTATTATTGTTAAATTAATAAAGCTTGTATAGTAAGGTTGTTGTTTCAATAATTCTTTCAATTTACGTGAAATATCATGTCATGGGTCAGCTGTCAATCATGCTGCTTAGCAACAATGACATTTCCGTGCTATAAAGACCACATTACGCCCGCGTTTGGAGGCCTATAAAGAACATTATGGTGGCAAAATAAAATAATAGAAATTTATGTATTAAGGGCATAATCAGAAGATTATGTCTCGAGGGAATGTTAAAAGCCCGACGCGAAGCGGAGGGCTTTTATATTCCTGAGAGCCATAATCTACAATTATGCCCGTGGTACATACAATGTTTTATTTTATTTTGCACCATGAAACTGGAACAAAATTTTAAAAGATTCAGTATTTTCGGCAAGTTTTTAAATGCAAATGCAGTGAAATAAAGTCGACAGTAGGCTAATTTGTTGTTACTAAGATACTGTGATATTGCTAAATTGTTGCTAAGGTACTGTTTGTTTGTAAATAATTTGCATTCTAAAATGGAAGGTGAAAACGCAAAGACTAATTTGTGGTTACTAAGATCCTGTGATATTGCTATTAATATTATTATTGTTAAATTAATAAAGGTTGTATAGTCAGGTTGTTGTTTCAATAATTCTTTCAACTTACGTGAAATATCATGTCATGGGACAGCTGTCAATCATGCTGCTTATAGCCTGTCCGGTAGAACTGAACGGGTATCGGATTAACAAGGAGGATTGTCAATATATGGTTCTATTGTGCTTGAAACCGCCTTAATGCTTTGCTGTCTCGTACTTATTGTACGTGACAAAGAAAGATGGATATATTATGAATAATGCCTCTATTTCTGCCGAACAAAAGCGTTTGCAACTTTCACACATAATGACAAGGCAATAAGAATCAGATGCAGGTAGAATAGAAATTCAATAGGTATAATAAAATGCCAGTGGTTCTCAACACTGCTTTAACATTACATTTAAAATTTATGGAAGAATGCAAGTTTTATAATAAACATTTATAAAAGCCATTCATAATAATGAATATTCGATTAAGTATAGGTATTTCAATTTACATTTAGAAAGTTCATTGTATACCTAAGTATGGTAATGACGTTTTAGTGTACTCCAATTACAAAAGAATCCAAATAAATATGCAATACTGTAACAATAAGTAATTAATAATAGATTATTATACCATTTAGTAGGTACATATAGGTATAAATAAAACAACTGCAATATCTATATTATCATTATTCTTTGAGTAAGCGTTTATATAAACTAACCATTAATATAATGCCGAAAAAGTTGAGTAAAGAAATTCGCGAATTAGTTTTAAATACAGTCGATTATTTTAAAGAAGAAAAAGAAAATGGTGGTCCACTATTATCTACATTTTCTGTTCAACAAAGAACAGCAAACGCGTTAAAACTTTCGGTTTCGACAAAAGTATCGTTGCGACATCCGGAAAAGACGAAGATGTTCTTAATACGTGGAACGACGCATTAAAAACAGTTAGTGCGGAAATATGGCAAAAATGTATTGATCATACGGATAAAATAATTAAAGATACTTTTGTTAATGAAGAGATTGTGGATGAAGTAAGACCTCTTATTTTCACAGTTAACACTGAAGAAAGTGATGACGATGATCTTTTCCAAGATTTGGATGACTCAGGAAGTGATGAATCTGAAGCCGAATGACAATTATAATTTTTACATTTAATTATAAAAGTATATCTTTGTAATTTAATTAATATTTACTAACTATAATAAAAATGTATTTGTTATTGTTGTTATAAGTATAAGTGAAAGGTGTCAATTGAAATTACTTATAGGTAATTAGTAATCGATTATTATTTTTATTATACAAAAGTTGCATTTCTTCACAAATTATATAATGTTAAAGCAGTGTTGAGAACCACTGGCATTTTATTATACCTATTGAATTTCTATTCTACCTGCATCTGATTCTTATTGCCTTGTCATTATGTGTGAAAGTTGCAAACGCTTTTGTTCGGCAGAAATAGAGGCATTATTCATAATATATCCATCTTTCTTTGTCACGTACAATAAGTACGAGACAGCAAAGCATTAAGGCGGTTTCAAGCACAATAGAACCATATATTGACAATCCTCCTTGTTAATCCGATACCCGTTCAGTTCTACCGGACAGGCTTTAGCAACAATGACATTTCCGTGCTATAAAGACCACATTACGCCCGCATTTGGAGGCGTATAAAGAACATTATGGTGGTAAAATAAAATAAATAACTATAATAGACGCATACATTCGTGAAGGGGTATTTTAGAAAGTATACCAGAAATATCAAAAGTTGCAAGTATATTATGTAGTAGTAACTTTATGTTTTGTAGTTTATTAATTAGTTCTAAAGAATTATTACTTAAATGTTTTGATTGGTAAATTGTTTGTTATATGTGGTTTAGTTTATTTGCTTAAATATGACCCGATGTTTGGGTGTAAGAAAATACATGGTCTAATGGGCATATTTGGTATGTGGATTTTTATAGTTCTGGTGCTTGTTCTGTTCTGTTCTGTTCTGATCTATGTTTGTTCTATGTTGATGATGTTAGTTTTAGAATGTTATTCTTTTGTGTAATGTTATTGTGAAATATATCAAATTCAATATTATGTAATTTACATAAAATTTCAGAATAAAGTACCTTTAAATAAACATGCAGGTTATCTCTAATTCGAAACCATTTCTTAATTTCTTCTTTAAGCCATCTCCTTTGAGCATTCTTAATTATCGTTTCAGGTATCGAATGTTTAGTATTAGAAAACAAGTCAATGTAAGTATCGACTTTTTCTTTAGACATTCTTCGTTAAACCATACATTTTGACATGATGTTCGATATTTAATCATAAATTTCTTATATAATACTTTGATTAAATTTCTGTTCTTTAACCTTACTTCGTAGAATTCCATATTTAATAGCACTAGTGTTTTAAGTACAGTATATTCCCACAATTTCATTACCATAATTATTTATTTCTCTACGCGTTTCAATACAAGATGTATCATTATCAAGAGAAAATATATAAGTAAAACAATAAACAAAGAGTTGTTACTACTTGCAAGTATTTATGTTACCATAATTGCTTAACTACATAACTCATTTCAATTTAAAAAACTTAATAAAAGGTTATGTTACCATAACTGCTTGCTGGTTATTTTACACCGGGTGTCCCATGACTCGATGGCGGTAGCTTAAGAGCGTATTCCTTGAACAGTTGTAAGTCGAAAGTGCATTATACACTTTTTTCCAAAATTCAATAATTACACAGGCAGTATTAGATTTAACAGTAAAAAAATCTGGTAGGCCACGTAATTGTTTTGTCATATTATCATGGTTATATTGTTTATTTTTCGACGTTGTAATCTGTAAGATTAATGAAAATATCTACATTTTCCAATTAAGAATATTCCAATATTCACTTTATTTACTATCACGGAAATGCAACAGTATCAGTGCGGGAATACCAGCGGAGGTTACCTGATCGAAGGATACCTAATAAGCAAGTGTTCATAGATGAACATCAACATTTAACAGAAAAAGATAATTTTTTTAAAGCTACTGCAGAACGTCCCGTACATCAAAAGCTTGCCGAATAAGAAGCTATTCTTAAAATAATCGCAAATAGTCCCTCTACTAGTGTACGAAGTCATGTTCATGTAAGTCAAATGAAAGTGTGGAGAACATTGTACAATTTTGGTGTATACCTATGCCACATACAATCTGTTCAACATTTACAACCAACAATCTATGCAACGCATGTTGATTTTGGTCGATGGTAGTGGGGCGGGGTGACTTTTGAGCCAAAGTTTTAGTTACATTTGTGTTAGCAGTAAAAATTTTTAATTAACAAAGTATTACTTTATTCAATATGCTATTTACTTTATTCTACACACTCAGTTAAATTTAATATTGCCCCCAAATTCTTAACTATTGAGTTTTGGACAGAAGGAACATAAATAAAATAAATTTAAAACTGTCCAAGGAATACGTTCTTAAGCTATGTCTATTGAGTCACGGGACACCCGGTATATTTCCTCTTGTTAATGATATGTATTGTATTGAACGCGTACAGATATAAATAATTATAAGAAAGAAATTGTGAAATTATATTGTATTTAAAATATTAGTGATACTAACGTTAAGGAATATGAATTTAACTATTAAGATGAGCTAACACGAAAAGGTTCTACGATAGTAACAGAAAGCGGTGCTCAACAAATTAAGACTACAGGTCGGCTGAAAAGTTCGTAGGCTGACACATAGATGGCTTTACTAGAATTCAATCCATATGATTAGTAGCAGTATGAACCCTCAAACGATACGTGTATAATTTTGACAGCTGTCGGATAATTGGTTCGTAAGATATAGGCATTGTGCGTTAAGCAACTGAAAAAACAGATAAAAAATAATTTCGGGTGTTAATGAAGCATTGCTTTATCATGGAAGAAAATACTGTTGAAGTCAAAGCTTGGCTTGATAAAAATTATGCGGACTCTGCACCAGGAAAATCAACCGTTGAGAGGTGGTTTGCTAAATTTAAACGGGGCGAAATGAGCACCCAAAACGCTGCACGCAGTGGACGCGCGAAAGAGGCTGTTACGGGCGAAAACACGAAAAAATTTCACAAGATAATTATGAATAACCACAAAGTGAAGTTTATCGAGATAGCTGAGTCTCTGAAGATATCAAAAGAGCGTGTTGGACATATCGCGCATGAATATTTGGACATGCGAAAACTGTGTACAAAATGGGTGCCGCGCGATCTCGCTATAGATCAAAAGCAACAACGTGTCGATGATTCGGAGCAATGTTTAGCGATATTCAACCGTAATAAAAACGAATTTTTTCGTCGATATGTGACAATGGATGAAGTGTGGCTCTATCACTACACTCCAGAGTCTAATCGACAGTCAGCCGAGTGGACTGCACACGATGAACCGACTCCAAAACGTAGAAAGACGCAAAAGTCGGTTGGCAAGGTTATGGCATCAGTATTTTGGGATGCGCATGGTATAATATACATTAATTACCTTGAAATGGGCCAGACCAACAACAGTGATTATTACATAGCGTTGTTGGAGCGTTTGCAAGATGAAAATGAAAGATGAAGATGAAAAATTGCATGAATTAGGCTACGAATTGCTTCCCCATCCACCGTATTCTTCTGATCTGGCCCCCAGTGACTTTTTCCTGTTTGCAGACCTCAAAATAATGCTCGCTGGAAAGAAATTCAGCACTAAAGAAGAAGTAATCGCTGAAACTGAGGCCTATTTTGAGGCTAAAGAGAAATCGTACTATAAAAATGGTATCGAAAAATTGCATAACCGTTATAATCGTTGTATCGCCCTCGAAGGCAACTATGTTGAATAATAAAATCGAATTTTACCAAAAAGTTTGTTTTACTATGTTAGCCTACGAACTTTCCAGCCGACCTGTTACTTAATGAAACTTCTTCCACTGAAGTTTAAAAACATCCGTCTATTTATCACCTTCCGGTGTTAACTAATGATTTTATTAAATTATCCAGGTGTAACTAGATTACATCTTTAGGCACGATTACCACGCGCACGAGACAGTATAGAGAAGTCCAAAGTACCCTAGTTCACATTTAATAACTTCTGTGATTTGACTTTTAATGTTAATTTTAAACCTTGCTACAAGTCCTACAGTTTTGTATAGATAGTTCCTATTCCATGATTTGAAAAGTCCACGTTTATATTCCACTCCTGATATGATAATTGCAGCATGATGTCGGCCCCGAATTTAACCAAATTAAATTGTATCGTTTAGAATACTTCCAATAACATTATAGACAATCTTGTTACAATTTTTGAAATAAAATATCTGCATTAATTTTCTCGTAATTCCACACTGAAGGGGAACAAAAAGCTTGCAATGTCGCCCAAAATTTAAATTTGGTAACATAAATTTCAGGTTTTGTGATTAACCTGGATTAAACGTTATCAAAGCACACATTTAGCACATCAAAAATAAGTTGAAGTACTTAACAGATTATCTCACTTTATAAGATATAAATTCTAATAAAAGACTACAAATCATATGCGCAATATATAAATATTTGTTAATACTGGTTTTAAAAAATATTTATGCTTCCAAATTACTTTCAATGTTGGTGTTCCGTAAATCCTGAGTTGCATCAATGTAGGAAAAGTTTCGTGATTATAAACTTTTGTAATAAATTTATATCAAGTTTCCAATAAAGTGACCGAGAAAAGAATTTGAAAATGGCAGTGCAAATTATAAGTTACAGGCGATATTTTGTTTTGATACCAAATTTAAAGTACTTTAATTAAGTCGCTTCTTTATATCTAATTTTGTGTTGCAAAAAAAATATTTGACAGAAAAACTTGCTAGGTACAAATCGGTAAACAAAAAGAATGAATTAATTGCACATTATTGATTTATTCAAACTGAGATTTGAACATTGACGATTATGTGCAAGTTTAAGTTGTATTAATGAATAAATAATATAATAGGTACATAAATGTATCGTTTTAAGCTGTAAATTCCCGTCATTTTATAGGAAGATGAAAAGCTTGAAATTAGACACATACTATTAAAACAATTAATGTTTGTAATAATTAATCACACTTAGATGTTCTACTTTACTCAACCTTTTGCATACAAACTCGTTAAGGTTCACTGTATGAGGCCGTGCTTTCACCATATTTGCTCCTCGTGGCAGCTCTATATATTCAAATGTCTGTTTACATAATGCTGATAAATTACATAGATTGCGGAAAAATGACAAGCGTACAATCAATTATTTTTAAAATACTGCTCTACTTATTACCTTTAGTGCTTACTTAAGAGATTTTCCATAATGTTTGTTCTCACCCATATATAAGTGAAGATTTTTATTTTTAACTGAAATAAGCGTCATACTATAACGCATTTAACAAATACTTCACGAATAACCCTTGTAGAATGTGACAGTTATACCATGGTCACAATAGTAGTACGATAGTTGTACATGGATATAATAAACACAATTACACAAGTTTGTAAAGTTCGCATTACCACAAAACCTGTACTACAACTTGCAGTTTAGTTGTAAAATTACAATTTCTGAAATAAACTAAAAAAAAGATAAGCTCAAAACATCTGCAGTCATTTATTCAAGGTAATATGAAAGTTGGTGTTACTGTTTCAGTCGGTTTCATAAATTATTACTTTCTTAAATTCTTATTGAATCAATTGCAATAATGCACACTTTTATCGCAGGTGAATGATGCCATGTAATAAAAATGCAATTTTTCAGATCTGATTGTTTTGGATGATTTACACCAGCAGAAGGAAATATCAGTTTTTCAAGTTACACAATCGAAAACAAGAGGGTTTCAGAATAGCTAGGGCGATTTGGATGCGAAAAACTAAATGATATACGATACCCATATACAAGGTTTCGACAAGTATGAGGTGTTACGATAATTATATTTCAGTGCGAGAATTATAGCCCGTCAAAATAGACTTAAAAAGACTCCAAATACAGGCAAAACTTCGATAGAAATGAAATTTGGTATAGACTCATCAAATGGAATACCTAAAGTTCCCGTCGATTAGACCTATGCCAAAGAAAAAGGTAATATAAAGCGATTCAACGTAAAGAAAATTTGTGTACGGTTAAAAAAATTCCGTCCGCTACTAAACCGTGTATAATTTAAACGATATATACATACATATATATATATATATATATATATATATATATATATATATACACGGTTTAATTGGTATACGGTTGAATTTTTATAATAATTTGTCGCACTTTTATTTGTTCACGGCTAACTTGTTATAACAGAAATTTTAAGAAAATCTCTTTCTGTTATTAAATTTAAAATATTTCAGAAATTAACGATTTTAGCTATAGGGAGTGCTTAATAAAAATGAAAGAACATGTGTATTTTCACTTTTTAAAATAAAATACAGGGTAGTTCATCTGAAAAAATTGACAAAATCATGTGTTCGAGTTTTGGCTCGCTCTATATTCAATTGGTGCAATAATAAAGAAATAGCGCTTTCTCGTAACACTGTACCAATGTCAAATATTTATGCATAGAAAAAATTATTGTTAGGTTGTTCTGTCTAGGGTATACAGGACGTTGAAATAAGAATGATTTTCGTGCACAATTGACTATAACTTTTGAAATACCCTGTATAACGTAATGAAACCCTATATTGGAAGTATGGGGGAGATGAGTTTAATCTAAATTTGAAATAATATATAGGGTGTCCAATTTAAAAAAAAAGTATGTTTGGTTCACCCTGGTAATATCTAACACTCTGTAAATACGAAAATAATGTATGATATATATATATATATATATATATATATATATATATATATATATATATATTGCCAAATTAGATCATTTTTTCTTTAAAAAAGTGAAAATTTATACCTTTACTTAAATTACTATGAAGACTTTAATATTAACAATACAACTGTAAGGTTTGGCAGACAGGTAAACAAGACCTTGCTCTATCTTTTGACCTTCATACTTCCTGATTATACTATACTGGGTGTTTACACAATTTGGTCAATTTCTGAAAAATTGAAATGACCATAACTTTTGTTTTTTAAATGGAATACCCTATATTTTATCATGTCATCGTGTTCTGTTTTTAATTCTCTTACTTTTACAAACGTCAGGAATTATAAATCGCAGGCCCACTGGATGCCCTTTTTAAACTTATTGCCATATTATAAAATTATGATTTTAAAAACTCGAATAAGAAGTAAACCTTTGTCCATCCATCCATCCATATTGTCAACAAGACATTTACGATTTGTAATATCCAAAGCAAAAGTCATGATTATTTTATTAATTTTGCAACAAATCTTAAATATTTCGAGAACGCGTAACGTTAGGTATATTACATGCAAAAAAGTAAGAGAATTAAAAAGAGAACACGACGATAAAATACAGGGTGTTCTATTTAAAAAACAAAAGTTATGGTCATTTCTAATTTGCAAAAATTGACTATATTTTGTCAACACCCAGTATAGTATAATCAGGAAGTATGACGGTCAAAAGATAGAGCAAGGTCTTGTTTACCCGTCTGCCAAACCTTACAGTTCTACTGTTAATATTAAAGTCTTCAGAACAATTTAAGTAAAGGTATAAATTTTCACTTTTTTAAAGAAAAAATGCTCTAACTTGGCAACGCCACAAAATAAATTTAAAAGTACCGTTTTTTAGCATTCAACAAGACAAATAATAATAAAATTAAATAAATATATGGTTCCATTTAACAAAACAAAGCTGAGTCCGGTCCTGCAATTATGGAACACCCTATAGGGATGAAACTATTTTTATTCGATGCACATCTAAGTCTGATATAGATCGGCGCTGTAACATTTTTTTTATTTTTAATAATAAAGCCAGGATCTTCCGACGGCACACTAATGACTTACCCCGTATATATATATATATATATATATATATATATATATATATATATATATATATGTCTATGTCGCTTATAAACTTTCCATGATTCCAAACGCAAAAGTGAAGTGAAATATTTAAGTCTCCCCATATAGTACATATTATTCAATGAACATCCAGTGGATATCCACAATCTCCATCAGATGTTTAATTTACATAGTATATTTTTTAGATATTCAGTGGATATTACGAAAGCTGAATTTTACATAACAGTTACATTGCTAAACACTTTTAACCATTTACTATGAAGGTATTTCAAACATTGGGTTCTTTGTAAAGATGTTAAAGCAGCTAGTGATAATCCGAAATGGCTAACATCCAACATACCGTATAAAATGATTAAACGAATTCATTACGAAAATCGACAACATTGTTAAAACAAAAACAATAATCTATATCAACCAGACGTTTAAAACTTTATGTCAGGTAGACGATAATAGACGTATAGATGCTAACTTAAAAGAAAATTCAAAGCCGCCTGCTTCTATAAAACTATCGATAACACAGTTTAAACATTTTCAATCATATTTATTTAGTGTAACACTTATTTCAATCTACCCATTTTCGAACCAAAAAATTGCATAGAGTCTTTTAAATATACAACTGTTTTAGAAATATTTGATAAAAATCATAGCAGATCCTAATAATGCCCCCCCCCCCCCCAACACCGCTGAATTTTTCCCAAAATCTAATCAACTCCAGGAGAAATAAAAACAATCATAAATATAAAAGTACGTATATGTTTTCGTGTGTTATCGTGGGTATTAACATACATTCACACACGCACGCGCGCACGCACACATACCTCACAACACAAACGCGCATGCATGCGCGCGCACGCACAGACACACCCGCGCACACGCGATCATGCACTCATACACTCACGAATTCACACACTCATGCACACACTCTCACACAAACGCGTGCACGAACAAACCCAAGCACGCACACGCACACACTCAACACGCACGCGGGCACGCACACACACGCACGCACGAACTCACGCAGGCACGCACACAACTAATAAGCCGATTTAGCGATAGTGAAAAGAATTCGATTGCATATGTATACGTGTATATATTATCATGTAAAATAGTATTTCAAATTGGCTAAATAAATTTACTTTAGTAGATACTGCCACGTGTGGATGAATTGGACGAGCAATTTTTTTAAATATTAGTATATTTGGTCGCGGATTAATATTTCTACGTGCTTTCGAGTTTACTAGTTTATCGATGGATTAGGTTGTTAATGGAGAAATTTATTTGGTACAATAGGGTTTCTTATTGAAAAACAAGATGTTTGTATCTCAATTCTAGATATCAGGTTTGTTTTGGAAAATATCCATTGTGCAGTTTTGAGAATGGAAATTTTTTAGCGAGGCGGTTAAAGGATGACCTGATTTTAGCGGAGTAAGGAAATTTTGTTTTTCGATTCGTTAATGAGAGTTAGGCTGTGAAGAGGACAGGTGGGAAGTTTGGTCGAATGATGTAGTTATCGGGCGCGCAAAGTTTACCTACATTTTACCCGGTGTTACCTGAAAATATCTTGAGGGAGTTACCCATTTTCACTGTTTGTGGATTATAGATAGTATTCAACCACCCGGAGAAAATTTTTGTGTAATTCATCGATTAGTAGTAATATTTTCGTTTCCATCGAAGAGGTATAGTGTTTATTTTAGTGCTATCCTAGTTTTTTTGAGATAAGCAAGATAAGTGTGCCGTGTATGGTATTTTGTATTTAGAAAACCTGCGCCAAATTGTTATCTTTCACTCCATTGTATCCCCAGCCTGTTCAAAAATAGACAATAAATTGCTGTAAATAAGATGCTGAGATATTGTGTGTATACAATTGACAAATACTTTCGTGTAAACAAATTGACGATTGTGAAGGTGAAGCATTTAGTTAAAAAGGGCGCCTAGATTAGATTTAATCATTTCGATGTTTATATGGGTTTGCCAATTTAAAATTTGGTTTCCCGGATGGGACATTTTGTTCCCCTGCGGATTCCGTAAAGAAAAATTAATTGAAGACTCGACTGATTTAATTTCGAACAATTAACGATGGGCAATCGTATGAGAATTACCTTTGCCGCTGTGAGCTGGAAAGAAAAAATTGGACTGAAAAACAGTGCAAATTTAAAGTAATTACTTTTGTGTCTTTGTAATTTCGTTACAAATTATAGAACTGTATCTGAAAGAGCAGATGAACACGCTTTCTTTTATTGTTTTGTTGTTTTTCAGGCTAACATATCAATTACCAAAGGTTCATCCCGCCTTGTGATCTTACGCCATTGTGTATTATTATTGTTTTTTGGGATTGTTATTTACATTGTAAAATTTACCAAAATGTATGTTTTCTATGTGTTCAATGTAAAGATAAAATGGATAAATAAAATTAAGGTTTAAGAATAGTTCCCTCTGGGAATTTAGAACTTGCAAGATTATATGATTTTCGCCTTATCTTACAGTGTTATCCTTATTTACGGTAAGCAAGTTATTTGTTTGTTTTGAACATTGCTGTCGAGTACTAACGTTTATCTGAGTTAATTATTCCCCTATTTTGACTTTAAACAAGCTAGCTCCCATTGATTTATGACTTTCTCTATTGTGACTTGTTATTCTATACACCCTATACGCAAAACCCCGTTACACGCCCACCCCCAACCACTAAGCTGTTGGCATTCATCCTCTTATTCGTTGCAACTGTCTCTACTGCTATTTCCACCCGTAACAACACTTGATCAGAAATTAATTTTGAAAGTAATTTAAATGAAAGCTAGTAAGTTAAATAACCGTCCATTTTATATTTAAAGAATTTATAACTTGACTATGCCAGCCATGTAATTAAATTAAATTGAGATTTAGTATTTTCAAGAATAATCCCTTCTGTATGTTCTTTCCTACATGGATTTTTGTTTCCATATATTGAAATATATTCATATTTTTCATTATAACGCCTGTGTCATTGTTGCAACGGCCTGTCATGTTTTCTTAGATTAAGTTTTAGTAACTTTTTAATATTCTCAACTACAAGATGTATCAATCCATGAATGTAGATATCCTTCAGTTACAGAACCAAACAATGGTTGCAAAATAGGGCAGCCATAATTTGCAATTTTGCACAAAATCACAACTTCCAGTTTATGACAATTGGAAACAGGTTTCATAAATGATCAGTTGCAATTGGTACAAAACCATGCTTGGAATTATGTATCCTACCGTTTACAGTAGTGGCTTATATCTGATACAATGGCAAAATATATGAAATGTCCCTTTTTGGTCTCAGTTTGTTGTGTTAAGTACGAATAAGCTGCAAAAAGTTATGCACTTTAAGGAACCTTGTCACGATATACGATTCGAATTTCAGGCACTTATACTGAGTACTCTGAATTATTTTTAACTTATTTATTTGGTTAATTATTCATTTTTTCACATTCATTTAACATTGGAAGAAAAAAATTTTAAATGTGACTTGAGCACAGATCAACAAAATGCTAAAAAGGAAAATAAGGAAAAACAATTCGTTCAGGCAGTGAAAACCACGAATAGAAGCATTTCCTTCAATTATAACAAACATAAATGAGAGTGGATGCTTTATGCATCAGTGATGTAGTACATTTAAGAATTACAGTTTAGGGATACGTGTTAAAATATTGATCTGTATATGGATTAATTTTTAACTTATATTGAATGTTATAGAAATATATCTTAATGAGTAATAAATATAAAATAACCATATGGATGTATTACATGTAGTGGATATCCATTTGACATACGTGTACGGACTCCTTAATATACTAGGGTTGTTCAATTGAAACCCACCTTTCTACAAAAAATATATTCGGAAATAAATTTACAAGTAATCACTTCTACAATTAAGGCAATATCCCAGTGCTTCATCAACCGATTTATACCTTGCTCGTAAAATTCTCGTGGCTGCTGGTTGAAGAATTCCTTGACGGCATTCTGTATTTCAGCGTCTGATTCAAATCATCTACCTCTCAATACCTTTGTCAGTGGGCCAAAGATATGGAAGGCGATAAATCTGGGCTGTAGGGTGAATGACACCATTGGAAAGTTTTCGTGGAATTTTTCGTCTTATTGCTTGATGAAGCTTATTCAGAGTTTCGTTGCATAGATTATTTGCATTAATATTCACTCTGTGTTCTTTAAGGTCCTTTGTTTTTGGTGGTGGAGACCTTGAATGTATCCACTGTATCGATAACAACTTACTGGATGGTTCGAAATAATGACACCAAGTTTCATCACAAATGACTATTGATAAAAGGAAGTTGTTACCATTTTCGTTGTACTCCATAAGGTGTTGCTGAGACAAACCCATCCGCAAACAATTTTGATCCTCAGACAAAAGACCAAGAACGCATTACGCACAAACGTTTCTGTAACCCAGTTTCTGTACGATACTATGGATGGATTATACACCCACATCAATATTATTGTGATATCGCTCTGATTGAAATTCGACGATTTTCTCTGACCAAACAGTCCACACGCGCTATACAATATAAATAAAAGAGACTGATTTGTTGACAGTTACAAACATTACTGACGTTACGAAACAACAACTGGGTGATTGCATTTTTTTTCCAACGCTAATTTGACCAAAGATGGGTTTAAATTGAACAACCAAATATATAAGATTTACATGAAATACCCGTATGAACATCGGCAATTGCAGATATTAGGCGGCCGTTTGGATATGCATTAGCAACTAATGTATATCTTATGAAAATGTGAAAATGTAAACTTTCACCATTAACACTCATAATAAAATATTTATCTTTTTTGGTTTGAAAGCGAAATCGATCGCATCTGCCGGAAAGATCTCGGCCAGCGTTTTTTGGGATGCAGAAGGGATCCTGTTAATTGATTACCTTACAAAATGCAGAACAATTACAGGCGAATATTACTTCAATCTTCTTGACCAGCGGGACGCCAAAATTCGCGAGAAGAGGTCTGGCTTGAAGAAGAAAAATATCATCTTTCACTAGGACAACGCACCTGCATACAATGGTGCGTTGACGATAGGAAAACTGCGGGATTGAAGTTATGATTTGCTCGCTCATACGCCCTATTCCCCTGATTTAGCACCCTCAAACTTCCATATGTTCCAAAACTTGAAGAAATTTGTTTCTGGGAAGCTCTTCGCATCCAACGAAGAAGTTGAGAGGGTCGTAGAAGAGTAGTTTCGCAACCTTCCAGACTCTCATTTCCGGGAAGGAATAGTGATGTTGGTGAAACGCTGGACCAAGTGTGTTGAAGTCAAGGGAGATTACGTAGAAAAATAAAATCATTTTTTAATTAAAAGTCGCAGTCTCTCATTGTCAGGCTGAGAATTTTTCACCTTACCCTCGTATAAACGCAACAAATGCAGCGCATTTGCCTGAATACGCTATTTCTCACAAACATTTTGCGGGCGTTGGCTACTACCAATTTTAATTTTTTAGTTTCTAAATACACCTGTTTTAACTTTAATTGTCTAAGATGGGAGGGTTTTTATTGTAGTTTAATCATATTTTTTCAAGCTTTTGTTGCGTTAACAAAAAGGCACATGGGTATAGAATAAAATCAAAATTTGTGTAATCTAATCTTTACTTACGCAATATTAATCACATTGTTAAAATCTAAAGCAAGCTCCAGCTGGTTGAAAGTGAAACCTGTTAACTAACTGTGCACACGTAACTTAACTATCGTAAAATAGTTTTTCGGTAGAAGTGATTAATAACGGGATAAAATGGAAGACATATTTAAAATTGGTGCAGTAGTAAGAAATGGTGACCGCCCAAATCGAGACATATGGTCACTTTATAACTGCAAGCGTAATCACAAACAGAACTTGAGTTTGATACTCAACTCATTGACCTGAGCGAAATTAGTATAACCGACATAGGGACTTGTTCATTGTATTTTACTGAACATTTACTTATCAATCTTAAAAGAACATTTTTTCTTCATCATACACAACGTATAGTGTTAAAAATGATAAAGCAAAGTGTACCGTTCCCACCAATAGAATTGTGCGTCAAAGAGGAAGTAAACCACAACGTATACAATAAAAGAAGAAGTACCGTTAAAATGTGTATGAGAAAAAATCTACAATTTTTTTGCCATCGAACTGGCACAGACACCGAACTTCAAAAAAATAAGTAAGAAGAATGCCCAGAGATAAAAAGCGTTGTGTTTTATTATTCTGCTTATAACAATGATGGACTTCCCCTTGCACACGAACTGCTGTAAAAATTGCAGGAGCCCATATTTACTTTAATAACGTCCAGAAAATAAGAGAAAAATTTGCGACAGATTGTTTGAAACACTATGAGTGCAGTAATAAAGCAAATGAGCTCTCAACACTGCTAACTCTTTAGCAAACATGAATACATTGTTTGATTAATTAAAATACTTAGCTTTTGGGTGTTTAAATGATGTATTTTTATATTTTTTATATTTCTATTAATGTATACGTTTCGATAACAATTACAGTTATCGTGCTCAGTAGTGGTAATATTTTTCAGAATTGTTTATTTCATTTTTCATAAAGTTGTTCTAACGTCTTAAACAATTCTTAAAGGTACTACCACTAGTGAGGACGATAACCGTAATTGTTATGGAAACGTATAGATTTAAATAAATATTTCTTTATTTGTATACTACGATTTAAGAAAAAAAAAGAAAATAGAAATATTGGAATTGGTCCATATTTTTAAAAACAAAGAAAATAATAAAAAACATACATTGACAAAATTAGTAATATACAGGGTCCTAGAATAGTGTGTCAGGCATCCATAGCTCCTATATCAATTAAGTTATTAAGGAATTTCGTTCGAACACAGACCTATACTGTCCATATGAGTGTATTTCGGGAAAATATTTTCGCATGTACAAGGTGGTCCAAAAAAGTATGAAGACATAAAATGGATTTCTTTAACGGTACGTTAACGGTAATTTTTTTCATATTTTAGTTCTTTTTTGTATTTCTTCCTATTTCCCAAAATTTTATTTAATTTTCTTTAGTAGTTTACGAGCAGTAAATTAAAAACAATAAAAAATCGTATTGTACACCTGTAAAAAATTATTAAAGAAACGGTCATAGATCTGTTTCGTCTGAGCTACATAGTGTGAACTTTAATACACGAAGTCTAACGATACTTTGACATTAAATAGTTTTTCTCTTATTTTATACAGGGTGTCCAAAATTTGGTTCCAAAAATGAAAACCACAAATATGCCCATTTCATTACTAAAATATTAAAAAAAATGTAGTCAGCCATGGA
Organism: Vesta saturnalis; assembly: GCA_036346205.1. Taxonomy (NCBI): domain Eukaryota; kingdom Metazoa; phylum Arthropoda; class Insecta; order Coleoptera; family Lampyridae; genus Vesta; species Vesta saturnalis. Next base: position 261,321 of record JARFJB010001907.1, on the reverse strand, counting down.
AAAACCACAATGTTTATTTAACAAATAATATTGACAGTAGCTCATTTATCTTAAAAATGTCTTCCATTTTGTCGAAGGCATCTGTCTTGAAAGGACCTTTCTGCATCTCGAAGCATTGCGGGTGTAATTGTTGCACACGCGTTGATTATTCTTTGCCGCACGTTCTGGTCAGTTGTTGGAAGTTCCGTATAAACAAGGTCCTCTACACACTCCCGTAGAAAAAAGTCGAGTTTGGTTAAATCGGGCGACCTCGTAGGACATCCAATGATTTTTGTTGGTGTTTTGTGGCAGCATATTTGGTGGTAAATTTAAAATCAACACAGGTAAATCGTTTGATCAAAATTCGAAACACAATTGACCGGTAAGATGACCAACAAAAGTAAGGGCCTACCACGTGTTCTCTAACAATTCCTCCCAAACATTTATTGACCAACGATGTTGGTAGTCAATTTGTGGTATGATTCTTAGATTTTCCGTAGCGCAATAGTGAAAATTATAATGGATTTTCTTGAAGGCGGAATCGAGCCCACTCACTAAACTCAACTCTACACTTAGTCATTTTCGCTTATAGCCTGGTGCAGCTGAATGAGGTGTGCATGAAAATGATGTATTTTTAAAATTCTCTGAGCTGACCTTTCACTTATTCCAACTTCTTCTCCCGCACGTGGCTGACTAATGTTTCGATTCGCAATAACTGTCAACAAAACTGCTAATTAATTTTTCTAGTTTGTAAACGTTTCATTCCTTTCTTCCTTTTTGTAATCTACGCTCCCAGTTTTAAGAAAACGCTCGAGCAGTCTGGTAAAGCTTATTGATTCTGAATCGCACCTTTCGGAAAACTAAAATGCACACATTCTACTTACTAGAAAACAATTTTTATCACTATTCCCCACTACAAAAATCATGCCATCATGTTCTTTTGAAAAATTAATTTTTTAAAATAAAATATATTCCGATAAAATACTTATGTATTCGTAAGCGCAATATCAAAATTTTTGTTTAAATGAACATTGATGTTTTTCCATGTCTGACTAAAATTTTTTTTAATACTTTACTAATGAAATGGGCATATTTGTGGTTTTTGGTAATATCTTGATAATGGTCCAGAATTTTAATACACTTGTAATGCAAAAAATATATGTATTTAAATTCTGAATTAGATAGTGAAATAATATACTGGGTGATTCCTTTGAAAATTTTAAGAAAAAATGGATTGAAAGCTGTCATTTTTGGAACCAAATTTTGAACACCCTGCATAAAATAAGAAAAAAGCTATTTAATGTCAAACTATTGTTAGAATTCCTGTATTAAAGTTCATACTATGCAGCTCGGACAAAACAGATCTAAGATCTAAGTTTTTTTAATGTTTTTAATTTATTGCTCGTAAACTACTAAAGCAAGTTAATAATGTTGCAATCCAACGATTTAAGGAACGGTTTTCTAAGTAATTTCTCACTGCCAAAGCATTATGGACTGGGGCACCGTCTTGAAAAAAACTATTTGGAAGATGTTTTACAGAAATGTCTGTATTTATATTTTTTAAAAGATCAGAAAGTATTGCAGCTGATGGTTGCCAAGCCATCTATGATTCCCATTAAAAAAAAATACAAGTTTAGATTTATTCTTGTTGTAGCAATAAACAGCACGATATAATAAGCATTTAATACATATCCATAAATGAAATATTCAATAATGAAATAAAATCAATGACATTCAACAATAATATGTAAACACCTAAGTTTAATAATATTAAAAGGAATAAAACGTCACAATTATAAAGTAAAACCTCTAAGTTACATGCATCGTAGTTGGCTAACTTTCGATGTGAAATTAAAATCAATGAAAATATACACTTAATCCTAGTGAGACACTTTTTGTGACGTCACAAGCCCCGCCCAATCTTCGCCCACGTGGAGAACGTATTTTGTCCATAACGGCCACGTAGGAGGCATGGTTTGACCTTGAAGCTGACCTTGGTACTCTCGTCTCTCTCGGCTTTTTCTCAAACAAGCAAATCAACCTCAAACAAAAAATGCTCGATCAATCCAATTCATACAATCGGATCAGTCTCAATCAATCAACCAAATCAATCTCAATCAATCAATCAAATCTTAACTTACAGCTTGCGAAAAGCCAGCTTACAATTCAAAATACTGAGTTTTTGCACGCTGCAGGTTAAATCAGGCTGTTATTTTTTAATTGAATTGAGAGCTGGCTTTGCAAGATATAAGTGAAATCAATTTGATATTTTTGAATTGTGGTTGTTTTAGCAAGCTGTAAGTTAAACCAATCCAATCAGTATTCTCGAACTGTAAGCTGGTTTTTCGCAAGCTGTAAGTTAAGATTTGATTGATAGATTGAGATTGATTTGGTTGATTGATTGAGACTGATCCGAGTGTTTGAATTGAATTGATCAAGCGTCATTTTGAGGTTGATTTGGTTGTTTGAGAAGGAGCCGAGAGAGACGAGAGGGAGAGGGAGGGAGAGAGAGAGAGAGTTAGCATTAGGTTTCTCTTATTTAAATTCAAATTTTCCGCCTAGTTGGCTAAGTTCTGAACATGACTAAAAAGTAGATTTGGTTCTGACCTTGGCTAGTCCAAGGCCAACTCCAAGAGCAAGTACAAAGCAAATTCCAATGCCAGGTCCCAAAGTCAACCTCAATGTCAGGCCCAAGGTTGGCCTCAAGGTCAAATCACGCCTCTACGTGTCCGCAAGATCAAAAATTCGTCCTCCACGTGAGCGAGCAGTAGATAGGGCTTGTTACCTCACAAAAAAAGTGGAGGGGATAGTGTCTCACTTCTACTAACAGTTATCCAATACGTACCATAACTACTGGAAATATAAAATCCTACCATAAAAAATTTTAAATTTATAAACAAATTCCAGCTACTTACGCAGTTGTGATCAAGTTAGTAAAAAACAAAATATCCTAATTACACCTAACGATAGGACATCTAATCAAATTACGATACTTCACCCATGTAAAAAAATTATCTACACAAGTATATATATATATATATATATATATATATATATATATATATATATATACAGAAACAAATTCGAACTAACGACAACGGTGTAATATGAGTAACATAAAAGGATATGTACCAACTTGTTATGCAGGTATTTCAAGATACGACAAAAGCTGCAAATAATTCTTAAACAAGAAAACAGTAATTACATTACATTAAGGGAAATGATTAATAAACAACAAAGGTGTTTCAGAACCAATAACATTGATTCGAAAGGTGGTGTGTGATAATAAATACACGTTTGTTATTCACATTTCTTACTTCTATTTCATACAAAACAGTTGATCGAGTTATATTTCCGTTACTAAAATATCAAATTTCATAATTTTCATTCGTATCATATGAAACACTTGTTGAACCTTCAAATTATAACTTTACTTCGTAATGTGAAATAGATTCGACGCTTCCATAACAGTCAACTATTATATAGATATTTAGGATATAATCGTCTCCCGAGAGAATACTTTGTTCGGTAAAATATCCAGAAAATACAGTGTAAACTACAAAATTACTACGATGGTCTATAAAATATACAGGAACGTGGAAATAGTACGGTATCCTCGAACCTAAAATAAACACTGAATATGTGTTTTTAATTAATTATTGTCACCTACCCTTATGTAAAGGTTTCCATGTGCCAAAATTATTCAGTACAGTTAAAATAATATGTCCCCGATGTCAATCGTCGCTGCTAGACAAATTTTAGCTATCTACATCATAAATCGAGAAAGAGAATGGTAAATGTTTATAGCAATTTGTTGGACGACATTACGTTTATATGCTTTAAGAGAAAATCGCCATTATGTCAGTGCGATATCAACCACTAAGGCGTGCGCATTTTCATATATAACAATTTTTACGAAATAGGCGCATTCCGTTCACTGTAACCAAACGTTACAAAAGAGGTGGCAATAGGGGATAAGATATGCTTATTGCAGTATGGAAACCATCCGCTTAAAAACGTAATGCAATGGCGCTCTAAATATTTTACTTTTTTTTATGTGCGTACAGAATTAAACGTTTATATTCATCATCAAAAGCGTTATACAATACGTATCTTTTTTTTTGTTGCTGACATTTTTCATTGTTAGCCTTCGACCGTTAGAGGATGTTCTGATTTATCATCTTTAAGACAGTTGGTTTTATTCGTTTCTCAAACTGTTATATCAATAGCAAGCCGATGTTTATGTTTTAATTTTTCAACTTTGACAAAATTATTTCAACATCTTTAACAATTTTAATACATATTACTATTACTACTGAAGATAACTGTAAGTGTTATCGAAACGTTTTTAGATTGTATAATTTAAAACACACCATTAAAACCCCAAAAAAGATAAGCATTTTATTATGTGTAATAATGGTGAAAGTTTACATTTTCACATTAAAAGCGTTAGCTTATACCAATGCATAAGTAATAGTTAATAAGCTTTAACGTGTTTTCAATCATGTATGTGAAGATAGTGATAACTAAAATATTTCTGTCGCTTATAGACGTGTTTATCTATCGTAATTGGTTTTCTATACATACAAGTACATATATGAAACTGGCATGGACCGCTAAAGAAATTTATTAGGGTAATTACAAAATTAGCTTCTTATTGTGAATTTAACAGTGATTATGCGGTAATATCTTAATTATACAAAATTTTACCTAACTAATGTAACTATGATTAATACAGAAAGGATTTAATGTGGTTTCAATAGGTAATTTGAATTTAATTAGTATATATATATATATATATATATATATATATATATATATATATATATATATATACAGGGTGATTCGAGGAAGTGGCAATATTTTAAAGATATGTCTAGGAAGCCAAAATAAGTAAAATAAACTCATATGTTTAAGTCGGATTTTCATTTGTTTCAGGGATAATTGACTTTTTCTTAAAATGTCAAATCTCATCAATGTTTTGCCTATTACGAAGTACGTTGATGTATTGACCTTATGCACGTAATTCTGAGAGCGAAATCCAGAAAGGAAACTTTTAAAATAATTATTGCCCTTTCAGTAACTTTAAATTTGGCGGCTAAAAATTCTCACCAAGAACGTTCTCACTATCGCCAATATTTGCAAAATTCCCTAACAGGGTATTTATTTTAAGAGTTGACTTTCTGGATTACGTAACCAGAACTTATGTGTAATTAGGTGAAAGTAGGCAACTGAAATGAAAACTGACAGTTAGTTGTTAAAGTGACAGTTGTTCAACATTAGTTTTATGAAGTTGTAAAATGCCCACAAATTTAGTCATAAAGAATATGCCGATATGATATTTGTTTATGGGTTCTGTAATGGTAGTAATGTTCGTGCAGTGGAGGAGTATCGACGTCGTTTTCCGAATCGAAGAGTTCCTAACAAGCGAGTATTTCAAACTGTTTTTACACATGCCGGCGAAACTTGGACATTTCCAAGTGCAAGTATTGTTTCTGAAAGAGAACACGGAATCGCTGTTGAACTTGAAGAAGATATTCTGGATGTGGTAGACGAAAATCCAGAGATAAGTACAAGGCGCATCGCAATCCAATTTGAAATACCACAAACAATGGCTTGGAAAACACTTAAGCAACAAGGTTTGAACGCTTATCATTTGCAAAAGTACAAAATCTCCACGAAGGCGATTATCCTTTAAGGCTACAATTTTGTCATTGGATTCGGGAAAACAGAAGATTGTGTAAAGACATTTTGTGGTCGGATGAAGCTCAATTTACGCGAGATGGAATTAACAATTGCCACAATAATCATCGATGGTCGGACGAAAATCCCCATGCTACGATAGAACTCAATTTCCAACATCGATTTAGCATTAACGTTTGGTGCGGTATTCTAAATGATCAATTAATCGGTCCTTTCGTATTAGATGCGCGCCTTACTGGACAAGGATATTTACGTTTTTAGAAGACCATTTAGAAGAAATATTGGACGAAGCACCTTTAAATATTCGACAACGAATTATCTTCCAACATGATGGAGCGCCTCCTCACTATTCAAATAATGTACGAAATTTTCTGAATACCACTTTCGGCGATATTTGGATTGGCAGAGACGGTCCGCTTCCTTGGCCACCGAGATCACCGGATCTCACTCCCTCGATTTTTGCCTTTGGGGATGGATGAAGTCGTTGGTTTATGCTACCAAAGTGGAAACGAGGGAAGCGTTACTAGATCGCATTCTTAATGCAGCAGCTATCATTAGAGCGAACAATCGTTCATTGAAACTCGCTACTAGTGCAGTTTATAAACGCGCAAATAAGTGTATCCAAGTGGGCGGTGGTGTTTTCGAAAATTTTTCGTAAATTAATGCTTCGAACATTTTTCGTAAATTAATGCTATTTTGTTTATTTTGTAATTGATTTTTAATAAATTTTGTTTGCTTTTAAATATCTCTGAAACAAATGAAAATCGGACTTGAACATATGAGTTTATTTTACTTATTTTGGCTTCCTCGACATATTTTTAAAATATTGCCACTTCCTCGCGAATCACCCTGTATATATTTTAAGAAAAGCGATTGCCTATGAAAGGGCTAAACTTGACTATCTCAACCGTACCCTTTATGACACCTTCCAAACTTTACATGCTATCAAAATTCACCCTTTCATATTCGATTCGGTGGATCGTCTCATTGAAATACTGTAGAATCGTCCTGATGATAAAACTAACCAACAAAACAAAAATTTGAACGTCTGTCTCATACATCGCAGTCAAATAATGTAGAACCGTTAAGGACAGTACACAATTTCAGTGACAAAGAATTTAATAATAATATTCTGAATGTTTTAGGTAAAGGGTTTAATTTTGCCATCACTCCTAAACGGATTCCGTAGAAAACATCATCACCAACGTAGAATACGCCTTAAAGGATACAGAATCTACGGTCGCTGACGAAATTAGACTCAACGTAGCACACATTCTTCAGAACTGCAAACTTCGCAAACAAAATATCACCAAACAAGACCTCCAAATGTTAAACCAAATCAAAAATGACGACCAAATATTAATACTACCCGCTGACAAAGGAAACGCTACTGTCATTGTCAACTTTCAAGACTATCACCACAAGATGTCTGAACTGCTAACTTCTTCAAAATATAAGAAAAATCAGTGCAATCCTACCACTTACATAGAAAAAACAACAAAATCTATCATTAATTCTACAAAATTAGACAAAGAAACAAAACAGAAACTAATTCCAAGGAGAAGAGTTCAAGAATCCCCAAAATATACGGACTCAAATACATAAGGAAAACTGGCCATTACGCCCTATCGTCAGTGCATTCAATTCTCCAACTCATGACCTTGCTCGTTATCTAGCAAAAGTTATTCAACCAATTTGTGAAAATGCTGAATCCTACATCAAAAACTCTTATGATTTTCTACACAAACTCAAAATTGTACCCTTGGCTCCAAATGACATTTTAGTTAGCTTCGACATAACGTCACTTTTCACCAAAATACCTATTGAAGACACGATGAAAATTTTAGAAGAAAAACACTCAATAAACCAAGACATACTCAAATTGATAAACCACTGCATGCACTCAACCTATTTCACATACAAAGGACAATTCTACAAGCAAATTCAAGGAACACCTATGGGCTCACCACTCTCTCCAGCTTTTGCGAATGTATATATGGAACATTTTGAAACCATTGCTTTAAATTCTGCAGATTTAAAACCTAAATGTTGGTTTCGTTATGTTGACGACACATTTGTAGTTTGGCCCCATGGAAAATTAAACTTGAACCATTTTTAGGACATATTAACTACATTCACGACAACATCAAATTTACTATGGAAGTTGAAGAAAATAATTCACTCCCTTTTTGGACACCCTAATAACAAGACTTCATAATGGTAAATTTACACACAAAGTTTATCGAAAACCAACACATACGAATAGATACTTGAACTCTCTCTCTCACATCACCATCCTGGTCAATTACGTAGCGTTATGAAATCCTTGATATACCGCTCTTACCACTTATCTGACCAAAATTCTAAAACGGAGAGATGAAGACTATTAATAAAATACTAATTCAAAATGGATACAAAGATCAAGAAATATTAAAATTACCAACGAAATAAAATACCAAGAAATAATAACTTGTCAAACAATGAACGAAAGATTCCTGTTGTTCTACCTTATATAAAGGGAATTACAGACAGAATAGCAAAGAAATTTCCCAAAAACGACTTCAGACCGGTATTCAAACCACATTCAACTTTGTCCCAACTTTTAAGAAACCCCAAAGACAAAATTCCTAATGAAAGCCAAGGAGTGTATGAGATACAGTGCAACAACTGTCGAAGAACTTATATAGGACAAACTAACAGAAATTATATGCGAGAGCCGATGAACACCAACTAGCAATTAAGCAGCACAATCCTTCATCATTTTAGCTGCACATCATTTAGATACAGGACACCAAATTAATACCAACAATATCCGTTTAATTGCACCTCTATATACCTTACAAGAAAGAATTATTAGAGAAGCAGTTGAAATTGAAAGAAGACCAAACGCACTCAGTAAATGAGATGACACTTCAGAATGCCACAAATTTGGAAGAATGTCATTAAACAAGTTGATTCTACATTTCAACCAACTCCAAATCATCCATAAATTTCAAACACTTATGTTGCAACTATTCCTGGCGTCCCCACTCCTGCACCTTCTACATCATGTACTAGACCAACTACCCGAAGTCAAACACACTCGTCCCGATTAAATTTAAATTAGTTACCTTGTTTCATATTCTGTACTTGTTAAAAATAGTTCCCTTATTTCAATTTCTGTAATTGTCAAATAAATTCTTGACAAAGGGAACAAAGGACGTTCCCGAAACGTTGAATTAATTGTACGTTTATCTACACAAGTTTTAAAGAAAAATGTCTTATTTAAACATTAATACTTGGAAATCTAAAAGATAATATATATATATATATATATATATATATATATATATATATATATATAATTCCTTTCAGTGTTCGTTCCTGTTAATTTTAAAAATAGTCTTGAAAATATATAAAAATTGTTACCATATCAGCCAATTCATTATTTGTAAACAATTTATCTCGAGCCATCTTGCCAGAAAAAATAAAATTCACTGAAACAAACACTGGAAATGCTTAATTTAATACAACTGAATTTAACATGATATGACAGCAAACCTGTAGATTATTACACTTTATACTTAATTAAAGGAGCTGCATCACTGCATTTAAACTCATTATTCTTAGAAACAGTCTAATTTAGCGACACACAAGTATACCTTTTTTGAAGTTAATTGATGAGCTTTCAAGAATGAATGAATAAAGAAAATAAAAAAATGGACAGAGGATTCTAAACGCCCTGTGCACTTTACCTGAAAAACAAAACGTATTCTTGTCAGGCCACCCTCTTGCCAAATGTTACATAGATAACATTAAAAAGGGAAGAAAAAAATATATATTTCGAGGCTCATAACTTCTTAAGAAAATATTAAGTATTAAGGTGTTGAGCTAAATCAGCTTACTTTGACCCAAAGAACTAATATCTGAAGTAAGGCCCATTCTTTACGAGACGCTCATCAAATATTATCACATGGAAACTTTCATAATTGTTATTATTGTAATTTATAAATTCTTAGAGATGTTAGTTATCTTAAGTAAATTAATAATTGCTGCGTTGGTAACAATAGGCAGAGTTCATATTAACTTATAGTTAGTGAGGTATCAGTTTTTAATTGTAATAATTTATTTTTAAAATAAATCTTATTTGCAATAAAAACATAATTGGCAACGAACAGGATACCCAAACGACTCTATATAATATAATGTAGTGTCGGTGATTTTAAATCTTTATTTGGTATACCATCATTATTCATCATCGTGCTAAGCAAATTTTGGTAAGAATATCCATCTGGCCTACCGAGGTACTTTTCCTTCAACGGACCTCAACTGTAGACAACCTCTAGGAAACAAAAATCAGAGTCTGCAACAATAACAACACCATCCATCGAGAATCATCAACCGCTGTGGTACTTCCGCGATAGATCACCTATAAGAATATCTAGTCATTCAAGTAACTCCGATTCTGATAATCAATTAATTAATAAACAAATAATAATGGCAAATTATACTGAAATAAATATTGCTAAAGAAATGATTCCTCAATATGAAGGGAAGTAGAAACTTATCATATTTCATACAATTGAAAAATTTATAGCTAATTATAGAAATAATTCACCAGGTCACGAAAACTGTACGTTAAATAAATTGTTGTTCGAAATTTGCTGCTCCAAATTAGTTGGTACTGCTGGGGACACTTTAGTAATTTCAAATTGCTTACCTTGGGATAAGGTAAAGAAAACATTAATAAATCGTTTCGGCGACCTAGAAACGAAACCTTACTAGAAAACGATTTAATAACGTGTATTCAATCAACAAACGAAACTTACGATGAATATTATGAAAAAGTTAAAAGTAAATTGCAACAGTTGTTAGGACACGCATAAATGAAACAGATGTTAACCTTAAAAATTATAAAACTAATGCTTATACAAAAAGGCTTTATTCACCTACATGGCAGGTTTATTAGAACCACATAGGTCTTTTATATCTTATAAAAATGTAGAATCACTAGAAGATTGTTTACTTCAGTTAAGAAACTATGATAATTATAAACAACAGGTCAATTTTCTAAATTTTGTTCGACAAAAACCATCGACAACTAGACAATTCAATAATTTCTCGAATAAAACTCAACAACCAAAACAGTTTCAACGGGCAAACGCAAATCATTTTATAAACCTTCACCACAATTTACAAACCGTAATCTAGGTCAAAATCAATTTCCGCGTGGTCCGATAAATTTCCAGACGAGACCAGTGTTCACAAATTATCCTACAAATTCGCAAGTATTTGGCAAGAAGGAACCTGAGTCAAAACCAACCCCGATGTCAATATCCACACGAAATACTGGCAGACCAAATCAACAGCCCATTAATTCACGTAACCCTTCGAACTATTTTCGAAGCACGGGCCCCCGTAATTTTCATTCCGAAGAACTTTACAATTTTCAAGACGATGAACAATCAATAGCAATAGTGGAAAACGACGAAGATAATCAAGAAGATTACCAAAACCCTGAAACTTTTGAATTTACTGAAAATTTTCCTGAAACACTATTTGTATCCACTGAAAATTTTCGAATACGTGCCTCAGAAGCACAAATTTAGATTTAAATTCGCTAACAAACAAACCAATACTACCATTCATAACGATTCCTAGTTTAAAATTAAAGATTTTAATAGATAGCGGAACTTCTAATTCAAAAATAAATCCGGGTCCCGCCTATGAACATTAAAAAAAATTTTTTAACCATTTACTGTTAAAAGTTTAAATAATACGATAACCAATAATCAGAATGTATAATATCCTATTTTAAAAGAATTCGGACTTGATAATAAAATTCATTTTCATATAATACAATGGCATGATAGATTTGACGCATTAATAGGAAGTGAAAATTCCTAAAACTTAAAGCTACGATTAATTATAATAATCAAACATTAGAGATAGGCAATTCTAAAATACCGTTTTTATGGAACTAAACCCAAGAATTTTAAACCAGTAAAACAAATTGTTAAAAATAGTATTAGAATTCCCGTAAATGTCGATCGAGGACAAGAATATAGTTTAAAAGTTCAACTAGATAAGTCAGAATTTTGTGTAAAGAAGTAGCCTTCCTAGGACACGTAATTACACCACAAGGTATAAAACCTAACCCTCCAAAAATTAAAGCTTTAGAAGAATACCCACTTCCGAAAACAGAGCTTTCCTTGGACTGGTAGGATATTACAGAAGATTTATAAAAACTTTGCTAAACTTGTACAACCATTTACCAAATGTTTTACAAAGAATTTTATCAATGCAGGAAATTACTAACCAATGCACCAGTATTAACATATCCAGACTTTGAAAAACTTTTCATGTTACAACCGATGCATCCAATGTAGCCATAGGAGGAGTTTTGTCGCAAAATAACAAACCAATTGCTAAGTATAGCAGAAACCGCGAAACATTTTAGGCCATACATTTACGGAAAACAATGTATAATAGAAACAGGTCATAAGCCGCTAGTTTGGTTATTTTCCCTTAAGGATCCAAATTCCAGACTAGTTAAATGGAGATTGAGACTCGAAAAGTTTGACTGCAAAATATAATGCAAGAAAGGCAAAGAAAATTTAGTAGCCGATGCGTTATCGCGAATCGAAATTAATACAAAGGAAACCACAAACGATAGAGAACTAGACCTTATGTCAATAATCCCAATGTTGACGAAAACCCTTCGTCCTATGATTTAGAAGAATCACTGAACAGACAACAAGATGATCAATCGAATAATACACAACATACATCTACTTAAAATCCAATATTCTCAGTACCAATATCTGAGAATCATCAATATAAAATAGAATATCAAAGACCATTCTTAAAACATAACTATGTTGTTACAATTAGGCAAGGTAACGAACTGGAAAACATTTCGCGAATGATAAGGAATTAGAATGTAAATTTTTCGAAACAACAAGTAATTTATTCAATAACAAAACAAAATTTGTTAAAAGCAACCTTCTAACAAAAGATATAGAGCAATCGAATGAACAATTCGAAGTAATAGATAAATATCATTCTAATAATCACAATGGCATACTAGAAACCTATAATCACTTAAAAACTAAATATTACTGGCCTAACTTAAAAACTACTATAAACAAAGTAATTAACGAATGCGAAACTTGTAATGTTAGGAAGTACGATAAAATCCATATAAAATTCAATTTTCTGGACCTTTACTCGCAAGGAAACCTTTCGATGTAGTACACATTGATACATTTAGTTTCGAAGGAAACACATTTTTAGCAATAATAGACCTCTTTTCGCGATATATACAAGTCTATTACATAACAGACGCATCAGGATTAACAGTGTTAAATAAGTTGAGACACTATTTCTTGCGCACCACGGTTACCCAAAGAAAATCGTTTGCGACGAAGGAAAGGAGTTCAAGAACAAGGTCTTCCAAGAATATTGCGCTTTATTAAAAATCGAATTTCATTTCACTACTAACTATAACAGTAACAGTAACTCTCCAATATAAAAGTACACTCCACCATTTTAGAAAAATTAAGAATTATCACCATTGAAAATAAAACGAAAGTCCCCAAACTTCAATGATATCGGCCGTACTAATATACAATCAGTCCATACACTGCAACAAAACTGTGTACGAAAATTACAACGAAAAGCGAAAACCGAATTGTTACCTTCTACGAACACTAGAAAAGAAAAATAGAGATAAAGAATCAACCATTGAAATGAATGAACCAGTAGCATATTTTACACGGCAAAGAATTAGAAAACAGATCCGTCCTTTGATAAAAAAATGTAACATCCGTTAATAAAAATATCAAAGGGCTCAGAAAAAGTTCAAATAGACCAGCGAACATAACACAAGAAAGATGAAACGTATTAAAAGAAATTTGTTTGCAGGATTTGCCTGGCAATCCAGAACCAGGGCGTTTCAATTGAAAAATTTAATACAAATGGGTACATTACCTAAGACATAGGCCCAGCCAAATTAGTAGATCATTATCATAAGTTTTACTTCTATATTAATATAACAGATTTAGAATTTAATTTTATCAAATATTAAGTAAGGTAGTAATTTTAGACACAAATTCAAACGTCATGATCCAGAAATTAGTCCATGTTAAAAGAAATTGTAAGTTAATAGAAAAACAATTATCTAAACTGAAACATAAAAGAAAACGTGGTCTTGCTAATATTATTGGTACAGTAATAAAATATATTACTGGCAACCCTGACAACATTTAACTGAAATTAATACAAATCTCAATTCACTATATAAAAATCAAGATAAAATTAAACAGGTAGATAAATACACTTTATTTGCTAATCACATCACTGAAAGGTACTTCAAAGACTTGGAGACAATCCAGAACAACACTGATTTATTTGTTAATGAATTAAACAAGGTGAACAGTATTCTTAACAGATAATTATTCAATACAATAATTATTTAAGTTCCAAATTATTGGCCATCCTTCAAACTATTGAAAGAACTTTTTTAGCTTTTTCTGAAATAACAAATCTCGAAATTATGTCTGATATAGAAATAATTTAAATTATCGACCATTTAAAATTAGTTTATAAAAGACGGAGTTGCATGAATTAGATAAAATCCATATTTTTAAAATACTGGAATTTTAGAAGTTTAGAATTTTGTCAACAGAAGATTCAATTACATGTATATTGTATATACCCATCCTCAATCCTTCAATATACCAATACAAAAGAATTTACCCGATACCTGATCAGCAAAACAAGGTGCTAATACTGCCATTCCAATATCACCTTCAAGGTGTAAGAAAAGAACTATGGACTAATTAAAAGTGTAAAGTTATAGAAAAACAAATTGTGTGTTTTGAAAAAACAGAAACGAGTAAGTGTTCCATAACTTATAACAAAGATTGTATATACGCCGTAGTCAATAACAATTATAAGTTATATGCTCAATTACAGAAAGGAAAAATTTTTGTATCAGTTAAACAAGATTAATAAATTTATTATAAGTTTTGTTATGAACGAATAAGTTCAAAGGTAAATATGTTATTAATAAAATTAATAATAATTTTTAATAAGGTTTATAAATAATATAAGAATGTCACAACGAAATTAATAACTTTAAAGTAATTTTAATGCTTTTGTATCATCTGGAAGCAATTGCAAATTAACAATAGATGATCAAACTTTTGAAAACACATTTGTCAATTTTTCTTACAAGAATCATATAGAAATTAATAATTATAAAGCTGACTTGACTGTAAAACTAGAACCAAAACATTTACAAAACTTGAAAACCTTAAAAGAAGAAGCTGAAATGTTAAATACTGATTTAAAATTAATCCTTTAGTGCATGTTATACATTTATCTATAACTACTATTGTAATTATTTTATTAGTCATGTTTTTTATTTTTATCTATGTATTTAGAAATAAGATACGTAATAGAATTAGGAAACAAAGACAGGATAAAGAAGTGATTCCTTTAAAACAGATAACTTCGCAGAATGAGGACATTCTGTCTTAAGGGGAAAGGAGTTATATTCTCAGGATTTTTGTATAGTGTATATCATTATATAAATAGCTAGTCTAACATATCATTCTGTAAATAATAGTCAAACAGCAAATATTAATTGCTTCGTCAAATATTATCACATGGAAGCTTTCATATTTGTTATTATTGTAATTTATCAACTCTTAGAGACGTTAGTCATCTTAAGTAAATTAATGATTGTTATAAAGACGCTGCATTGATAACACAATAGACAGAGTTCATATTAACTTATAGTTAGTGAGATCTCAGTTTTTATTTGTAATAATTTATTTTCAAAATAAATCTTATTTGCAATAAAAACATAATTATATATATATATATATACATATATATATATATATATATATATATATATATATATATATATAGGGTGCATTTTTTAATGCAATTTTGTCAAAAATAAAACTCTTATTTTATCGTATTTGTGATACCGGTGACCATTGTGTTATGAGATACTAAATTATGTTGCCAATTAAACCCTTTAAACCTTTCTTTAAAAAAAAATGAAATGTTCTAAAAATTTTTGTTTTCTATAGAAAACATACGTTGTTAAAGTTTTAATTGTAGACACATTCAAGACTTAATTACTTGAAGAATATTTTCGAATTATTAATTCTTAATTACCCGCATAATTTGAAATTAGTTTTCGTAACAGCAATATTGATAGAAAAATTTAATATCTTGTAATTGTTTTGCATATAGTTATCTTTCTTCTATCGGAAACTAGTAATACTAAAACAGTGTTCAAATTTTTGTTCTCTGTTCAATTAATCATAGCAACCTTTGTTCATTAATTATCATCACCTAACCATTCAAATTGGAAATTCAATTTGTCATCACAATGGCTAACTAAATGAAATGGTAGATATTCTATTGTCTTGGGGAATGTCATAAGAACTATCCAGCAGCAGCATGACTGCATGGAGAGCAATATCCTAATCACCGAAGACATCGAAGTCAATCAGAAATATTTATTATTGAGAATCGTTTTAGAACAAATTCAGTCCAACGTCAAATAAGGAGAAAACGAAATATCAATCGACGATTTTTGCGGACAGCTGGATACAAACCATATCACTTGTACAAAAAAACAAATGATTACGTTTTAATAATCGTGTTTAGGGACGAAGCTACTTTTCATAACAGGGATGAATAAATAAAGAAAATAAAAAAATTGACAGTGGATTCTTAACGCCCTATACACTTTACCTGAAATCAAAACATATTCTGGTCAGGCCCCCCTCTTGCCTAATGTTGCATAGATAACTTTAAAACGGGAAGAGAAAAAAATATCTTTCGAGGCTCATAACTTCTTAACCCGGGAGTGGTCGCTAAGGAATGTGTAACGCCAGTGGTCGCACGTAGAGCATTTCCCTCACATACAGAATTCTAGTTATTTTTGGTAATGTTTCATGTTTCTTTTATCTCTAGTTTATAGACTTACCTTTATTTTAATTAAATATAAAGTTATGCTGTTATTATAATGAAAAATAATAAATTTTCGTGAACTACCTATATTTATTCAGCTAAAAAACAACAAACAAACACTAATTAAACATATTCTTCATCATCATTATTTACACTACAGTTATTGCACATGTATCTAGTATGTTCTGTACAGATCGATATCTCACAGTTTATACGTTTCTTTGTTTTTCTATTTTTTCTTCTAGGACACATATAACACAGTCCTTCTACTTCTTGAGAGTTCTGATTGTTTGGTAATTCTATTCCAGCTATTTTTGCCACTGTGTTTCGTAAATTGATTGGCAAATTTGGTATACTTGATCGTTTCATCAAATTAGGTCGTATTAGGTATAAAGCCAGTGTTTTCAGAAATATCCGTCTAACCATTGTTTTGTTATTATTTTCCTAAATATTATCTGACCATTTATACCTGTGATATTCAGGATAGAAAAAAATATTGTCAAAGGCCATCTACAGCTTATCCTTGATACAGAATACAGAGTCTTCAATTCATCCACCACATCCACTCCTCCCTTGGTTAAGTTATAAAAAGTTACAGCTTCTGGTTTCATTAGCTCGCGTGTTTCTGTGTCAATTTTATCATCAGAATGTATAGTGGTGAGAATCAAAACAGTCTTGTTTTTTTTTTGGCATATACGAAAACAATTCACCTTCTTTTGAAAACCCGAACATGCTGCTTCGAGGAGGTCTAATTTTCGTATTCAAGAATAACGGAGGAACTTCTCTTTTGTTTTTTCTCAATGTTCCGACAATCGTAGTTCTTTGTTGCAATAAATATTTGGCCAGAGGTACAGATGTAAAATAATTGTCTGTCGTGATATTTCTCCCATACATTTCTCAAAATACGTGCGGTCATACGTTTTACAACACTACTGGCGCTGTTATCAACCTTGTGAGGTCCATTGGGTTGTTTTCCAGCATATATTTCTAGATTAGATGTGTAAAAAGTGCGAGCATCTACCAATGCGTAAATTTTTAACCCATACTTCGCTGGTTTGTTAGCAATGTAAACGCGAAAAGGACATCTGCCACGAAATGCTTCCAACATTTCATCCACGGTAGTGTATTCACCAACGGTATAGTTTAGTTTACAGCGAGAAACGAATCCATCAAACACTTTTCTTACAGCAGCTAAATTATCTGTAGCTTTTCGTATGTTTCTGTCATTGACGTTATCAAACCTTAGCACTCGTAATAACAGGTAAAATCGTCTCATAGTCATGGTCGCTCTAAAACAATCAGAAGAGGTTCCATCATCAACCCAAAGCTCTTTAATGTTTACATGTTGAGCTTTTTTTATTCCAGACATATATAAAAGACCCAATAAGGCATAAATTTCATCGAAGTTAGTATCGCTACAGTCTCTTTCGCGACTATACTTTTCACGAAGTTTACTAAGATATACATTAGTGTTATTTACAATGTCTTGAATAACGTCATCTGGCAAAAACAATTTCCAACAGTCAATCGCAGTTTTTACATTTTTCGCCATACTGGTTACTCCAGGAAGATGTGTTATTATATTACATCGTCTGGTACGAACGTTAGGTCGACTAGGATGCATCCTCCAACGTGTAAGTTTACCTTTACCTAGATAACTAAAAACTTCATCATTGTGTTCGCTATCAGAATCATTAGAATCTGTTTGATCACTATCCGTCAAATGTTCACTGTGTTCACTTTCATTATCTGTATCTTCAGGGTCAGTATCACCTAGATAATCAGCTTATTTTGACTCAAAAAAACAAATATCTGAAGTAAGGTCAATTCTTTACGAGACACCCTACATACATACATACATACATACATATATATATATATATATATATATATATATATATATATAAATTTAAACCAGTCTATCATATTTAGCTTAAGAGTATCTATGAAATGCGTTTTTGAAACTTTTTAATTTAAATATTACATGAATAATGAGCGGTTGAAGATATCCACGACTTTTAGTATTTTTCGAATATCTCAGTAGGCTGACAAAATTGCTACAGTTTCTCATCGGCATTATATTCCCCTTTTAATTCTGCCCAACTTGCTAATTTAAATGATTCTCTAGCTTTTATAACAACAGAGTTACTCATAGAACGTGAGTAGATCTTAGACACCCTGCGTGCGTGCGTGCGCGTGCGTGCGCGCTGTGTGTCTACTATATATATATATATATATATATATATATATATATATATATATATATATATATATATAGCACCTATTCTCGAGACCACTCACTACCCCGATATTAGTTTTTTAGTATGCAATATTCTTTTTCCAAACTTCACCATTACATTGATACAACGACTCTTCCTACACTTGGATTACTGTTACTACCTTTACTGTTTTACTGTTAGCTACCTTTATCTATTCGTTAATCGTATTCGGACACGCAAACACCGCAAATATTTTCTATTGCATGGAAATGAAAGGGTAATCTATGTGTGAAGTGGCCCTTTTCTTTAACAATCCACAACATTTTATTTTTCATATTTGTGTTGCTTAGCAAGGTTTGAAACGATTTATCTTTAAATTTCTTTTGGAAAATGTAAATTTTTGATTATAAATTACTTTTTCAGCTCTTCTTTTTTCCATAAGGAAGACAGTATTCTTCTACTACACGTGAATGGTAAGCAGCGTTACCCGTACCAATTAAAAACGGCTCCAGTAGGTTTGGTAATAGCTGATCTTTCAATCATCTTTCAAAAATTGTCGCGACCGTGTTGCCGTCATACGATTCTGTGTTTACGGTGTACATGAAGCTACTATTCTCAATAAAACTATCGTTATTTCCGGCGTGCAAGATTATAAACTTAAAAATTTTTGCGTATCGATCTTGTTTGGGTGATCCTCCAGCAAATATACATGTTTCATCTAGGAATACACTGACAAATGGCAATGTCATATTATATTCGCTTTTTTGCAAAGCGTTAGCCGATTCAATTTTTTTTTGTATTTCAAAACTAGTGCTATTCAATATTTTAGACCGAGATGCAATTTCTTCACTTCTAATTGTTTCAGAATATTTCTAATGTAATCATTTCCTTCTCAGCATACTTCATATAAACTGTTGTATATTGTAGATCTTCAAATATATTACTTGTTTTAAACTTCTGATGAGGTTTCTCAAGTTTTCGGTAATGGAAAGTTCCCTTTCTTACTCTCAATTATTTTCTTTAATATAGGTACAGTTAGCATTAAAGCTTCCGGTGCTGTTGCTTGTGCTGCTTTAACATTACATAACGGTTCAGAATTATCTTTCTCTAGGAGAATATATTCCCATACTTTAAATATTAGCTCTTAGCCAAGACCGTTTAAAAATTTTGTGTATCAGACACTAAATCAAAATGCAATTCCTCCAGAATTTGATGTACCTACTAATTACATTACAATTTCATTACTAAAATCACATTAAATATTTTCTCTACTAATCATATTTATATTTGCAGTTAGAAACGAATTTCGTAATCACTCCAATCACTTTTTCTAGTGGTCAATTGAAATTTCATATATGTACGTGTATATAATAGAAACCAATTGCGATATAGATAGACGTCCATAAGTGACAGGAAGACGTTAGTTATAATTATTAATCACATATTTTCACTCATATGATTGAAATTACATTGAAGCCTCTCTGTGTTAATTACTATTACATATAAATACATGTTAAGTATACATAAGATTCAATTTCAATAACCCTAACCTATGGGATGTGTTTCAAATTTGTTTAATAAAATGTTGATGAAATGGAATCCATCAGTGAGAAGAGGAGTTGTAGTTATCTGAATCCAAACTACGGCATATTTAATATTATACAGAAGCTGTGGTTATGATTCCGCCTGTCATATAAAGCGGCACCCATTTAATGTTATATTTCTGCCAACAATAAAGGTATACGAGTACATACTTACCCAGATGGAATTTCCTTAAGATAATGACAGCTCTTACCTGAAACAATATAGAGCAATTAATAATCATGTTTAACATGTATACATATACAGTGCGGTCATTTAATATAGAAACTTGGAAATATTAATTTCTGTGATAATTTTCCGAAAAAATCCTAAGACCCATCGATTTTTGTTTTTTAATGCGCACATTTTGACTCATCGGAAACATTTTTCTTGCCATATTTAAAAGTGCTATGACGTCATCGTCACTTTTTTTAAATAGTAACCATATGTTTTTTCATCATATTAGGATAGGCGATGAAATTCTAAAAATGATGTGTAAAAGTATAGCACTACAGTTAATTTCCAGAAAAAGTGGTATCAAAATTCAAAGATTCAACTCTCAAAATTGCGCTATTCTTGCAACAGAATTACTATTATTACAACAAAACACATCGATTAACATTAAAAACTGAACATTTAATTCGACAAAAATAACAAAACAACATTTAAAGGAGGTGTTCGAACTTGAAATCCACGAACTTTTGACACATAAGAAGTATGTAGTGGAAATTCTGTAGAACGTTCTGGATTGTTTCTACATTCACTGCAGAAACAATGGAGAACGTTCTACAAAATTTCCAAGACAGGCTTTCCCTGTGTCAAGAAGTTCGTGGACTAAAATTCGAACATCTCCTTTAAATGTTATTTTGTTCGTTTTTCTGAATTAAATGTTGATTTTTACTTCTGTTGAATAACATGTACCGGGTGAGCAAATAAGGACGGCCGTCGGCCATATCTTCAGATCTGATTATAGTACAGCTTTGGAAAAAATGTAATAACAAAAGTGGTCTCGAGAAATACCTGGAAATTATTTATAGAATTGTAGGTCCACCGCTAGGGGGCGTAATTGAATACTAAAATGTTAAAAAGCCAAATTTTCCCAAATTTGCCTAATTAAAGGACATTATTAATATGATAATCAAATTCTACGGAAAATTCTGCGTACTTTCTATTAAACAAGTTTTAGTCTATCTTTTCAAATAAGTTATGAAAAAAAGCCCGTAAGTCAGATTCTGCATAATCGATCTTCGCAAACTTACTCTTGTTAAAAAGAGCTCTTCTCCACCAATGTAAGTGTTATATAATCAACGCAACTTAATAAGTAACCTGCAGATTAGAGGCCGGTATCTATTTTTTTTTTAGAATTCTAGTTCTCTTTGAAAAATATTAAATAGAAGCATGCAGTTTTAACAATGGATTATGAAAGTAGACCAAATTAGCAACAAAATGGCGAAAAACCGAATGTCGATACCTTTTTTCTATCCCGAAATATCTTAAGAAGCCTGTAAACGGTGAACATTTTTTGTCAAACTTCAACTAGGCTGGTTAACCTTAACGGAAGTCTACAATTTTGGTCTTGTTAGAAAGGCCTTACATTGGTCTATCTGCAATAGTTAAAAACGCTGTCAGACTAATGTTACTGTCCCCGCTAGAGGGCCGTATCTAAAAGCTAATCTTTGTTTGGCGCACCTACAATTAAAAATAATTTTACTGTAAACGTAAAGAAAAATGCCTCTTAATATTTTCACTTGACCGCCACACCAAAACTAAACAAAAAAGGATAGGTATAAGTAAATTTCGCTATTCGATAATTTTATCACACAAAATATATATATTGAGATGTTTAGAAAGAGGTAATAGAAGTATCGGACAGCTTACATGACATTTGGGTCATAAAAGGGGTAATTTCTGGCTCGAGACAAGTGCGAGACACAATTTTACATAAATATGGTTCACGATGTGTTTAAAATAAATTTATTTGGTATAAATTGATCTGAATATCTTTTGCTAAGTTTGGTTTCATCATAAAAGCAATTTGTTGCTACCAAAATTGTCAAAGATGTTAAATATCACCATTTTCGTAGAGTCATTTTAGTAGTGCAATTTTACAATAAAATTCAATTTTTCAAAGTTAATTTGGCAAGTAGACATTTCACAGGTGTTTAAACATGGACTATGTAGTTAGGATTATGTTAGGGATAAGGTATGTTTAGTTTTTAAAAGCAGGAAATACAAAATTTAGTTAAAAGGGTTATAATATGGATAGTATAGACAATTTTCCACATTTTTGTTAGTGAATTAGTGACAAAGTTTATAATAAATGATTCACAACAAGAAAGACATTTAGAACATTTTGGCATACAAACATTTATAGTGCCGTACAATTTATAGTGTAAAACCCCAAAACAGTGTTAGACGATGAGATTTTTCAATGCAAGATTAAATAACTTTATGCATTGCAAATAAGTAGTGTGAACAATAAAGACAAGTTGTACAAACCTTAAACATAACATTTTATGTGCTAAAAACATTTTTTAATATGAATTTATTTCATATTTAAAATTTAAGTATGGTTACGTTGTAAATTTTAGATTTTTCACATAATTTTATACTTTTTCCATATTATTAGATTTAGTTTTTGCTCTTAAAGCAAATAATAGTTGTTCTTTCACAATATAAATAAGTTTTTGTAAGGATACAGCGTTTTATCCGCAAAAATTTGCTAAATCTAAGTTGATTTCTAGACAAATTTACAAAACTTAAAATTTTCATTAAAGTAAATGTTTTGAATTTAAAAAGATATGTTTTCTTATGTAAATTGTCCTCAGAATTCCATTTTCGCAAGTAATTTTAGTGTAGCTTGTAAGGGTGTATAGTTAGTAGCTTATTTTGATTAGATTAAGTTGTTTCGTTTATTAGTGGTAGGATTTATTGCTTATTCGGTGTCCTTTTATTCGAAATTTCACATAGTTTTCATTTCTGTTTTAAATTTCATTTCCGACCATGTATAAGAAAGTTACGGCCAAAATTCCATTTTTGTACAATTCTTAATTTTGATTAGCCAATCACATTCATTGTAAATTTTGCAATATGGCTGTAAAAAAATTGAAATTTCTGTAGCAACCAGAAACCTATAAAAGCAAGAGCTCAGGAAGTCATTCTCTCTCCAGTTTTTGTTCAAAAGTGAAAAGATTAAAACAGTGTTGCTAAATTTAGTGTTTACTTAACCTAATTTATTTTCGTCGAGAAAGTTTACGGTACAAATAATTTCGAGAGCACTTGTTTTTATAACTTCGGTCAAAATTTAAATAGTTCGGTCACCGATACCTGTCGTTGTTAATAAATCATTGCTGTACGATTAATTGATGTCACGATTTTGTGAAAATTTGTTTTCATGTTTTCCGATTTCAAATAATACTGATATACCAAATTAAATTCCATTTTATTTGGTGAAAAGTTGTTTTATTTATCCGGACAATTCCTCTTAAATAAATATTATATTTTCGGTAACTAAAATAAAATTGTGTTAACAAAATCTTGGATACTAATAATACATTTTAAACGATATCAGTCATAAAGATTTAAAACCATTTTAATAAAAGTTACCATAGTAAATAAGTGTTTGGAGGTTGCCGTTTTGGAAGGAAAACATCTTGAAGATTGGAGTTGGTGTCTTCGAGAACCGAGATAGCAGTTGGATATTAACAACAACAGCCGAGTGAACATTGCCTGCCTCCAGCTGAAGTTTGAAGACATCATTCAATCGACAGGAAGGATTGTATCTGTGAGTTTTAAAATTTTTATAACCCTGTTATTGGTATTTCCCTGCAAATAATATTTGTTATATGTTATTAATTAAGAATTTTCAATTATTTACCTGTGTAAACACCTGTGAAGCAAATCATTTCCTTTTCTTTTCTAAATTTTCACATTTTGATCCAAACATTAAAATTTCTTAATTATTTGACATTTTTGACAGTTTTAATTATTTTACACTTAAAGTCAGTAACGCATGCGTTAGAAAGCAAAACTTATTCAGAGCAAATTTTATACGTCAAATTCAATTAAGTATAGGATATTTCTTATACAAAAATATATTATCTTCAACTAAATCCTTGAACCCTTTCCCCATTTGAATATAGTAAAGTTAACATAATTTAACATTACAATTTATTGGCACCGCAACGTGTGGGCACGATTTAGTTTGAAGTTTTTGGATATAAAAGCACAAAAAAATTTTATAGATATTTAGTTTTTCATTTTTTCGTTCATTGTTCATTGTTATTTGTTATTTGTTATTGTTTATTGTTTATTGTGTTATTAGTGTTAGGATTTTTATAAAAAGGGGCAAATTTAGTTAGTACGACTAGTGAATGCAAGATCGTAGGGTAACTAGATCAGGAAAAGTTTACGGACCTAAAGATATTGAGGTAAAAGAGAAAAAACAGGATCTAGTTACAAAGATGGAGGATATTGAAAAGGATGTTGAAACACAACAAGAAGGGGGAAGTCCAGTGAGAGAAAGCAAAAGCTTAGACGTGGATATGATTGTAGCCATGTTAGTCAAGGCTGAAGAAAACAGAAAAAAAGCCGAAGAAAATATTGACAGTAAATTTAACAAGCTTGAAGAAAATAGGAAAGAAGCGGAAGAAAATAGAAGAAAAGCAGAGGAAGAAAGGAAGGAGGATATGAGACGGCTACAAGAAAGTATCGATAGACAACTGAATAAGTGGGAGAATGATAAAGAGAAGTTAGTACATAAAATGGAGAAAACGAAGGAAGAATTAAGCAATAGCATGCACCGAGAAAATGATAAGTTATGGGGAACGATTATCGACAATAAGGAAGAGGTAGATGACAAGATAGGAAAGTTGGACAAGAATATTAGAACTGAAACCCGTCTAAGAGAAGAGGCTTCTAACGAAATAAATGATAGAGTAGGAAGGATACATGACATCCACGAACAAATATGTTTCCAGGTGGATAAGAATAGGGATGAGAACAAGAAACAGATGGGGGAAATTTGCAATAAACTAAGAATGTACGATCATGACCTAGAAGAGTTGAAAGAACGTGAAACACCTCGAAATTTTCAAATCGGCTGGGAAAATTGCATGTGGAATCAAGAGATGCCATATAAATTTGAAGGAAAGAAGCAAGAATCGCCAATGCTATTTTTGAAAAATATAGAAGAATATTTTAATGACATTAAGGACAATAAACAAAGAATGCGTTTGGTAAGAAAGATGCTTAAAGGGAATGCCGAACTATGGTACAATTTAGTACAAGAGCAATGTACCGATTATAAGCACTTCAAGGAATTATTTACCAAACAATATTGGAGTGATGTCCAACAAAATGTAATAAGGGAAGAATTTTCAAGGGCGAAGTATGACAAAAACTATGGCACTTCGAGGGAGATTTATGTAATGAAGAAATACCAAATAGCAAGATACTTCACACCACCGATGAATGAACAAGAAATAGTTCAATATTTAGCAAGGCAACTGGAGAATAATGTGGCAGAAAACATTATTCTGCAAAATATAGATAATATAACATCACTACTGCAATTTTTAAGAAGATACGATGCATACGAACAGCATCAGAACAGTTACGAAAGAGAGAATTTAACCATAGGAACTATGGAAATGACAGAAGGAATATAATTACAGGCACGAAAGAGAGGACAATAGGAGAGACAATTATAATAGGAATTATGGAAATGACAGGAGAGATTATCAAAATCAATATCATCGTGCTGATAATCGTAGAGAGTATTTCCAAAATGGCAACAATAGAGAAAGCAATTATAGATCGGGAAGAGAGGAACAACTTCCAACAAAGACGAGGAGGATATAATAATGGCTACGACAGAAACAGATTTAATTACAACAATCAAGCCAAGGATAATGAACGGGAACATCAGAATAATAGAGAGAATGAAGGAAAGGATCATCGTGGAAATGATATGCGAAAAGAAAATAGAAGGCCATACCAAGAGATCGTGGATGATCAGAATAGGAGGGTGAATAACATCCAGGTACGAGAAGAGAAGGAGGAACCGAGTTGTGGAAGGATTAGTTGGGTCAATGCCATCGTACATGCATCCCAAGATGAAGAAAAGAACACACAAAAGGACTTTGACAAGATCACCGTTCAAAATTTTTAAACACGAGCTTCCTTGTCAACAATGTAAAAACAAACTACCAACATCCTACGGAATTTTTAGAAATTGAACAAAATTTAGAACCAGAAACTGCAAACATTTTATTACCTTTCGTTAACATTAGAATTAAGAATTTAAATTTATTAGGATTAGTTGATACCGGATCAGAAATTTCATTAATACAGGAAAAATCATCGTAGAGAATAACGATTTATTTAAAGATGAGATCATTAGAATAAACAAAATAGAAGTTATGGCAGCTACGGATAAGAAGCTTAGCACTATAAATAGGATGCTACATACTGAAGCTAAGGTAGGGGAACAGATTTTCAAACACAATGGTTTATAACTAACAATTTAAAAATGGAGTTAATAATCGGAATGGATTTGATTAAGCAATTAAAATTGATTATCGATGCGCAACATATGAAGATAAGAATTGGTAAAGATGAATTAAACTGGGTACAGCCCTACAATAAAAGATTAAATTTATATAAACCGGATATCCAGTATTTGAAGGTGGAAAGAATTATAAAGGATGAGCAATTCGATATCAATCACATTGGTTACAAGCAAGAAGTTATAAACATTATACAAGAAAATTTGGTGTTGATAAATGAAGAACCTAGCGTAGCAAGTAAATATGTACATAAAATTGAGGTGCCTAGATGAATCTAAAATTTTCATACTTCTATAAGTTATTCTTATTTCAAAATTTAATTTTAATAGGTAGGTCAATTAAAGAACTTAATATTTTCTTGTACAAAATATCTTCATTCTTAAATTGGGAATTTGAGATGTTTAGAAAGAGGTAATAGAAGTATCGGACAGCTTACATGACATTTGGGTCATAAAAGGGTAATTTCTGGCTCGAGACAAGTGCGAGACACAATTTTACATAAATATGGTTCACGATGTGTTTAAAATAAATTTATTTGGTATAAATTGATCTGAATATCTTTTGCTAAGTTTGGTTTCATCATAAAAAGCAATTTGTTGCTACCAAAATTGTCAAAGATGTTAAATATCACCATTTTCGTAGAGTCATTTTAGTAGTGCAATTTTACAATAAAATTCAATTTTTCAAAGTTAATTTGGCAAGTAGACATTTCACAGGTGTTTAAACATGGACTATGTAGTTAGGATTATGTTAGGGATAAGGTATGTTTAGTTTTTAAAAGCAGGAAATACAAAAATTTAGTTAAAAGGGTTATAATATGGATAGTATAGACAATTTTCGCACATTTTGTTAGTGAATTAGTGACAAAGTTTATAATAAATGATTCACAACAAGAAAGACATTTAGAACATTTTGGCATACAAACATTTATAGTGCCGTACAATTTATAGTGTAAAAACCCCAAAACAGTGTTAGACGATGAGATTTTTCAATGCAAGACTAAATAACTTTATGCATTGCAAATAAGTAGTGTGAACAATAAAGACAAGTTGTACAAACCTTAAACATAACATTTTATGTCTAAAAACATTTTTTAATATGAATTTATTTCATATTTAAAATTTAAGTATGGTTACGTTGTAAATTTTAGATTTTTCACATAATTTTATACTTTTTCCATATTATTAGATTTAGTTTTTGCTCTTAAAGCAAATAATAGTTGTTCTTTCACAATATAAATAAGTTTTGTAAGGATACAGCGTTTTATCCGCAAAATTTTGCTAAATCTAAGTTGATTTCTAGACAAATTTACAAAAACTTAAAATTTTCATTAAAGTAAATGTTTCGAATTTAAAAGATATGTTTTCTTATGTAAATTGTCCTCAGAATTCCATTTTCAAGTAATTTTAGTGTAGCTTGTAAGTGTATAGTTAGTAGCTTATTTTGATTAGATTAAGTTGTTTCGTTTATTAGTGGTAGGATTTATTGCTTATTCGGTGTCCTTTTATTCGAAATTTCACATAGTTTTCATTTCTGTTTTAAATTTCATTTCCGACCATGTATAAGAAAGTTACGGCCAAAATTCCATTTTGTATAATTCTTAATTTTGATTAGCCAATCACATTCATTGTAAATTTTGCAATATGGCTGTAAAAAATTGAAATTTCTGTAGCAACCAGAAACCTATAAAAGCAAGAGCTCAGGAAGTCATTCTCTCTCAGTTTTTGTTCCAAAAGTGAAAAGATTAAAACAGTGTTGCTAAATTTAGTGTTTACTTAACCTAATTTATTTTCGTCGAGAAAGTTTACGGTACAAATAATTTCGAGAGCACTTGTTTTATAACTTCGGTCAAAATTTAAATAGTTCGGTCACCGATACCTGTCGTTGTTAATAAATTATTGCTGTACGATTAATTGATGTCACGATTTTGTGAAAATTTGTTTTCATGTTTTCCGATTTAGAATAATACTGATATACCAAATTAAATTCCATTTTATTTGGTGAAAAGTTGTTTTATCCGGACAATTCCTCTTAAATATATTATATTTTGGTAACTAAAATACATTGTGTTAACAAAATCTTGGATACTAATAATACATTTTAAACGATATCAGTCATAAAGATTTAAAACCATTTTAATAAAAGTTACCATAGTAAATAAGTGTTTGGAGGTTGCCGTTTTGGAAGGAAAACATCTTGAAGATTGGAGGTTGGTGTCTTCGAGAACCGAGATAGCAGTTGGATATTACAACACAGGTGAACATTGCCTGCTCCAGCTGAAGTTTGAAGACATCATTCAATCGACAGGAAGGATTGTATCTGTGAGTTTTAAAATTTTTATAACCCTGTTATTGGTATTTCCTGCAAATAATATTTTTATATGTTATTAATTAAGAATTTTCAATTATTTACCTGTAGTAAACACCTGTGAAAGCAAATCATTTCCTTTTCTTTTCTAAATTTTCACATTTTGATCCAAACATTAAAATTTCTTAATTATTTGACATTTTTGACAGTTTTAATTATTTTACACTTAAAGTCAGTAACGCATGCGTTAGAAACAACTTATTCAGAGCAAATTTTATACGTCAAATTCAATTTAGTATAGGATATTTCTTATACAAAATATATTATCTTCAACTAAATCCTTGAACCCTATCCCTTATTCGTTAAATAATATTTAATAATATAAATAAAATAATTAAAATAATAATTTAATTATATATATATATATATATATATATATATATATATATATATATATATATATATATATATATATATATATATATATATATATATATAATAACCAATCTAACAATCAACATTTTAAAAAAATTACAACAAAAGACACTAAGAATGTGAATAGTGCCACTCCAGATATTCAAACTGTCGTTCATCATTTTCAATACAACATTCCAGTCCCTGGCGGCTGGATAAGACGAAAGTTTCAATTTCTGCCGCTGAAATTATTTGTATTGCATTTCATATTCTTGGGATCATGTCAGCCCTTGTTGTGGGTCTGTTGACAAAAACAAGTTCTTTTAATCGCCCCTACAAATAAAAATCTAAACACGTCAGGTCTGGGGATCTAGCGGGCCAGTGTAATAAATTTCCACGTCCTATCCATCTCTTAGGATCTGTTTGATTTAAAAGATTCCAAACATCCCTAGAGTAATGTGCCGCGCACCCATCATGTTGGAAAAACATATCATGACGAGTTGACAGTCGTACGCCGTCTAAAAAAGTGGAAATTCGTTTGTTAAAAAATCTAAATATCTTTCCCCATTCAGACTTTCATTAAAAATATGGTCCAATTATTTGTCTACCTAGAATACCACACCACACATTTACAGACCAACACATCCAGTGTGGATTTGTTTCTGACCAATAGTGCATCTTATGGCCATTTACACTACCATCAATCCGAAATGTTGTTTCGTCCGACCACATAATATGTGATTTTCTCCTGTCATATTTATTAGCCAGTTACAATAATCCAATCTGTTATTGAAATATCCAGCATTTAAATCTTGGTGTAAACATATTTCGTTGTTAACAAGCGAAAAAAGTTTTCAAGTGGTTTAACCCATGTGATGCTTTCACAAAAGATTTTCGCCTGGCTTCTCATTATTTTATATTTTTATTATTTGATACCAATAATACAATTTTGGTAAAGTGCATTTCACGAGTAATTAGACCTCTGCAATATGGCCACCATTTAAATTTGTCACCAAATAAAGCGCGGGGCACTCATTGGCGTAGTACCTTTTGTCATATAAAAAAAAGTTGAAAACTTATTTGAATAAATTTATTATTAATAAATTCGCCATCACCACGCACATCAAGTATTATTATTATACACTATTTTAACTACTTTACTACAAATTTTAAAAAAAATGAACAAGTATGTAGTAAATTATTTACAATTATTGCTTGTGCTTCTGTAGACTTTTTTACGCATATATATGATCTACGCTGTAATAATAACAGTTAAAATATGAAAATTAAGAAAATATTGTATAATCTTACCGAAGTTGCACTATAACTGTGCAAATTTTCGATAAAGTTCTCGTCTTCAGTTAAAACAAAACTTTCTTCCATTTTAGTATAAAAACTACACAATCACTACAACCGTTACAAATTATTGTTTACGGTATAATGGCAAAATGGAAAATTGATTCCACATTTATAAGCAAAGCAAGTGGTCATTAATGATTTCTAATTCACATTATGCTAATGGAGTAATTTGCAGTTTCAACATTAATTACGAATTAGTAATGGTAAATTTTCATAAATTCTAAACAATAACGATATTTGTTTGGAACATTCTTTTATTTTAACGATGTTTATTTCTAACAATAATTAATTTAATTGAAAAATTTTCAAATATACTAACCTAAGTTACCTCTCCGCGTGATACGCTATTGAGTTGGTAAGTAATATTTTAAGACGTTTGAAGGTCGTATTTGTTATTATATTTGTGTTTTGCTATTATAATGTTGTAGGAAAGGATGGAAAATGCGGTTCAGAGTAGCCAACTGAAATATCCCTTTCATTACAATGTTACACTTATAGCATTTTAGTTATTCTCTAATTGGATGTTGTTCATAGTGGAATGGCAGCCATATTATAGAGGTCTAATTATTCGTCAAATGCACTATAATAATAATTATTTATGATACAAATAAACATGGCCTTTTATTTTGTGAGTGGTGAATATTGCTGAACGAGCGTAGCGTTACAAGAAATATTGTTATAGTGGGTTTTCTAAGTAACATTTATTTTTTAAGTAATTACTGAACTGAACTTATTTGATGTTTTATTACTATAGCTGGACAAAAAATGGCATACATCATTAAACACTCAATAAACTAAACATTTTATCACAAATTAATTATGACATAATAACATTTACTTAGATATAATTGGAAAATTAAGAATATGGAAATTATAGGAAAGTACTAGCTTTTAAAGATTGAGCACGCGAAAAATATTAATAAAAGTTAGTAAAATTTGTAGGTAGAAATTTATACAAAAAAGGTAATCACTTGTGTTCTCTTAGGATATTTCGAACGGTGGTTTGATCTATTCCCAAGTCTCTGGTTGTAACTCGTATGATTACATGAGGGTTAACATTTACATATGCCAAAACATTTATTATATTTTCCTCCGTTCTACCTCTACCAGGTCTTCGATACACGAGAAGATGAACACCTCCTGTAGTACGCGAACGTTGAGCGATTCGAAGAAATATTCTGTTGCTGTGATGTCTTGTGTTTGGGTACTGCAGCGCATAAACTCTGGAAGCAACAGCTGTATTTCTCATGCATTGGAAATAAACAGCCAACATGTCAAAAGATTCTTCATTTGTAAGAATCATATTTTGCTAATTATATCGAAAATGATT
Source organism: Vesta saturnalis (assembly GCA_036346205.1). Taxonomy (NCBI): domain Eukaryota; kingdom Metazoa; phylum Arthropoda; class Insecta; order Coleoptera; family Lampyridae; genus Vesta; species Vesta saturnalis. The sequence continues at coordinate 228,880 of JARFJB010001907.1, read as the reverse complement.
ACCTGGATAAATTAACAACTGCAACAAGACTAATAATTTTTAACATACGTTCTTGTATTAATCATAGCCTACTTGATTTCAACTGGTAATTTATTTAATATATTAACTACTGTGTAACTGTAACAGTGATAAAATATACCTATTATGGTTATTATTGAGCAATTTTCATAATATGTGATATACATATCATATTTGTTTGTTAATATACAGGGTGTATTTTAAAATCACCAACAAACGAAAACTGGAGACTCTATGATTCAAAATAAGACTAAAATGATCATAAATGCTTTTCCGAAAATGCTTCCTAACCTAGATACAGATTGATTAAAAAATACTTTTTAAGGTTTTTAAGATTCCTCAAAACTACAAAAGATATTACACTGAGATTTGGTACACCTAAATGTCTAATTAAATACAATTAATAAGGTGAGTTTGAGTCAACTGACTCCATCCAGCGGCGTAGAATATTTTAATTTAATCAGTTTAAGTAAAAAAACGCACGCCCTGGTTTTTGAAGAAATATTTTTGATAGATTCAACATTTTATTCTGCAAATAAAATCATACTCAGTATTTTTCGATTCGGCACCCGTTTTTGAAATATTTTGCACTAACATAAACGACCACATTATTCAATAAAATCAAAATTTGTTTTATTTTACAAAAAATAACGCAGTTAACTATTAGGTACATTATTAAAGAGATATTGAAGGAATCAAAACAAAATAATAATTACTTTTATACATATTGTTCAAAATGTCCTCTTCCTTTTGAATGTAAGCTTGTATTCTTCTCAGCAAATGAAACCTAACACGCTGAAAAATTTGTGGCATAGCTCTAATCTCATCGCATGCCATCTGTATGCGATTCCAAAGTTGCTCTCGATTATCAATTTGAACAGAATAGACAGGAGTTTTCAGATATCCACACAAAAAATCCAATGGGTTTAAATCTGGCGATCGTGCCGGCCACGGTACTTCACTTCCTCGTCCAATCCAGCGTCCAGCGAACCATGCATTTAAAATTCTCTGACGTTTCGTGTAGAATGTGGTGGTGCACCATCATGAAGTACGTCGTCAAACAATTCTGGCAAATCTTCTCTCAAAAATTTAAATAGAATTCGCCAGAAGTCTTTGAGGAAACTATCCGATTAGGTGATCGTCTAGTATACCTATCCAAATATTTTCGCTAAATCTATGTTGGTGAGCTGTAACTACAGTTGGATGCTGATTTTCATCTAACCATTTGTGGAAATTATGCAAGTTTATTATTCCATTTCGGGAAAAATACACTCATCAGTGGTCAATAAGTTTCTAACAAATTTTACATCTTCAGCATTTTTATTTAAAACCATTCGCAAAAATTCATTCGACGAGGATGGTCAGCAGGCAATAATGCATGCACTTTTTGTAGGTGAAAGGGATGTAAATTTTGTTCTCGTAAAACTTTCCAAGACTTGCTTGCGACACACCAAATTCTAAACCTAACTCACGCGTACTTATTGATGAATTTTCATAAACTCTATCTAAAATTTGTTCCTCAATTTCAACTGGTACACGAGCATTTCGTCCGGAATTTCTCTTTCCTTTTAAACTTCCATACTCTGACAAGTTACGATGAACGGTTCTAAACGTAGTATGATGTGGATGTCTTCTATTTGGAAATCTTTGTTCATAAAGTCGAGCATTCCAAGTAGTATTACCATAACATAAATGCATATCAACCAGTTCTCGTTTGGAATAATTCATTTTTCACAGTAATTAGACACAAACAATGAATTACAAACACACGTAAATGCAACTATTTTAACAAACATAAGATACGTAACTGTCAAATGCAAAGCAATCTCTGATTTATTTAATTTGGTTATTACTGAATAATGTAGTCGTTTATGTTAATGCAAAATATTTCAAAAACGGGTGCCGAATCTAAAAATACTAAGTATGATTTTATTTGCAAAATTAAATGTTGAATTTAACAAAATATTTCTTCAAAAAGCAGGGACGTGCGTTTTTTTACTTAAAGTGATTAACTTAACATATTCTACGCCACTGGATGGAACCAATTGACTCAAACTCACCTGATTAATTATACTTAATTAGACATTTAGGTGTACCAAATCTCAGTGTAATATCTTTTGTAGTTTTTGAGGAATCTTAAAAAAATAATTTTTTAATCAACCTGTATCTCGGTTAGGAAGCATTTTCGGAAAAGCGTTTATGATAATTTTTGTCTTATTTTGAATCATAGAATCTCCAATTTTCGTTTGTCGGTGATTTTAAAATACACCCTGTATATTGTTTGACAAAAGTTATCGAATAGCAAGTTGTACTGATACTTCAATTTTTATGTAGCGAAATTTAACCAGTCTAATTGAAGTTTGAGAAAAAATGTTCACCGTTTACACGTTTCTGAAGATATCTCGGAATAGACTAAATCTTGTTTAATAAAAAGTACGCAGAATTTTCCGTAGAACCTATTATCGTATTTATAATGTCTTTTAATTAAGCAAATTTTGTTCTTCTTTTAGAAATGAGTACATTTCTTAGTGTCTCAGCTGCAGACTGATGATTCATACTTAGTGTATCTTCGCCAATACTCCTGGTAATACTGTATGTACGCTAATACACGAGTTAATCGACGTACGTATTACGAGTACTTATTTATTTCACTTCGTAACAGGGATATAATCGGTTGAAATCTATCACGGTTCGCCTTGTGTTATTACCACAAGTAAGTTTAGTCAATTAAAATCTCTTTGAATTGTGAGAACGATTATATGTGTTTCAGTTGTTTGAGCTGTATCATACTTATTTTTATAAGGTTGAGTTTCTTGGATAGTTAAGATTTACAAGTCACAGTGTAATATCTTAAAAATCCTTCCAATGAATTTTACCTACCCTATAAAAGGATTTCTTTCAAAACTTATTTCCTAATTATTTCCCCGTCTTGTTTAAAAATCCAGTTGCGCACGCCTTTTCCACTCACGTCCAATTTCCAGTATAAATTCTAGTCCACCTGCTCTCCAGCGCTTATTACCTGATTTACTACCTAGCTCATTTTTGCGATTTCCTAATATATTAATATTATTAATACCTGAAAAATTATTTATCCTGATTCCTAATTATTATCAATTTATACTGCCTACCTGCGCTTACCCACTACATATTACTCCCGTCCGTTTCCCTTCAAGTTTACATACACCAATTATCGATCCCTGCAATTAGTATACCAGAGATTCCTCATAGTATATTCTCTCGTAGTAACCACCTGAGGAGAAGAGTTTCGGCCTCGAAGGTAAAGTAATTGTACGTCCTTCCTCTTCCTTTCAGAGAGTAAACTCTCGTGAAGGATATTACCTTTCTACCTCAACATCAAACAAAAAGAAAAAAATATATAAATCAGTCATACTGCTCATAAAATTTTACCACCATCACCACCACCAGCAAACGTTTCGTTTACAAAACCACCTAAAAACTTTCCACATCATCCCGATTACTATCGCTCACCTTCAACGACTGACCGATTCATAACCAACTCTGTTACATGAAATCAAAACCAACATTTTTCATTATACACGCCTGGTTAATATAAAAATTGGCATTATATGACCTACACTCCAGTCATAACGTCTCACCATTTAAAACTACATTACAAAACGAGCACCAATTCATTTAACAGCATTTACCTTATACCTGCTTATTTCAAAATTTTAATATCAACGACGTTCGTTCATGTGGGCGGGTCTAAGTCTTAGTCGTTGACGTCAGTTCGTGGCAAACATCATTACGCGTTAACGCTATAGTCGAATTTTGGCGCATAAAAGAGTTTAAATTAAAATATTTCAGAAAAATCAGGAATATCATAAAGGAAATTTCAAAGTAAGTATTACTTATCTATTCCATTCTACGCTGATATATGCAAATATTAATTAATAGCTATTTTAGTGAAAATAAACGTACTGATCTCTTCCCAGAATCTGAGCAAATGAGCTTTGTAAATACATCTATGAAAACATTAAAATAACTAGAAATGATGAAACTCAAACAACTGGGTAATATTCGAAAGTCCATCTTTTATGTTCAAATGTTAGTTTTTTTTTATATATACATTATTAATTCATTTTTTAGTTACTTTTTTAGTAATGACATCTTAATGCAAGTTAAAAAATTTCAAGAGAAAGGCATGCTGCATTAGAAAAACCGAAAAACTGGAAATTTGTAGAAACAGTTTTCACAAAAGGTCAAGTATTGCATTGGGATACATAGGAAAATTTTGCCGGTGTCAATGTGTAGAAACTACGCAATCAAGAGACACTAGGTTTGCAACGGGCGTAGTACCCTTGGATACTACTTTTGTTTATTTAACTCGCTCCAAAGAATAAGATTTGAGTTCTTTTACATTTTTTTATAATTTCAACATTATTGAATAAAACTTGATATTGTCATCGTGAAACTGAAAATGATTATTTTTTATTACGTTTTATTAAAACTGAATGGGTTCATTTTATAAAGGTATCATTTACTAGTTAATTTTACTTCGCTTGCTTATTAGTTTCGGTTTGAGTAAATCAATGTTAAGATTTACGCTTACGAATTCCTTTCTTAATTTGTTGCGTCGGCTTTGATCAAAGTTATGCTCATTTCTATTTTTTTATTTATCTGGATTCCTATTGAGTTGACTTCTTTCTGCATTTATATATTTAATATTTGTATAAGCTTTTAATATTGATAATCTTTAGCAATAAAAGTAAATCAAACGTTGTACTCATTTAATTAAATTCAAATTCTGAACGAAAATGCATCAATATGTTATTTAGAAATATATATAAAATCAAACCTATATCTATAATAACCTTCTTAAAACTAACATATTATAACCAATAAAATCTTAATCCGAATTAAACGATTGTTTTCGTTTAATAGTGATAGTCAAATGTAAAGTTTCGAGAAATCAAACACAAAAATATTTTATTTATCAACACAAACAAAAAGGGTTCTTAATTATTTTCGTTTAAAAACTGATGATGTAATGCTTGCGTTCCTATGACCGGTAAAAGGGGCTTCAAATAGGTTAGACTGCTTCTCCGATGATGTCACCTTGCCGGCATTCTGGAATAGGTCTCTATTGTTGTCCTCATCTTTTCTTATACTTTTGTTGTAGCTGAATACCCTTCTTCTTTTCTTCCATCAGTTAATGACTTTAGTAAATAATTGTTCGATATATTTACACTATACAGTTTTTACTTAATTGTTCAGTTTTAATCACAAACCATCTGCAACCGAGCTAAGGAAAGCCATATTTTCATTAGCAATGTTTTTTAGTTATTATACTTTATATACCGATCTATTAATTGGGTTGATTGTCTTATTGTACATTTATCACTTGCTATCAAACCTTCAACTTGGAACACCTTCAACTTGGAACACTTTCAACAAACACTTAAAACGCTATTGTAACTATTACCCAACCTTTTTATTATCGCCAACTTGCCGATATTTGCACTTTTTATTATTTTAATAAGGAAGGTAATTTTCACACTTTATAGGGCAGCGTGACTATACAATGTCACTTATGCTGCACCGTCAATTGACCGACCACTATCAAATCTGATCGCTTATTTCATGCGACTCTTCTTGCTCACTTTCTTAAAGCTGTCATTATTATGAGAGCGTCATTCCCTTCTGCTGCAACGTTATTTATGCACTTGCAAATGTCGTGTAATTTAAATATTTTAAAATTGAATATATAGATAACTTATCGAAATAAACTCAAGCTTTTCGTCTTAATATTAATTACATTCAAATACAAATAAACAATAACCATTTCTTTGTCCAGAAGAATAATATATAAATATCTAATCTCGCATAATTTAGCGCGAAATTTTGATTTTTCTAAAGCTCCGGTTACAGGTTTCATACATTTGTTCGAGGGTGGTTTGTATAAACCCGCAATGGAGTTCATGGTACAATACAACCAACTTGACCATAATTTTGCACATTGTAACAGCACTGCATTAAAAATTACTAAAAATTAGATGAAAAATCTTTTAGAAATAGAATCACATCCAATTATGCAAATTTAGCACCAAGTAAAAACATTGTTTTTCAAATTTCAACTTTAGTTTAAAATTAGAAAATTAATTTCTAAGATCAAAGAAAATAAAGATTATTAATTAAATATTAAGTTTTTATATAGAATATAATTTAAATAAATAAGTATAGCAGTATAAATAAGTTTACCAAAGTTTTCTGCATTAGCACTGCACATCTTCTAACAAAATTTCAATTACAAATTAAAAATGTTGTACTGCCATTTTATTATAAGAATTTCATTTAAGTGTGTTACGCATACTGGGAGTCGCTTCTTTCCAGATTCATTTTCATATTACTATATTTTATGAAAGCTTTCATGGAATACCTACTTACGGTCCATTCGTAAAGTATTAAATTAAGCTTTTCTCTAGCAGCTGACGGACCAGAAATCTAACCAACAAGTACTATTGTAAATTTATTTGATCAGCGCCACAATATAAAAATCAATATCTCAAACTATTTAAGTGTCATAATTTATTTTGAGAAAGTACTGAATAAACTTCCTGTATCATTAAACTTTATGAGCTAGTTTAGAAAATTTGTCTTTATCATTTATTTGAGCAAAGTAGCGCAATAAAATGGAACCTTTTCATGTTTTTATCACGTTTCAAACATTTTAACAATAGAATTAGAAAAGTTTATCCATTTTCTACAATGTATAGTTTATTGTAACATCCCCAAAATTAGCATTGATATTTACAAGAGTGTATTTTGGTTCTAACTGTTCTCTTATTCTTCCTTTAACCGTTCTATTACTTTATTTAGTATCCCACAACGTATAGTAAGAAATCTGCTTTATTGTATTACGTTTTTTAAACTGTGAAAAAGTATACTTGGCAAACAAGGCCTGTTAATAACTTGGTTTAGAATAGTTACCTATATTTCTCCCTAGATAGATTGATTACTTAATTCAAATCAGCACATTATTTTTAGTTCTAAACTTTAAATGTGCTTTGGTATAGTTTAAACATAATTCAATTCTGAACATAAGAAAAACTAAATTCTAAAGTGGGATCTTGGTACAACATGGTACTCGTACAAAATCTATTTGCATGTATTCAAATATTCCTTTAACGATATTTACAATTTAGTATTAACAATAAAACGATATAAAAGAGAAAGATTAAGGATTCTAAAGCAAAAGAATGCGAATACAGGTGGTAGTATTCAAGAAAAAAACTGCAGTAGTTATTACAAAAAAATCGGATGTAACCAGCAAATGATTTTCATATGCCTGTATCATTAGCAAAGTAAACATAAGACAAGCAAGTCGAAATATAGCTATTTTAATGCATTCATCTTCCCTCTCGTATGAAATTTATAAAAAAAGTTAAATCTGTTTCATCTAATTAATTTAAGAATCATAAAAATATTAATCAACCTGACAAAAATATTCACTCTCTAATCATTTTCGTTCTTTGTGTTATATTCTCCTTTGTACAATTCAAACGCACTACGCAGTAAAATATGTAAATCAAATTCTATCGAAATTCGGATTACAATGATTATTAATAAAATTACTTTTAATTGTGGCTTTTCAAATATGAAAATCACGGCAAAATGATATGACAACGTACTACACACATCAGATAATATAATTACTTATTTAGTTTTCAACACAAAAAATCTGTAAGAAAAACTTGTCTACAATTGAATTAAGTTTAAAAAAGATCATAATCATTTTCGCTAGAGAGTATGTAAAGATCGAAAGTAAGTTCTTTACTCAAATAATTGGAATTAGTTATTTAGTAATTAACTAATACTCTATAATTATCAGATATCTTCAATTAAGAATAATCTATTACAATCTCCCTCTCCGTTGTTATAAAAAGTTTAAAGAAGTTTCCGCCTACGTTAAACATAACCACAAGCTGTAAACGCCTTTGACCTGATTGAATAAAACGCACGATGAGCACAATGTAAACTCTTGTCGAAAAAATATTGCTCGTGTCCTTTGGCGCCTAGGGGTATCCCTTCTCTCGTACCTGACTTCTAGACCCGCTCCAGAGAGTTTTTTTTCAGATTTCATGAAAGACTTACAGGCAATCCCTGACCTCCTACCATATACAGGGTGTCCGGAAAAATGTGGGAAATCTCTCGGATTTAGATAGAAGACGAAAAATAATATGACAAGTTCCTATAAATTTTTTTCCTTCAGACCCTCCATACGGAGATGTGAGTCCCTAAAGGACGCCGCTGGAAATAAGTTTTTCTTGAATAACGTTTAAAGTACTTGACATAATTTAATAAAAATTCAGTATAATGGCCACTATTAAGGGCCTCTTAAAATAGTATCCTTGAAACATACTTAGGTTGTTTAGTTTACCAGGGATGGCCTAAGTTGTACACCTTAACGCCTAAATTTTTAACACCCTGCATGATAAAGATCTAAAAAAAATATTTTTGGATAGTTTGAACCTTTCTCTAAAAAAAGGTATACTTTTTAAATATCGATAAAATTGACTATTTTCGAGAAAAAAAATAATAAGCGAATTTATGTTTCATTTTCATTTAATTAAAAACTTCATAAGTGGGTTCAACATGGGCTCCGTGAAGTGAGACACTCGCGAGCACGACCAATTGAGGACTGCTGTACCCGCCACATTGTGCCTTAGCACATCACAATGAAACGTGATTCTCTGAAGTAGCTTCTCCCTAGTATCAACCGGACTGGAATGCACCAAGATTTTGAGGTGTCCCCACAGGTAAAATTCCAAAGGTCGGGAGATCTAGGAGGCCAGGCGATAGGTCCACCTCTACCTATCCTACGGTTTGGATAGACGTTATTTAAGTGTTCCCGCACAGCAACGCTAAAATAAGGTGGTGCCCCATCGTGCATAAAGTACATGTTTCGGCGGGTTTCAAGAGGTAAATCTTGAAAATCTTGAAAAGCGTTCTGGAGGAACTCCAAATAAAGTTGTCCATTCAATCGCGCCGACAATACAAATGATCCAATCAAAAATTGCCAATCACTCCTGCCCAGATATTAATTGATTGAAACTGATGATGATGCGAAACAATAGTTGCATGAGGATTTTCATCAGCCCATACGTGTGAGTTGTGTAAATTCGTGATACAATTTTTGGTAAAAGCTGCTTCATCTGTAAAAAGAATAGTGCTAATGAAGTTTTCATTATTTCGTTGCTGATCCAATAGCCAGTTTTTGAACTGCATTCTACGAGGAAAATCTTCAGGAATCAATTCATGCACTTTTTGCAAATGATATGGGTATAACAACTGTTCTTGAAGGTTTATTAAATTGTGCGGCTAATTTGCGAGTGCTCGTTGAAGGAGTGCCCTCTACAGCATTCAAAATATTTTCCTCTAATTCCACTGTACGCACTGTTCTTGTCGGACCAGCATCAGTGCTTTTTTTCTTAACATTCCTAAAGTTATAAAGAAAGTCAATATTATTACCTTAGTAACCGAAATCACTCACCATTCTCTCTTAGACGTTGATCAACTCGTTGAAATGTCTTCTGATTTGGAATAGTACGATTAGGAAATCTTTCGTGATATAATCTTCTTGCTTCCAAAGCATTGCAAGAGGCATATTCAATAAAAGTGAATTTCATATTTCGAATAAGTTTACAATTCGAATCACCACGAAATCCAAAAATCAGTAAATTTAAAGTAAATTAAGGTCAATTAATGTATCAGCGATGTGGCAAACGTCAAGCTTTAAAATGCAGGTCATTTATTTATTTCGTATCACACGAATGTTTGACATATGTTTTTTTGAGTGAAGATAAATAAAATGAACAAGAAATAAAATTATACCTCGTGGGTCAATAAACTCACTTAAGTAATTAATAAAGTAATTAATATGTTTAATTTGGTTTTCCTAATTTAATATTAAAAGAGTGTTTTCTCGTAAAAATTCGAAAAGAAAAAACACTGGCTTAATTTTTTTTAATAATTTATTAATTTATAATAAATAGTTCATTTTATCGATATTAAACCAGTATAACTTTTTTTTAGGTAAAGGTTCAACCCACCCAAAAATATTTTTTTAAATCTTTATCATAGTCCATCCCTGGTAAACTAAATAAGCTAAATATGTTTCAGGGATACTATTTTAAGAGGCCCTTACTAGTGCCCATCATACTGAATTTTTATTAAAGTATGTCAAGTACTTTACAACTTATTCAAGAAAAACTTATTTCCAGCGGCGTCCTTTAGGGGTTCACATCTCAGTAGGGAAGGTCTGGGGGAAAAAATTTATAGGAACTTGTCATGGTATTTTTCGTCTTCTACCAGAATCCGAGAGATTTCACATTTTCCGGACACCTTGTGTGTGTATATATATATATATATATATATATATATATATATATATATATATATATATATATATATATATATATATATATATATATATATATATATATATATATATATATATATATTATAGCGTCCTCAGGTACCCTGTTTTGAAAAGTGTAATTTGAACTTATTTGCAAGAATGCAAATTCAAGAACAAAACAATCGCTAAGTGATTTATCTTGACTTTACCGACAGTAATGTTCCTATAATTACTCAAATTAATTGCTTGTTTTACATGGGCTTTCCTGACAATAATTAAAAGGTTAGAATTTATTTGCAAGTCTGATATTTAATTACTCGTAAACCTCAAATCTGATCAAACAAAGTGGCCGTCTAGTGGTAGGTACGCTGTGCTACTTGAATTAGATAGGCTGGATAAGGTAAGTGTTGCATCATGAGGGGCAGGTAAACAATGAAACTACTCAAATTAAAATTAAGGAGCTTTGCGCAATGGTGGTTCAGCCCGTTAATATACTATTGTGGGATAGAACCACCAATAAAACCCAATTTATTCATAAATTGGGTCATTAATAAATCATTAATAAATCAAATAACACAAAAAAAAACAATAAAAGAGTTAAATATATAACAAAGCACCATTAAATAGGGTTAAAGTACGTATAGAATTATAACATTAAAAGAAAAATGAAAAAGCAGTTTAGTTAAACATAAACACTGTAACGAAACAAAATATCCGTTACAAAAAATACCTTTTCCAACCGTCATCTGTCACCTAAAAAAAAAGATAACAACAAAACCCAGTCCGTAGATATTTTCTGTACAACTACTATTCATATGTATCTGAACGTCTGGTATCTTTAATTTTTAAAATTAATTGATTGAATAAATTTTATACCATATTATACATATAGTTTCATTAATTGAAATGTAAAATGTAATAATTTATTAACCGATTGTCATTATATTATATAAATTCCGATTTTTAAACTATAATAATTTGCCAATTAACAATAAAATATTCCATGTTCAGAGACAAGTTTCATTATCAATTTCATAAACGTGATATTTTATTGCAATGGACATTGATGCAGTATTAATGTAAGAATATACAAGTTGGTTTGATAGTGACCGGAGATTTCCTTAAATTATATTACATATAATTAATCACCGTTTTTTACTTTGCCATCGCTCTCCGTTACACGTAAGTCTAATTATTACCGTACAATACCTGTTAATTATTATAATCATATTAACACTTTTAGTTTAGTTAAAATTACTTTTGCAAATATTCCGTGCAATTTTATCAACTATAGTTTATTATAAAAATTCAGCATATTAAGTAATTTTATACCCGTTTGCTTATCGGTATTTATGTAATTTTATTTTAAACCATAGTGTAAAAGATTAATTTTATTAAAATCGTTTTTTCCTTAATTATCTGGTTGGAAACTTAAATATAATATCATCCTTACCGCCTAATTAATTATTGTATATAATTAAAATCGATTTATTATCATTTACATATAGCCTAGTTAGTTTAATTTACAAATTTACTTTTGGACCTGAGTCGTTAATTTCTTTGTTATCGTTCAGCGTTTCTTCCTTTAGTAATTAATATTTTGCATTAGCATTGATTTCGAGAATTATCACTGCTTAAATATATGATTCTTTAATTTTTTTTTTGATTATAAATTCTTAAACCATGCATTTTATTTTATTTTTTTTTAAATTAAGACTCATTTGTTCGCTGTTTGTTTTATAAACCTTACATTCTATTTTTTTTTGTAGGTGACCGAATAAAAGGAAGAACTTAGTTTGTATAAGAGTTGATTTCGGGTTTTGTTTAATTTTCTGCTATAGTCTGTAAAGGTAAAGCTTTTCTATTTCGGTTTAGCGCTTTATTACTCTGAGACAATGGAAATGTAATCCTATTCCAGAAGTTACCAAACGTTTTCAACGAACTCAGTTCGGTACTGAATTCAATATTCCGGTATCTCAAATACTTTTCCAGATATTAAATTTCGAAATTATCAAATTTTATCTTTTGATAAGGCCAGATTTTTTTATACTTTCGTTACGGCGGTATTCAAAGTTCGTTTTTTAAAAGATTTTGAGGCAATGTATTATTTTGGGGTCTAAATACGCAAATAGCCACCTATTATAATAGATTAAATAATGAGTAATTGATTATCACTTTCAACTAATTATCCCATTAGGTATAAGTGCATTCCTATATAATATTTGAATGTACGTTATGTTCTGCAGGTACAATTAATGTCACTCTTAGTAAACAATAAAAACTGGTTTATGCATATCAATTCCTTTTTAATTACCAATTAATGATATCGTTGTTGCACATTTCAAAACAAATCAATTATATTAAGTAATAAACCTCTGCATCCACACACAAAAAAACTTTGCAACATAGTTAAAATTAAAAATCGTTCAAAACGTTTTATAACTTCTGGAATAGAATTAAAATTCCATTGTGTTTACCTCTCGCGAGCGGTCTTAAGTCATTGATCAGGCAATTTACGCATTCACTTAAGTCGCGTACGTTTCTATTGAAACCCAAACGTTAGAAAGAAACGGCTGTATATTCCCAATGTCTCAGAGTAATAAAGCGCCAAGTCGAAATAGAAAATCTTTATTTTTACAGACTATACCGTATTTATTTAGTTAGAATATCTTTTTTGTTACCCATTTGGTTTATTTTTTTATTAATAAATTACATTTATTTTTATTTCGTGAGTAATTTTGTTATGCCATGCGAAGTTCATAACCGTTTAATTATAAAGTTTTCTTCCCTCCGTTTTGCAACACCGAATTAATTATTTTGTTATTAACCGTTTAAATCCGAACTCGATTTTTTTTCGTGTTTCGCGGTCCGTTTGACGCTTAATATCTGATTACAGCAGCACTGATTCGACCACCGCCAAAGACCTCTGGAAACCACTGAGATCCCCCGGACCAATGACACTTTTATCGTTATTTCCAGGAGCAATCCAGGCATCCAGGGGACACCACCGCTTACCTGGATTGGCGCCCGAGGTACATTACTATTTTCAGACATTTTGTATGTTTACCAGAATAAACTTTTTTTATAATTTTACTAAATCTTATTTTTAAGTAGGGATCACAACGACCATCCTTGAGCTATGATAACCGTCCATAGCAACGTAAAAGCGTCACAACACAATAAAAAAAACTATGTAGTCACACCCACAATTGTGTCATAAATAATCACAATAGAAATCATATTACCAAACATGTGGCTCTTTAAAACCAATCATGCCGATCTTTAAGTAAATAAGCACATAAAACAATAAAGCAAATTACGTTACATATAAAATACAACAACAGTAAAATTGCACAGGTGATAATAAGGCAAAGGCAAGGACAAAAGAAAATAGACAAGGAATTTACACTTACACCATTGTTTAGTGACTATTAAAATACAAAATACAGACGGAAACTTACAATGAATAATATATATATATATATATATACATACAAATATACAGAGAGAGAGAGAGATAAATTAGTTCGTAGGCAAACAATTCTACTTAAACAAACTGACACAACAAAACACTCATTACAAGAAAGCCTTACAAGGGTAAGTTATAAAAAGATCCTAACATCCTGACCGATATATAACTTTGAGTACGTTAAAAAATACAGCGCCCCTTTCTCAGGTTACACATTCATCTATACAACAGTAGAAACAATAAAAATAAAATTCGAAGTGTTTAATGGTTATCTGGTCCCGATAGTGTGTACCCACTTGGCAATTGCCCTTTACAATTAATAACCAGCCGTATCAGTTACCGTTCACCAACCCACCTCTACACAAATATAAATATAAAAAACAAACAACACAAATAGCAGAGTGAGGGAGCCCTGTACTGTCTTTTATTTTAGCAGAATTCAGCTTAATGAGCCCGCGTGCGAATAAGGTACCTTTGCAAGGCGATGCTCGATTTTTAATAGGTTACATAGGTTTGTAAAATAATTTGCTGTGAGCTTTCATATATATATATATATATATATATATATATATATATATATATATATATATATATATATATATATATATATATATATATATATATATATATATATATATATTACCGACACAGACACAAATCGTTAACATATTTATAGATGTTTTTGCAAAACACATCACAACTAACCCCCAACTTAGTGTTGGCGAATTCAAAAGAAAATGTACACGCAAGAAATATTTTAAAGACAAACTGTTCACAATGACGGTATTTAATTAACCTAAAATCGATCTAGCTCGATTGACACTAACTGTAACCACCTTTCCCCCGATTTCAAACCTAACTATGTCACTCCCGAAAATCAACCCCCGCCTTTCAAAAGTAATAAAAAAACAAGAAACATTAATTTACGCTGGAACAGTTTTTTATTAATTATTGCATGACATCTATATTTTAAAAATACGCCTTCGTCCGTAACAAACCACTCCTTTCCCCCGATTTCAAACCTAACTATGTAACTCCGGAAAATCAACCCCCGTCTTTCAAAAGTAATAAAAAAAACAAGAAACATTAATTTACGTTGGAACAGTTTTATATTAATTATTGCACATCTTAATTTTAAAAATACGCATTCGTCCCTAACAAAACCTACATTTAGGTCTCGAGTTTCCAAGTAACAAACCAAGTTATCTTTTGATCGCGGTCTGTACCGACACAATTACTTACTAAACTAGTGACATTTTTACATTAAGAATCGGCGCATAAGAATTTCCAATGATTCGTTACGCCCCTTCAGTACAGCTGTTTTTAAGCGTACACCTGACCTCAAACATGATTTTCAACCCTTAGCCAGATATCAGTTACATACATTTCCACATTCCTTACATAAAAATATATAATTAAAATATTTTGAAAACATTAGCAATTCACGACGTATTATCAAGATAATAAAAATCCACTAATTATCTTTTCTATCGCGATTTGACAAACGTTTATTACAGTAATAAAATTATATATATATATATATATATATATATATATATATATATATATATATATATATATATAATCTATGTAATTTTGAGGTTACGTCTATCTAATTGTTGCTAATTAATACTCTTTATTCTATTTTCCAAGCTTTCTAAGTATCTTCATTTCTTCGTCAGGGATTTCTAAAATGCAATACCATAACTGATCAGATAACTAACATAATCAAAGTTTTACAAACAATTAACTTACAGAATGTGAGATTTAACAATTCTTCTTATTAATTACTATTTAAACTTAATTGGGAAGGTGTTTAGGGAAAATAAGACATATGTTACATTTTAGGAGCCATAACTAGTGTATTGTAGTGTTAAGGAGGGATTGCGGTAGGTGATGGCTGATATTTTCTTTTGTTAATTTCTATGAGGTAAGTGTAAACTGTACTTAATTGTTATATATCATTCCTTTGTATTGCCCCTATTATCTGATTTATCTCTACTAGGTGATCTACGTTTCTGTGCTACTTATGTAAGTATTGCGCCCTTCTGGTTTGGTAACCCAACGCGGTTTTACTTTGCCTCGGCTTTGCTCAATCGGGTTTATTTTATAAACGGGGTGTGGTTCGTGATAAGTACAGGATGGGCTTAACACTGTCACCTTAAATAAAAATTGTAAAGCATTTTAACACGTATATTATCAAATATTTACAATAAAATAAAATCAAACAAAGGTAATTAACAAAAGGGGTATCGGAGAATCTCTTGGTCCGTGTCCTGGGGTCACTGGGTACGAAGTCGCTTCTGTGAACACAAGATAGTATTTTACATCTATTCCTTACCTAAGAAATACAAATTTAAGTTACGGTCCTGTATGTACAGTAGCGCGAGTGTTATGCTCGCTGCAGTGGTTGATCGCAGCGCCAGCGCACTGAACTTGAATCGTTTGAGAAAATCGATATCGTGTTTGTAGGTCAGTAACTCTGAAGCGCTGAAGCAAGGATGTTCTACTCCGGGAATTATTACACGCGAAATGCACGTATACAAACGCGAGATCTAAGGACTGTCTTTCTCTAATTATAGCCGGTTTAATGCAGACAATTAGATTGTTTATCTAACTAAATGAATTACTGGTCTCTATACTAAGTTTAATTATTGATAATTAAACAAGGGAACGAAATACTTAATATTACTTTAATCGGTTTACGTAAAGATCTAATAATCTACGTACTCTTTAATTTATTTACAAACGTTCTCGCACCAGGTATTTACGATGGTTATATTGACTACTAATTTATACTTTAGGTTATGGAGGTATTCCTCTGCAATTCAAAGACACCGTGTATGGTTATTACGTGTTATCTGTATGTAGTAAGTGTGTGAGTTTTGAGCGGGCTTTCAGTAATGTCCAGAAGACGAAGGCGACGGCCTGTCTTTACTGTATATACTGAGAGAAAGGTCGTAGGTCTTTACAGCCCTGTAACAACCCTTCACCCTCAAGTGTTTTTGCGAGATCCGGCGGGGGTTACCCCTGCGTTTCTCTAGGTATACTTTGTGGTGGAGAGTGACGATGGGATCTACCCTGCGTACTACTCTAGGTATACTTTGTGTAGTATAACTCCTGGAGCTCAGCCCGGAATTATTTACTGTCTGTAGTGTTTGAGTGTAAATTGTCAGAATGTATAACTTTACAACTTACGTGTCTATTAAATAGCAGTACAGAATTTGAACTTTAGGTTGCCCGATCGCGACGGACTCTTCGTCGACGAACAACAAGTCGGTGCTTACTCTAAGCAAACGGAGCGGCTGCGGCTACTGGTTTCTGGAACGGTCAACGGTACGGTGCTATCAGGTCGGTGCTTATACTAAGCAAACGGAGCGGCTGCGGCTACTGGTTTCTGGAACGGCTTGACGAGAATCTACTGAGATTCAACTCCCTTTCTATGCGCGTCGCGAGTTTATAAAGGTGCATCCGTGGGCGGCCTCGTGGCTACCGTGCGGGGGATGCCATTATGCGATTGGTTAAAATCGTTCTGACGTGCAGAAACTTACGGTTTCTTAGAACTACACGTCAGCGGTGATGAATAAATTATTGGTTGTGCAATATCGCGTAAACTTATGAAATCTTACATACAGGATGGTCCGCACATAATTTATTCTAAAACATATAAGTACAAGACTCTGGTTCTTTACACCTTTTATTCATGGTGTTGGGATATTGTTTAGTTTTTACCATCTCCAAGAAAGATCTTTTAAGATAGTCTGTTTCTGTATCGAGGACTCGAGCTTCATTACAGTTGATGGAATGATCTTTATCAATGGAGTGAGTAGCAAGTGCGCAAGATTTATTTTGATTTCTGCAATCGCTGCGATGTGATGTAATCCTTCCTTTGATACTCCTGGATGCCTGTTCAATATAAACTTGATTGCAATTATTACAGCTAATCTGGTATAAGCCATTACTTTTTAATGTTATTGGGTCAATGTCTTTGACGTTTGAAAATAGTTGTCTTATTATTTTACACTTCTTTTAGCTATTTTGATGTTTTTATTTATGTTAAACAATGTTGTGATTCTGGTTGTAATATCTTTGATGTTAAAAATCGAGTTATAATATATTGGTTCCAAGTTCATTTGATTGACGTTGTTGACGTGAACCGTTATTAACTATTCTATTGTACACCAGACTAGTTGTAATAATTGCAATCAAGTTTACATTACACAAACATCCAGGGGTATCAAAGCAAGGATTACATCACATCGCAGCGATTGCAGAAATCAAAAGAAATCCTGTGCACTTGCCACTCACTCCATTGACGAAGATCATTCCATCAACTACAATGAAGCTCAAGTCCTTGATGCAGAAACAGAGTATCTTAAAAGATCTTTCTTCGAAATGGTAATAATTAAACATGAATGAAACATGAATTAATGATGAATAAAAGGAGTGATATTAACCCTCACCTACCGCAATCTCTCCTTAACACCACAAGACTCTTTGTGCATATATTTTATTTTCCTAATGTAATAAATATTACACCTTCCCAATTCAAAAAACATTGTACCAATTAAGAACCCAACCACTAAAAGAATAAAAACCTGTCAATTATCAAATGACCCATTGACAAAATCCTCCTAATAAAACAAAATTAGGTGTAACTTCACTTTGACTTTTGTTTGATGTTTTCAATAAAATAGACAGTGACATTTACTTTTACAAGTACTTAACATTAGAGTTTTTCAAACTCATGCAAATTCAATTATAACATCAATAATGCAGTTTAAATACATTGTAATTAATGGAGAATTGTTAAATCACACATTCTGTAAGTGAAGTTTTGTAAATCTTTGCCCATGTTAGTTATCTCATCCGCTATTGTATTATATTTTAGAATTCCCTGACGAAGAAATAAAGATATTTTGAAAGCTTGGAAAACAGAATAAAGAGTATTAATTAACAACTATTAAATAGCCGCAACCTCAAAATTACATAGATAATTTCAGAAGAATACGGCAAGGATAGACTTACATGTGTTTGTGTGTATGTGCGCATACATACATACCATGCATCGCGCACACACGCACAAACGTGCATACGCACACACCATAACCTTCACGTAAATGTCGCGATCGCCCTGCACATATTAATAATTAAGTTTTTAAAAATAGCTTAATCCTGTAGATAGTAACTGTAGTAATTGTTAAAATAACAATATTGATTTGTGTTTCTAAAACGAAAGTGACAGGCTAAGGATCTCCTATAGGAAATATAATTAATTGAATACACGCGTTTACGTAATAGCACAAATATTAGAAAGTTCAAACCTCCTGTATAAAATAAATAATCTCCAATAGGACGAATTATATCAAGTAAAACCCCAGATCCTGATGCGATCTAAGAGCGATGGTAAAACATAATTTCCTATACTCACTGTCGCCAATAGAACACTTGCGAAGAGCTTGAAATTAGAATACAAAATCACTTCAGGTAATAGTCATAGTGCTCTTGTAATTTAATTTAATTAAATCTTCCTAAACTTCATTAATATTAAAGCGCATGAAATTCCGCACTTTATTGAAATAAAAATATTAATTGCAAAGTCATAACCTGTTTCAAATTTCAAAGAACGAACAAACCCATTCACCATGTCGGGTTAACCAGTAAAATTAGTGTAGATCGAATATTTCTTACTATAGTCACGGCAAAATCTTTTCCGTTGTGGTGGTGAAATTGTTAGAGAGAGACAAACTTAACGTACCAACTTCCATAATAACCCTGATAATTACAAATGATATATCTATGTTAGTGAAATACACGTTGTTGGGTTGTTAGAACTGCCGAATAAATTACAATGTTGTCAGCTCTTCTGTTTACACATAACTTCTAATTTTGACGTTTTCCACATTTTGAGATTTTCGATTCGTGTGACTTGCATTGTTCTATTATAAAAACAAATGTTACAATTGCTTAATCATCGCAAAATGATCTAAGAACTGTTAAAAGTATTGAGAACGAGTATTTCCATCAAAAACTAATTTTCAAAATAAATTTAAACAATATAACCTAAGTATTATGTTGACGTCGAATTTCATACGTTTGGCAACAATGTCAAGCGCTGACGTTTATCCCCACATTGGAAAAGAGTTTGCCGTGCCTGTATGAAGAATTACTCCGATTATACAGTAATAAATAAGTTTGTTAAATAAACGAATTATTTTGTTAAGTACTTCATTTTGTGTCTTATCCATATTTTCTTTGTGAATATATTAATGACAATTTTCTTTTCGTATTCGTGTTTTCTATTCCCTTTTAAACTTTTAAGTTTTTATTTTAGAGCCCTGTTCTTATTCAAAAGGTTTTAACAAGTTTACATTAGTCTAGTGCAAATAATCATTATTCTGACAACGTAATTCAAGTACTTTAATCCCCGCGAACTGCTGGGTTACACATGCTAGATTGTGGTAGTTAAAACCTCCCAGTCACAACTGTTCTGCTGGATTAACGTATACAATATACATTATTTGGTACGAAAGGAAAACTATATATTCAAGTAATGCCAATTGTGGGTCTAATAATTGAACTCCAAGTTAGAATTTGTGTAAACTTAGTTTTCCATTCTCCTGGAATTATTGTTATAAGTAAACATTTGTTCATTATTGTCGTCCCATGTTACGAGTGAAAATGGCAGCAGAGTCTGGTATAACAGATAATGGGGTGGGTGCCGATAGCTCAGTGGTCGGGTGTGGGTATGGAGGCGTATTGCACATAGAGTAACATAAACTAAAATAGGAGTCATAAATCAAAGGGCGCCAGTTTATCTATAATCAAAATAGGAGTTTAATAAACGCTAGTACTCCACAGCATTGTTCAAAACAAACGAAAACTTGCTTACCTTTCGTAGCGTTAACCAATTGAATTAACAAAAGGGTTTTGGACCGGTGGTTTCTGTCAAATCTCCAAAACATTTGCATACAATCAAAGCAAAATCGTGTGTTGCAAAACCAATTGTAAATGTCGTTAATATTATTTACTCAAATTGTACTTTACCAATCAATATCTATTTCCAAAAATTTTAATGTTAATAAAAAATACAAACAATGTAATACTTCATTAACTAATCGACGTTAAAAAGCTTTCGTCCAAATCATGAACAAATGGTAAAGAATCGTCACCACTACAAAGTTATATAATTCGAAGAATTACTATCAAACCACTAGCAAAAAATAATCAAAGCCATTGTGGTCTACTAATTTAAATGAACCGTAAATAATAATAAAGCTATGCGAAAATTATATACAAAGTGGACCAACAGTCTGAAATGTCCAATTGGTATAAACCTATTTCGCGATACGTAGATTACAAATTTGACATTTGCAATGTTGCCAAATTTGCCGTTTCTATGATATTATTATCCCTTTGGTTTTTAAATACATCACCCTGTATATGCAGTTATTATTGGAATCTCCTCTTCAATACGAGTTCAACCATACGAAACACTTATGATTTTATGTAGTCTAGAAGATCTTAAATACATATCACAGAAGTCTGGCAACGCCTAATTGTTTCAATAAATTTTTAATACAAACTATTTTCAACTACATTAAAACGCAGCAATTGAAATATTACATCATTTTTAACATAATGATACCAAATTTGAAATTTCCGTATCCCAAAATAGGCTTATCCCAAATATTGTACAATTCGGATTAGCAATTTACGAGATAAGTGGGAGTTTCAGACTTTTGGTCCACTCTGTATAATATTACATACCCAGACTACAAAAATAATACGCATAAAGTTCATTAACACTATATAAGGTGTCTCTAAAAGGTCTGTACAAAATACTAGGATAAATTTCTGAGACTAAAATATGAAGAGCTAGCCCAATTTACCTTAGCCCAAATGTTAATAGTTTCCGAAATACAAGGTGTCAAAGTTATTTTTTTTTAAACATCTAATCTTAATAATACCAGGATTTGCATGAAATTTGGTACCTAGAGATCCATAATGTTTTCCTGTTTCGATATATCAAACTTCTAGTCAGAAATTCTTATTCCTGATATGTTTTCTTCAAAAAGGTATACTTTGTAGATGTAGCTTCGAGCAGCCATTTCTATGATAATCGAATTTAAATGTTTCATTGCGTATTAAAATTCATCATAGCCCTCCTTTACACTTTATTCAGGCTTAGGACTGGTTCAAGAAGTTCGGAGCGTGTTTAAGAACTAATCGGCCAGCAACAACAGAACTTTACACAACAACATAAGAATGTAAGAATGAACTGCCAAGGAACAAGAGGAATAGCATACAAAGTCACTAAGAAACGATTAAAACCGCAAACTTTGATTAAAGTATAAACTTTACATGAATGTTGAAAAGTACCCCGTTTTTATGTACACAAAGATTAATTCTACGGAGAAAATTGAAGTGCACCCTATCCTATCATCTCTGCATCTAACCGTAAAATCTTTACTGAATGTATTTGCGCCCACAATTCTTCTTCGGTGTTTATTGGTTTAGAACATACCATCTCTTTAAGTGTTCCCCATAAACAGTAATCCATGGGCGTCAAATCCGGTGACCAAGGTAGCTAATTATCAGGAGCATTATTTCCGCTGCCGATCCATTGTTTCCGAAAATTCTCATTTAAGTGATTTCTGAGATTTAGAGTGAAATGAAGTGGTGCACCGTCGTGCATGAACCACATACAATGAAACCTCTATTAACGGACACCTCTCTACAACGGACACCTCTAAACAACGATTGAAAAATGTGGTTTTGAATGATTCGGATGAGTTTATAATTTCAATAGTTACAGGTATAAGCTTATATTAATGACCTGTCAATCACTAAAAGCCGGGTTGGAATTTTCTTAATTCTTCGAGGATTACCGATATCAATAGATGTTTAACTAAATTCTAATGTACATAAATCATTTGATTGTATTTTTCCTTCATTTGTTTGTAAAATTTCACGTGGAAAACGCAAGTTAGTTCCATATTAAAGTTTTGTGCTATGTAGAGTGCCAAATATGGAACTACTAAAGTTTTGTGCTATGTAAAGTGCCAAATTACAAAACAGAAATTTCAAAATAAAAAGCAAACAACTCTTGATCAATATTTTACAAAAAGAATGTAAATAATATATTATGTAATAAATAAATGTAATAAATAATTTTCATTCAAAATATAAAACTTTTAAGCAATTAAATTCAACCTCTCTTTAGCGGACACCTCACTATAACGGACAATATTTTCTACCCCGTAGATGTCCGTTATTGAGAGGTTTTACTGTATTTTGCCTAACAACTAGTGGAAGTTCATCAAATAAATTTATTAAATTTACTAAATGTTCTAGGTAATTTAAACCATTTAAACGAGGTGGTAAGATGATAAACTGTCAATAATTCCTGCCCACAAGTTAAATTTAAATTCACGTTGATAACACACAACCTTTATTACATAAAATTGTTCTTTGAAAATTTGGACCATTTCTCTCTTTTCATTAGTACAAAGACAGAAGCATAGTCTTAATTCGGGGCCGTTAGGTAAGAGCTCTTGTATTGTTAGGAGGTGAAATGTATGTAACAACTGATTTCTTAATGTTATGTTAACCGTATCCTTAGAAACGCCAAGTTCCAAACCAATGTGTCTGATGCTCAGGCACGGATCTTCTTCAACTCGTTCTAAAATTTTTCTCAATTTATGCTGTTCTAATACTACTATTCCGTCCACAATCAACGTAGCAGGAGCAAAACTACCGGTTGCTAGACAACGCCTTTCAACAGCGGCAAATGTTTGATGGTTTGGAAATCTTTCTTGGTATACTCTGACCGATTCCGAACCATTTCCTTGTCAATAACCATAAACTAATACCATATCGGTTATTTCTGCGTTAGTGTAGGGTACGATCATAGCGAAAAATTGAAGAAGGAAATTAAAATCACGATAAAGATTTGCCAGACTAAATTGTTTGACAATACTCTGTTGTAACTAATGACAATACTTTGTAGTGTTTAGTAGTTGCTATGATGAATTTTAGTACGCAATGAAACAATTAAATTCGATTCTCACAGAAACGGCTGCTCCAAGCGACATCTACAAGGTATAACGTTTCAGAAAATAAGAACTTCTGACTGGAAATTTGATATACTGAGACAGAAAAAGTTATGGAGTGTTAAATGTAGACAAAGGGCTGCTGGTGGCGCCCTCTGGAAGATACATCAAAACTACGATCAAATCTGATTTTCTTATCATATAAAACATCGAGGTAACAAATTTAATGCAAATCCTGTTATTATTAAGATAGATATTTAAAAAAGAGTTGAAAAAAATAATATCTGTGGACTAAGGTAAAGTGGGTTAGATTCTCATATTTTAGTCTCAGGAATTTGTCCTAGTGCTTTGTATAGACCTTTTAGAGACACCCAATATAATATTCATTGAGTAAAATGTACAATTATATTATGAAACAAATAAATTCGCGATACGAAATCTTACTTACTTAAAATTGCAATAATAAATGTCATTAATTACAAATTCGACAAATGTTAAAATACCAACATTAGTGCACAATGAAAAAAAAATACTCAATAGCGTGAACACGCTTCGGCAATCGATTCGCTAGATACGCTAGACTGTAGGGCATCTATACGGTACTTTACAACAAAAAAAACAAGGTGTTCATCTGCGTATTTAAATACAGTCGTACAGTTTTAATGAAACCACAAAAAACAGAAAATTCTCACAGATTTTTAGTCTAACTTTTTTTCCCAGTGCACAGCGATAGGATGCAATTCTCGTAAGGTTGACCCTTTCGTTAATTAATCGAAAAATTCAAATTGAATCTTCAGTTCTTTCTTCAAACACAAACCAACGCAATGAACGAAAACTCAGTAACGTCAGGTAAACTGACTACTTTTAATTTATACTCGCAAATGTTAGCCAAATATATAAATCTAATCCAGGCGCCCTTTAACTAACTGTCCACCTGGTTTTATGCACACAAATCAGTAACTTATTTACTTTATTTTATTTACAGCAATTTATCGTCTACTCTTAAACAGGCTGTGGGTACAATTTAATAATTAATGACAGTTTTGCGCGAGATTTTCCAAGAACACAAAAATCCAATATATACAATTATTTAAATCCGCTACAACCGTGAACTAATCCAATCGATCCGGAAGCACTAACGCAAACACTTTTCCAACTCGATCAACACGACAACGTCAGTATAAATCGATAACAAACCCAAAATTACCCCGGGGTGATTAAGTACTAGCTTTAAATCCACAAACAGAAAGGTTACCTTCTTTACGATAAGAATAAAAAACAACAACCTTTTGCCCCGCTAAAATCACATCATCTTTTAACCGCCACTCTAAAAAATCTTCCATACTAAAAAAACAAACTAGGCACTTCTCACGTGAAAATACCTACAATCGCAGCCAATATAGATCAACTAAACCCTCAATGATCTTACTTAACAATTTCATTCATAACATAACTGGTCAACATAGAAGTACGCAAAATTACTTAACCGCTTTACAACCTTCTCGCTATCAGACACCATAAGTTTGAATGCAGGGTTGCCAGCGTCAGTACAATCGTACTGAATTCAATACTTTCGTTGTTTTAAAAATACGGAAATACTTTATTCTTATCTTCAACACGTTTTTTGTTATTTAGAATTTATTAGCATCCGAAAACTTAAACGATTTTAATTTACAGTTTTATTATCAATTAAGTTTTAAAAATAGAAACTTTAATAGTTATTTACGATTTACGATATGCGATGGGAAAATTGTCAAACGAGGACGAAGGCCGAGTTTAACCCAGCAAGTATCGTAATATGAAATTACGATACGAATATCGTACAACGTTTTATCTATTATCAGTATTAATTATACAGAGAAATAAATAATTCAATCAGCGAAATGTATTAATCATGGTATTATCCAAGCAGGCGTATTACATAATTGTCATTGTAAAGTGTAATCAAACTCAGATTGTCAATATTGCTTCTATAGACAGTTTTGAAAATAAGTTCAGATCAACATCAAATCAAAAGGATTCCATTATTAATGTTTATAATAAATAGCTTAATAATTTTTTTAGATTTTATTTTAGTAATTATTTTATTCTCACTTTTACTTTACCGCAATAGTGCGGTAACGTGATAGTTTACCGTACTAGTGCGGTAAAGTAAGACATTACGATATCTCATTAAATGACGTAAAGCTTGACATTACATGTTGATGGTAAATATAACTGTTTACGAACAAAATCAGGGTGTAGGTGTATCCACCTACTCTCCTTTGTTTAGGGATTAGCATTATTCACCCTTACCTGCTTTACTTTACTTTTCATTTAACAAGTAAGTCTTCAAAGTAGGATTTGATAATTTTATTCTTCCTAGTATAAGACAGATTTAAGAAACGGTAATCATTTCTGAAAATAACAAATGTGCAATTTTTACTTTAGTTTTTGCCTTAAATCATTTTAATTAAGAAGAGTGTTTAAAATTTAATTTTAATATCGATAGCAATTTTTTAATAAACATTTCTTATTTAGGGTAGTGAAGTTTAGAGGTTAACAGTCCTAATAGAAAAAATACATTTCCATTGGGGTGATTATGGATCGGTAAGTTTAAATCAGCATCGTTAATAATTTTTACAGATTAGTTGCTAATCAGAAACCGACAGAAGAAGCTATGGAAGATAACAAATACAAAGAGAACCACATGCACTGTATGTAACAAATTTATATATTCTAATTTAACACATGTCAAAAGACATAATAACACAGTTGCATATACTAAGAATATGACCAAAGTATTAAAGACACCACCCCTTGACGCATTTGGTATAACTAAGAAACAAAGTAGTTTGGAGATGGAAGTAAAATCTGCTGAATACAAACTGATCATGTTTTTACATGAACATAATCTGCCATTTAATTTAATGGAACACATGTCACAATTATTAAAATCTATTGCTCCTGATTCAGAAGTTGTTAAAAATATTAACTGTTCTCCCGCTAAGCTACTGAACTTACTCAAATCCTAGCGCAAGAGTCGTATGATACTCTCAAAAAAGAATTATCAAACAAATTGTATTCCATCATAATTGACGAAACCACACACATGTCAAATCAACAGTCCCTTGGAATTCTTGTTCGACACTTTGATGATAAAGTTCAAGAAGTTGGGTTTTATAAGACTATTGAGCTGCAATGCAGAAAGTTTAACAAATGCAGTTTTGAAACTTTTGAATAAAAAAGACATCCCAACAAATAATATGATTAGTTTTGCTGCAGATAATGCTGCAGTAATGATGAGGAATAGATCTGGAGTCCAAGCAAAATTAAGGGAAATAAATCTTAATCGATTATAAGTTTTTGTTACGAACGAATAAGTTCAAAAGTAAATATGTACTTAAAAATGATTATTAATTTTATTAAATACATAACTAAAAAGTTTACCTCGAGTAGAATTTGAACCTACGACCTGTACTTTGCTAGAGTACCGCGCTAACCAACTGAGCTATCGAGATTCGAACCCCAATCGATGTAAATTTTGTCTTTATGTATGTAGAATTGACGTAAATTCTAAATATAATGAGATTACAATCAAATTACTTATATTAATGGAATGTGAGCCTGCAATATCGCAAGGATTCACACATACCAAAGCAACTTGACTAATATTAAATTATTATAAGTTGTTTTGTTATGCACGAATAAGTTCAAAAGTAAATATGTAATTAAAAATTATTATTAATTATATTAAATACATAAATAAAAAGTTTACCTCGAGTAGGATTTGCTTGTACTTCGATAGCGCAGTTGGTTAGCGCGGTACTCTAGCAAAGTACAGGTCGCAGGTTCCAATCCTACTTGAGGTAAACTTATTATTTATGTATTTAATATAATTAATAAATCCTAATCTATTTGTCCTAGGATGAACATGCCATTCCATTCATCTAGCTGTATCGGTAGCAGCACTAAAACTGACAAAATCTATTGAAGCATTTTGCAGAAATGTTTTCAATCATTTGTCCAACAGCAGCCAACGATCAGAAGGATTGCATGAATTTCAACAGTTTAAAGCCTGCAAAAATGTTGCATCCAAGTCAAACGCGATGGTTGTCCCTTCAAGTATGTTAAATTTTTTCAGGTTTTGTAAATAATCTTTTTTAATAAAATTATGTTTTAGGCTGTTGTTAATCGAATATTGCATTCATGGGATAGTCTTAAATTATATTTTACCAAGGCGCATTAGGTGATCACTTGAAAAACTCTCACAATCTAAATACACCGATTGTAAAGACTATTTATTATTTTTAACATATATTTTAGATATAGTAAATCGGCTTAACCTTGAATTTCAATGTGAAACTCCGAAAATTCATCAACTTTCTGTACAGAACAATTTTGTGAAATTTTATAAAGCAAAGAAATAGGCTTTTAAATTAATACATGTGAGAACATATAGCATGCTAAACATTTATTAAAGTTTGTCATAAAAAAAAGGAAAAGTCCACGTATTACATTCCCGCTTTCCGAGCTCCTTCAGCCACAATCATGGCTTCCCAGCATACATATTACATACATTACGTATATATGCATGGTGGGATTAAGGATGGGTGTAGTCAGGATAGGATCGGAAGGAACGAAGTTAGAGTTCTGAGGGGGAAAATACTACCCTAGCAATCGCCTAAGTAGCTGCACATGGTGTGCATATACGCAGTGAACATTCTGCTACATGTGTATGAGGAAAACCCCCCGAAAAAACCTCATACAAGGTAGACGGTAACGGGAATCGAACCCATTACCTCCCGAATGCTAAGCAGATCGTGTCACCACTACGCTACCAGCTCGGTGTCATAAATGGAAACCATCCCAAACGTTATTAAAAGCAAACATTAGTTATAGATAAGTGCATTCTAATAGTTTTACTAAACAACTCGTTTTTTAAACTTATTCGTTCATAACAAAAACTTATAATAAAATAAACGTGTTTACTATATGTTTAATTTTACTATATTATGTTAGGATTTATTTGTATAATCTATTTTTTTTTTATATGCTCCTTATATTTGGGGTGTTTTATTATTATACCAAAAGTATGCTGGTATTAGATGGTTCTCACTAACCTGAAGTCTGATTATATGTCAAAATTAATTTAACAGTTGCCACATTTAATTGAAATGAATAGTATCCACGGATCACTGTATAATAATAATAACGGATATTTAAAAAATTCTCATTTTTAATGCTTAAAAAAAGGCAACATATGTCAATAACGTGTTTAAAAAAAATTAATCAAATTTGACGTTAGTGAAAATTGAAAAATATTATACCAACTTTGTAAAAATCTAGAAGGAAGATAAACAAAAAAGATTATACAAGTTATTCCATAAATTGAACTAATTTCCAAAGTACTTAATAGAACACTATATGTCGGTACGTTGTCAATCCATTCAGTACTATTTCATACTACTTTACACATTTTAGTTTTGCTTCATCCCAAAACAAACCAATGTCATAAACATGTAATATAAAACAGAGCTAAAATGTAATACATGAAAACAAACCCATTTCCTTCCTACGAAATCTCGAAAGCAACATTTTTAAATAATATACTCGGAAAGCTAACATTTAGTTAAAATTCTACACATGATATCCTAAATATACACCCAAGATATGATACATGTTCTTGGTCTAAATTGCTTGAAAGCTGCGAAACTGAAGAGATCGTTTCATTAAATACAATATCATTAAACCATGAATTTTATGTGTATGGCTCACATAACTTTACGTACATTTTATAATATTGCTTCTTCAGTTCAGTAATAGCAAATTGTAAATCAAGGTCAATTAATAAAAAAAAACAAAAATATATGATTACACTTAATAATTTTGTGTATTGTGTATATACTCAAAGTAAATCACAAACTACAACATTTAGTTGTCTGTCCATTTTCCCAAGCAACAAGTTGAGTAATATGCACCCTCAAATTACAGCAAATACTTTTTCACCAGTTTAGTTCTCCTACTTTGTTCGTAAAATAGAGTTTTAGATTTCTCCACCAAAAATAAAGAGAAACCTTGGATATATAAAAAAGACTACTTAGAAAGCTTAATAGGGTTTTGTCTGTTTATATTATGACGCAAAGGAACGTTTTTCGTCACACTGCGTTACTATTAAGATCAGTGGAATTGTATTTAGTGTTACACCAATATTAAGTAATTTATAGACAAATTCATGAAAACCTACAACGCAAAACATACAGAAAGTATCATTTTAAAATTCCCTGCCAAATGTAATCGTTAAAAAGAAAGCATGATTATCGTTAACGAGTGAATTAATAAGAATGATACTACACATCCTTTGCAAAAAAAATTATATTAAGACACACTTTTAAAGCTAGATGCATATATCACAAGCTACGCTTCTTAGCCTTTCTTATTCATTTTTTTTTTTGTGAAGTTAGATAATATGACGGCAAAAGTTCTTCAAATTTTCCAACAAGAAATATAGTCGAGGTCCATTCTGATAGGGCACAATTTTCTTTAATCAAATTTCTACCTTTTCTTATACTCGGACAAATAATATTAAAAGGCTGTGAGTTAGTCAACTTCAAAGTTTCTCCATCTTGAAATTTAATATTCACTTTAAATTTATTACACAGAAACGCATTGAAATATTTTTATATAAGTACATACATGTACCAACATATATAATTGAAACAGTTAGTAATGCTCTAATAATAAAAAGTAATACATATACATTCAATCCTTTTTATATTTCTACACGTTAATCTAAATATGAAAATCCTAGCAACTTCACATTAATCAAATCTACAAAATTTAATTAATAATTTCAAGCTTATTATCCACAGAATAATATCTAATTAGTTCATACGCATATTTCAATGAAGAGAAGTACCATTGGATAACACCCTCATATGAGAGGTAGTTTCCATAGCCTCTGGAAAAGGGACTGATAGATAAAGTATATATCTCTTCAAGTATATATCTCTTCATACTATAAGTGTTTCGTTTTACATTTCATTTAAAATTGAAGTAATGTAATTATTTTATATATTTCAACAGGTTAATATTATTTGGCAACTGAAACTCATTTACTAGAGCTATTTCAGCTTCAAGCAAAAGCGTTGCCCACTAGAAATATTTTATCAAATGGTATAAGTAGGGATCTTGTAAAAAATACCGCGCCTCAACTTACTAAGGAATTCTATGAAGAAAATCCTCACCTTATGTAATTTAGAACGTAACTAAAGCATTAGCATTTAAAGTTGTGGTTTTGTAACAGTACCGGCTGGCCAAATAAGAATGCAAAGTGCTGTTTCTCGGAAACTATTCGTCGTAGAGAGTTGCGGTAAAAAATTTTATTATTAAAGTGGCCAAAAAAAGACCGTGAAAAATATTTTCAAATTTGTAAGATTACCGCCAGTGGTCGTAACCGCCATCCTAAACCTTTAAAGTGATTTTTTACTGAAATTATATGCTTTATAAAGCTCAGTTTTATTCGAGTAATTTTTGTTTGCGTATCTACTAAAATAAAGTGGTTTAAAAATTATAAAATGATAAAATTTTTCAATGAATCTTGAAAAAACACAAATAAGAATAAATACCGGTGTAATATCAACTTTTTCAAATTTTATAATAACTAAATTTTCTTTCTCCGATACTTTAGGGTACGAATACGATATCGATATACGGTTTTCACTAACCTATTTAGGGATGTCATCTCATCTCATTTTATGAAAAAAGTCATATTGTTGCATTTAATTTTTACAGAATTTTGCAATTTTCTGATATTATATCAAAAACGTGTTCTAGCGGCATCACTACAAATTAGACATATTACAGGAAGATGGATTTGATGGAGCATTAAATGCTCTTTCCAACGAGACTAAGTTTATAAAAATCAGTTCAGTCGTTTAGGAGTTACAGCTGTTTATTTAATCACCCCCACCACTGTATTTTAATAAGTTCATCAAACTAAAATTACTGAAATAAAGCTGAGTTTTAAAAGCATATAATTTTTTAGTACATTTACTAGGTGGATTTCAGTAAAAATCACTTTAAAAGTTTTTGATGGCGGTTACGCCCTTGGCGGTCATTTTGCAAATTTGAAAATATTTTCCACGGTCTTTTTTTGACCACTTTAATAATAACAATTTTTACCGAAACTCTCTACGACGAATAGTTTCCGAATAGTTTACATATTGACGGCAATATTAATATTAGAGGCTTAAATGATGTTAAAAATCCGCTAAAATACCTTATTTCGAGATTACATCTAATATTTTATTACATACCCCGTGTGCAAAAATTAAAACGTGTGGTTCTAGAACAGCTGAAACCAAATACACATCACTAAATAAACTTTTAACGTCAATTATATTTTTGCATTCGTTTGCTAAGTAATAATACTTATCATTGGGTTAATTATTTATTAAAGTTCAACGGCTACCAGTTTTGTCGACACCACCTGTTACTTCGAAATCGAAAATTAAATTATCCTTTGATTTCTGAAATAATATGTTTTGTAATTTGTGATCACAATATATTATATCCATTTCAATCAAAAGCATCTTTAATCTCCGTACATATTTTATTTAGGGTTATATTTGTAAATGTAATTTAGGTTGGGAATGTTTTCATAATAGAAGATAGTAACAGTAGCACATGCTTTTTTTAAATGACTAAAGTAACACAAAAAACATGTATACCACTCGCTGGGCATGTTATGACACATTTTCTACTGTAGTAATATAAATTACCAGTACATAAGTAATATAATACAATTGCCATGTATCAAATTTCGCATTAAATAACTTAGAAAAGTGAAAAGAAAAAACATTAAACCTTCCCCATACCAAATCATTCTGATTAAAATATTGCTTGTAAATTGTCAGCGCAAAAAAAAACACAATAACCAATTTTTATTACAATTATTACCCTTCCCGTTTATTTTCATAATTCTGGTTTACGTAAGTAAAATCGCGCCACTTGAAACCATTTTCTACCACAAGCGAGGAATTTACGTACGAGCACTGACGAAGCTTTTCTATCACAGGCGTTACAAGCCCGTGGTATCGTTATTGGTTCGTATGCTCCATATATTCTTGATTCCACGTCCTTTTGCCAACACCTTCAAATTTATTAGAAATAATTTTATCGAAAAGACACTGACAAGAGTATTTAATACGAATTTTTCTAGACATCCTCTTTAAATTAGGATCTCTTTATGCGCATCCTAAAAATGTGGAGTTGATTCTCGTAGGGAATGATTATACGCAACATAATCTTAAAAACACGTTTGCAAATTAGCAAGAAAATTAAACATGGAATAAGATATTAACCGCGATTTTTTGTTGGCAATTTGGAATAATGCTCTTTGCAGGTCCACACTCAGCACGGTGAAATAAATAAAAGGAAATTAAATATTTAACAATAAACACAAGTCACCGAAATTTTCATACGCACATACTACCACTACTAAAATAAATGTTGCTGATACATTTACTTTGTTTAATTATGTCTCCGCAACACTTTCACTTTTTTTCGTCGAGCTCACTGATGAGAGAGAATTGCCACTAATTCGTTAGACATTTTGTAGTCGCAGAGGATGTTCTAATTAAAACAATAAATTATTAAAACGTTTGTTTTTTAGGAAACACCACCAACCACATTCATTATGTTCTTCAAACTACAGTTATTGAAAAATTTCAAATCCCTTGTTTGGCAAAAGTATATCGCAAGAGAGGCCGCCTATCATGAAAAACTACACAAAACAAACCCAATTTTAATTAAAACTATAAATTAATAAAAACATTTTTTATTTTTAACAAAGATCACGACATTCATTAAGTTCAGTCAAAGAAACCAAAACATACAGAAAAAACTAGTAGCCAACAAGCACATGCACAAATAAGTACACACTTCAATACGTAAACTTACAAACATAACAAACAAACTAAGAAAACAGCAATTAAGCGGGCGCACAAGTGCAAAAACATGTGAACCCCGTAAACACACTAACACCCAATCAAATGTTAACAAAAAAATCCGAGTTTGTGTGTGTATGTCTGTGTGCGCGCTCGCCCTTGTGCGTGTCTTCGCGTACGTGGAAGTGCGTGTGCGTACGTGCGCGTGCGTGTGTACTTGTTTGCACGATTGCGCGAGTGGAGATAATTTTACGAGTATAAGCAGAATTGTGAAGTAAGGTCCAAAATTGCGAACACCCGTAAAAATTGTTTCTTGAATGTGAAACAAAATTTTATGCTGACGTTATGAATTTATTAAAATGTTTTTGCCAATATCGTAACGTATCAAACGGTTCTAACATCTATGACAGCTGTCAGCTAATGAGCATGTATGAAAAATCAGTGGTGGCAAACTAAAAATTTTAACATTTTGCCAACCTAGGCCAGAAACAATGTGTTTCTGAACAATGGTGAGGAATTCCGAACAGACACACAATAATTTTACGTAAATTCGCAAGAAACAGTAATGTTACCCGGCCTTGGGTCTTGTGCGCGGGTCAATGTTCGGATAGGATCGGTTACATTCGGGAAATTTGGAGTGAGGGTCGCCGTAACAGCCTCCGCTGAAAGTCTTGTGTCGCAAAATTTTACCTATATGAGGTATCTTTTCGAAAAATAACCGAAAATACGTCGATTATAGAACTTGCCGTTTTCAACCTAAGAGCTCCAGCCCGTACCATCTTGCTAAATGTAACGATAACCGTCTATATATAATTATAATCGTCATTATATTTACTTAGATTTCTCATATCACAAAGATCCGACTGCCTGCTATAGCTCAAAAATGTCACACACACACAATGTACCTGTTTCGTGTAAATTTCTCACTACAGGTTTATGCATAGTGTATGTTCCTTGTTTCTGTAACCACGCTCTAATATCTTCCCTAGGGGCATTTTTATAAATTTAAGCTCCTATTTTGGCAGAGGTATTTCTGCTAAGACAGAACTTGTATGCAAAGCTGTCTTATGTGATGGTATGACCACCCCTTATAAGTAAAAACTCGAAAATTAAAAAAAATAGTATTCTAATAAGAACCCACCATACTTAACTTGATTATAAAATCTAAGACCCTTTCTGCTAAGACAGAACTTGTATGCAAATTCATGTGATAAGACAACTTAGTAAACTCGAAAATAAAAAAAGTATTCTAATAAGGACCATATACTGATTATAAAATCTAAGCTTTTTAAAGATCTATTTCTGATAGGACACATATGCAAACAATACATTGAGGCGAAATCTCTTGAGGACACATACATCACATGAAGATCCTGTTCACGCTTTAGAAAACATACTATTGGCTCGAAACTGGATAAAGATAAACTGCAAACCCAACCTTCAGTGTTCCACCTATCCTAACAATACGGCCACCTTTTTTGAAACACCCTGTATATGCGAGCTAATAAAAAGCGCCGTAAGACATTTCTTTTGTTTTCAAGGTCGAAGCATTTTAGAAATACATTGCTAATGTTGTTTATTATGCTCATTAATTGAGTTTCGCTTTCGAATTGTAAATTTTCAAACTTTACTAACTATGGAGAAAAGTATTACTACATATTACAGAAATAAGTGTAAGAGTACAAGTTGTTCTCTACTTCATCACAGTAGTTACGATAAATTTTAATTTTTCAATTAGGATTAAATTTAATTGAGAGCACCAATACCTTCGATTAATATCAAAACTTAATTTACATTTAATTACATACAGTGCGCGTCAAAAGTATGGAATAATGAAATTCTATCTTGCTGTTGTAATAATTGAAAAACTGCTTGATACACCAAATTGATTTTTTGCATTACATACAATTTGCTATTAGTTTTAATTTTCCAACTGTGTTCGTTTTCGGACAATCACATCACATATTTTTAATGACTACCGTCCATCTTTTTGCATTTTTAGATTTCAATTTCAGCAATTTCTAGCACTATACTCTTCGCACCAATAGTCTTTACGATATTAAGAGTTCGAAAAAGAGGTCTAGTTGTAAACGTTACATAATTTTTAATAGTAGGTTAGTGTGAAATTTATCTGTGACTTTTGAGATTTAATTTTGAATTTTAATTATGACGCGTCTAAAACCTCATTTGAGTTTGACTTTTACAGTGACAATAGTTTAACACTTAATCGAAGATGAAATAATAGAAATTTTGTGGAGATATAACACGTACTCAAAAAGAATTTTGCAACTATTTTAATGAAAAATATCCTAAGGGTCAACCGTTAGTAAAATCATCAGGAATTATAAAGCATTATGATGCGTAAAAGATCACCGAAAAGTTGGACGACCTAAAATAACAGTAGATATGGAAATTGACACGTTACTAGAGTTGCACGAAAACCTTTTCCTCCGCAAATAAGCATATTTACCAAAGTTTCACAAGTGGCATCCATACAAAGAGTAATTACTTCACGGATTAAGTGATGCTCAACGTCGAGTCCAATTTTGTGAGCGACTGGTGCAACTTTGCAATGCGGACAAGAGCTTTGCGTACCGATTTTTATTTAACGACGAAGCAACTTTTTGTCTAAACGGGACCGTAAACAGATAAAACAGTCGCTATTGGTCTGACCACAATCCACAATGGATGATGAAACTCATTCACAATTTCCAGAAATTCTAAATCTTCGGGCTGGAATAATAGCTGACCAAACCATAGGCCCCATTTAACCTAATGACGTGTTCAAATGGCGGACGAGCATTTATATAACGGTAATACTGTTGAGTGTGGACTTTGCTTTACATTCTCAAGGTGAAAATCATTTTAAAGTGTGTGTAGATAAAATTTATATAAGCAGGCAAGGTGGCACTAACGATACTACCAGTTAATGCGAAACTACAGTTAGAGGGGAAATTACATTAAGTGTGAGATTAGATTTTTGTTATTCGGGTCTAATTTCAAGTTTAGTTATATTTGTTATTGCATTGTATAAGTATTTAAAGGTAGTTGAGCATTTTGGTTTTTTGCACGCTGTAAGTTAAATCAGGCTGTTATTTTTTCAATTGAGAGCTGGCTTTGCAAGTTGTAAACTATATCAATTTGGTATTTTTGAATTGTGGTTGGTTTTAAGAAGCTATAAGTTAAACCAATAAGTATTTTTGACCTGTAAGCTGGTTTTCGCAAACTGTAAGTGATGATTTCATTGAATGAGATTGATTTGGTTGATTGATTGAAATTGATCTGATTGTTTGGCTTGATTAATTTGATTAATTGATTTGTTTGTTTGTTTGAGAAAAAGACGAGAGAGACGAGAGAGACGAGAGAGAGAGAGAGAGAGAGAGAGAGACGAGAGACGAGAGAGACGAGAGAGACGAGAGAGACGAGAGACGAGAGAGAGAGACGAGCGAGAGAGACGAGAGAGACGAGAGAGACGAGAGAGACGAGAGAGACGAGAGATACGAGACGAGAGACGAGTACTATCAACTTCTATTACAGAAAACAATCGCTAGTTTAAAAATACACCACTAGATGGCGATAGACAAATTCAAATTTCGCGCAAAAATATACTATAGGTGGAGAAAATGTTCATTAGGCCATACACAACTAGATGGAGCTACAAACAAATTCAAATTTCGCGCCAAGAGAGCCACGACAGGAAGACGCAGACCCTAACACAAGTTCCTATACCTGTCTCACAAGTTAGCATTAGGGCCCTTATTAGAATACTATTTCCAGCCAAGGGGGCCACGACAAGAGGGCACAAACCCTAACACAAGTTCTCAAGGCTGTCTTACAGGTCCCTTATTCAAATTCAAATTTTCCGCAGAATAGGTTAAGTTCTGAACAATAGATTTGGTTCTGACCTTGGCTACCCCAAGGCCAACTCCAAGGGTAAGCCCAAGGGCAATTCCAATGCTAAGCTCCAAGATCAACCTCAAGGTCAAACCCTAGGTCAGCATCAAGGTCAAACCACGCCCTTACGTGACCGTCAAGGTCAAATTACGTCCTCCAAGTGGGCGGGCAGTGGACGGGGCCTGTGACGTCACAAAAAACCAAATGACGGCGCTAAACCAAACTTAATATCCAAATTTAATGTTTACCATGAATTTTAAAACTTCTTTCTAAAAAATAGAAGTAATTAAATTATCAAATAGATATATCTGATAGTAACTGATTAAAAATTAAACCATTTACAACGTTTCGACCAAATATGTTAAGAGTATAAATAATAATGTTGAAGCAAATATGTATTAAAAACTGCATCTAGCGTTGCAAGGTACGTTCAATCCAAATAACCAATATAATTTTCCTCCACCATTTAAAACTTCTAAAAAGCAAATTACACTTAACATTGATTGTAAATATTTTTGACCATCAATTGTTTCGATTCAGCGTAAGGAAATTTTAACAACGAATTGGTATTTTCTTTCTTTTGCTTCTGTGTTATGGCCTTATTGTAGCATTCTACAAGAAGTGTTAATTTTAGACTATACAATTATTGGTGTTACGGAATTTTACTACATTAATCAATATCCGGTAAATCTTTAATGGATACTTTCAAAATCTACTAATTAAGTTATATAACAAATTAAAAATTTATTTTAATTAAAATTTACGAGATTTAAGGGTAATAGGTTATTTATACCAATTAATCATTCTGTATACTGATCAACATAGCTTACTGCTAAACCAAACATAAAAAAATAAACATTTATTGATTAACAAAAATTAATATTAAATATTTATTGAAATGTAACTGACATTCTTCATATATTTTTAATGTCGAAATACATTCGTGCTAATGCTAATATACATTAGAGCACTGTCCTTTAATTAAAGGTGCCAATTAACGTTAACGATGAATTCCAGCGTACTGATTGTAACTTGTTATTACACAAAGATAAATCAATTATATCTTCGTAACAGCCTTGCACTTAATGACATTGTGACCGTTATCAATAAGTTTACTAATGAAATAAAGGGTAATATGTAGATATGTACTGTGCAGATTGTCAATAAATCATTAGTAATAACGCTTGCTCATGG
The DNA here is from genome assembly GCA_036346205.1 of Vesta saturnalis. NCBI lineage: Eukaryota > Metazoa > Arthropoda > Insecta > Coleoptera > Lampyridae > Vesta > Vesta saturnalis. The sequence continues at coordinate 189,940 of JARFJB010001907.1, read as the reverse complement.
TAGTAGCTAAAAACACAGTTAGATTTATAAAATTCAGTAAATACAGATCTGTAACTTTTCCGTCCATCCTTGTAAACAACACTAGTGTACACATTTTAAACAGAAATAAATCATCAGAGATTAACAAGTGTTAAAAATAATAATTGTCCCTAAAGTACTAACCGAGTTAAATAATATTAGAGATGATTGCAAACCACAAAGCATGTAAGCACTAAAACAAACACTACGGGCACAAATTAAAAAGACATGTAACTTAAATTACATGAAAATTCGGGTATTTAGAGCTTAAGCAAACTGCGCTTCTCCACTTTATTAAAGGCACATGTTATGAAATACTTTTATTGCATCATTTTTGAATAATTTTCAGCATAATGTTCAGTTTTCCATTTGTTCAAATAATATAAAAAATAAGTCGAACTAATATTTTTTAAAATAATCGCAGATTGTATACCATTTTTAAATTTTACCTACGACCATTACGGTAAATAGTGAAAAACACACAGTCCACAATCAATGTAAGATGTCTATAACGCACGGTAAAAGAAAACGTACAGCTGTAAAATAAGTCGCACAGCTTCCCTAGCAACCACTTAGCAACTGTAGATAGACGTTACCATTTAATTCAAAATTTATTATTTACATATTAGACGTTGAATTTTATTCTATATATAAATGGTAGATAACATTTATTAGACATAGAATTGCATTTAATATTAAGAATTATTTGGAATTATATGATTATTTGTTGTTTCCTTCAACCCGCTTCCTTTGGCTTTCTGGATGTATCATAATAGTAAACATACATATGGAATAAGCCGTCAAACCATCAAAATTAAGTAGGCCGCGATAGAGATTTGCGAACGAACATCAAGAACTGCCAATAAACTTCGCATTTTATTAACCTTAAAACTGGTTTTTGTGTGTATAAAGTTCTGTTCAATTAAAAAATGACGAGTGACAGTGAAATAGATTTAACTCTACCCAATATTACTGAAATCGCAGAAATAGCCAAAAGCAACTTATTAATACAATTAATATAAATCATAATATAAACATTGCAAGCTATTCCAAATTACAAGCCCTACGTAAAAGAAAATCTGAGGGATTTAAACCCAAAAAATCCCAAATTTTAACAAACGAGAACATTAACAACTTCCTACAAAATGCACCACATGATAAATATTTATTTATGAAGTAAAATATATTGTGCTCAATAGACTGACAGATATGTAAATTTTAATTTTCTTTTAGGTTGTTCTTATAATTAGTATAAGCGGTGCCTGCAGAAAACAAGAATTACGTAATATAAAACCATCGCATGTTGAAGATACAGGAAAAAATCTAGTTATTAAAATTCCTGATTCAAAAACTAAACGATAACGTTCTTTTGTGGTTTCAGAATATTTTATTCCAACGTAAAAAAATATATTAACCTTCGCACTGCAGTAAATGAGGCTACAGAATTACCTGTTTTTCTAAACTACGTGAACGGAAAATGCACTGGGCAGTGTGTTGGTATTAATCAAATAGGGAACGTACCAAAACAAATTGTTATATACCTGGGACTACCAGACGCAGCAGCTTATACAGGACACTATATCCGGGGCTAGTCTTAGTCTGGGACTATTCTTGTTGACGCGAGTGGCGATCTATTAGACTTAAAAAAACACGGCGGATGGCAGTCATCGACCGTAGCTGAAGGTTAAGTATATAATTCTCTAAATAATCAAACAAACAATTAATCTAAAATAGCATCTGATATAGAAGGTACAAGTAATAGTGATGACAATGAAAATGAAAATGAAAATTTACTAAACACAGCTAATAATGTAAATCTTTCTTACGCTTCAACAAGCAAAAGAACCGATTTACCGTTTGTATTTAACAACTATACAATTATGTAATTAAATGTTATACAATAAAATTATTAAATAGTACATTAGACAACAAGGGATTGAAGTGACTCATTTAATCCCGCGAATAGAGTTTGTTGGTCGAGGGCTTTATCCCGAGACCAACAACTATTCAAGGGATTAAGGAACTTCAATCCCGTGGTAGCTACACTATTTTTTGCACTTCGTGAAATAATAATAGGAATAATGATATTATTTTCTGAAAATTAAAATATTACAACTATGATAAATTTAAATTATTAGAAAATTCACTTTGACAAAGAAGCTACGCTATTCAAGGCTAATGAAATTTAGATGATTCAATGCCATAACAACGAGTAAATAAATAATAAACAACATTCGCCATTGTGAAAACTTAGTCTGTTGACGCGGCTGAAGAGGCTGTTAACCAACTATTGCCCTCAAAATTCAGAAAAGTTTATGAAGAATCTTATGAAGATTTTATAATATGGTGCCGTCAAAAGAAGATACAAAATCACACCAATGAAAATTTCTTTTTAGCATATTTCAATGAAAAAAGCAAAACTGTACGTGCTTCCGCCTTGTGGGCGAATTATATTTCATGGTGAATTCGATGGTAATGGTGAAAAGTAATATTGACATATCCCAATATCCGAAATTAAAAGCTTTTATAAAAAGAAAAATGACGGCTATAAGCCAAAGAAGTCAAAAGTTCTTACTGATGAACAAGTCGATCAATTCCTAATTCAAGCTCCAGACGACGATTTTTTAATGGTTAAGGTGAGTAATATAACGTCTATAAATTTTTTGATAGATATTTTGACACTGTGTTCAATTTTTAGGTTGCACTAATCATGGGTGTAGCAGTAGCGTGTAGAGGAAAGAATTAGTTGAATTATCAATCCACAATGTTACAGATTTGGGTTACTCTATCTCAGTTAATATAAAAAATACAAAGAACAATATTGACCGAGTATTCGTTGTTCAGAATTCAGTAAATATTTTATAAAATTATGCAGAAATCACATTGCTTTAAGAAAACCTGACACAAACCATTCACGATTTTTTGTCCAATATAAAGACCGGAGATGTTCAACTCAACCCATTGGAAAAAATACCTTTGGAAAACTACCCCAAAGAATTGCAACTTTTTTGAAACTTCCTGAACCCTCTTTATACACCGGTCATTGTTTTCGACCCACGTCGGCGTCTTTATTAGCCAATTCTGGGGCAAATGTCGACGATCTCAAAAAACACGGAGGTTGGAAGTCTTCTTCAGTGGCTGACGGATATGTTGAAAGCTCCATAAATAACAAAATAATTATAGCAGAAAAAAATTTTGGGCATGAAAATGAAAAAAAAAATTGATAAATAAACACATCTATCGTTTCAACATCATTCAATAATGTTCTTAATTCTAAGGACAACGATTTTGGTAAATTTTTTAACTTTAAGAACTGTACAAATGTAAATATATCCGTAAATGTTAATCAAAAGTAGATGTTATCTTAAATGTTAATTGCTGATTTTTATTAATAAAATTATTATTTAGTAGAGTGAATTATTTATTTTTTAATCCTCGGAGGATTAAATTATTTTTTAATCCCTAGAGATTAAAAGTAACACTTCAGTCCCCGAAATGGGGGAACCAAATAGTACTTTTGATCCACGAAGTGCAAAACATATTTTATTGTTGATGTTGGTAAAGTATTCTTAATAACATTAGTAATACAAGTAGAAGCTGATCGTAGATAAAGTATAGTACGTAACACCTGTTGTAAAGCATCTTACGCACTCACGGAATTACGCACTCGCCGCTACGCGGCTTCGTGCGTAACTTTTCCATTCGTCCGTAAAAGCTTTTTACAATACACGTTACGTAATATACTATTACATGCTATAGTTCGTAAAATAAATAACTTTCAGTTCCGGATTAGCGCTTATATTTACATTGCTCGTCAGAATATACATCCTTCTCGTTCTAACACATTTGAGGTAGAACGTAGAGCTTATTCAATAGGAGAAGTATCTACGTTCCACCTCAAATGACATGTGTTAGAACGAGAAGGATATATACACGGACGAGATGTGTAAATCCGAAACGGAAAGTTATTCATCTTATGAACTATAGCAATAATTTTGCGAATGTTTTTAGTAATTTTAAGAGCGTTTTTTATTCAACGATGCCATTTTTAAGAAAATTATTTAATATGCTGTACCCAAATCGAGATATATGTGTAAACTAATTTATTGTGATTTATAAACAGGGTCTGTGCTTTGCAAACGTCATACGTATATAGATGATAATAATTTTGTTAACCTATTCGTCTACTTTTACGTTTTAGCATTAGCAATACCACAGCTTAATGAGTAAGCTGTGACAACACCATTACAAAATCATTTAGCAATAATAAGCAAATTAAGAAGTTAGTTTCTAATCAATCTAAATTTGAGGGATAATTTATACATTTACACTACAAGCAATCAAGATTAAGTCAGTTGCAAAATTTTTCATAACTCACGGCATAGTGAAACTTAATAATATAATACAATATGAAGCTATGTAAATCGCCTCATTAAGACTAACAACACTGAATAGTAGCGATTACATGCATACATGTAGATTTACATTCTATTACATATATATATATATATATATATATATATATATATATATATATATATATATATATATATATATAAATCATAGGTTTAACGTCCCAAAAACCGAGTTAGTAGGTCAGTGGAAGCAGGATTTGCTAAGTATTCGGGAGGTAATGGGTTACCGTTACCGTCGGCCCTGTATGAGGTTTTTAAATATACAACGACACGATCACTGCGTATAAGGACATCATATACGCCTATCTAGACTAAATATATTTATATATTTGAGTTTTGGTTGAAACTAAACATTTTCTGTTTTTATATTTTTAAATGTTATTTATTTTCTGATTCAGTATTATAAGTGTTTTGTAACTGTGGTTTCATTATTGTGTTTACCGAGAGTTGCGTTCGTTCGTCTAACGAACTAAGGTTACCAATGTTTCTTCGTAGTTGGGTTGGAATTTTCTATTAAGTTTCACGAAGTAGAGCGTATTCTTGACCATAGACTCGTTTTCTCCCGAAAAGGTGTGATAATGCCTAGCAGATAGTGTGCTAATGGATGACAGAGAGAATTCCTCGAGCTCACAATTGGTAAACACAATAATGGAACTTCGGACAATATTCATTAGAACAACATACTTCCAAGTAGAAGACAAATTCTACCAACAAGAGCTTGGAATGGCAATGGGTTCCCCACTATCACCCATAGTAAGCAATATACACATAGAAGAATTCGAAGACCAAGCAATATCCGAATTCACAGAAAAACCAAGGATGTGGCTTAGATACGCGGACAATACCTTTGTAGTTTGGCAACACAGCTAGCATAAGCTAGTTGAATTGCTAAATCATCTCAATAACAGCGCGCTCTCGATAAAATTTAAAACGGAATATGAGTAGGAAAAAAACTGCCATTACGGGACGTACTTGTAAACAGGAATGACAACACTTTGACGACAAGTGTATACAGGAAATCCACCCACACAGGAGGTACCTACACAACAACTCCAATCACCACAAACCATAATCATGGAAAAACCAAGGATGTGGCTTAGATACGCGGACAATACCTTCGTACTTTAGCAACACGAGAAGCATAACCTGGATAAATTTTCAAACCATCTAAATGGAGCACCCTCCATACAATTTACAACCGAATTAGAGTCGTTGAAATAAATGAAATAATGTTAATCATTATTTCATTTATTTCAATTTCCACTTTGTAGTTTGGAAAGTCGTGCATTGTTCCACACCAGATATTTTATTATATATTGTATTATACAGGGTGGTGATCTGGACAATGCAGCATAGGGATTTCATTTCAAAATTCTTGATGTGCTATTACTGGAGGCTCCCTAAACTATTATAGAGGAAACGTCTATGTAGGTTTTTCATTAAAATTATGCATCCGTATCCACCCCCGCTTTCCATTCCTCAAATTAGAAAAAGTGGAAAATGGAAACGTCGCCTATAGAAAAATCCCTGATGTAGAATTGTAACGAACAACCTTGAATTTATCGAGGGTAATACCATAAGAGCTGGCGTTTATCCGGACAAACCTTCATTTTGAACGAAAGCATTGTTGCTTGGTAATTTACGAGAGCATATAACAAGGTACAATCGCAACGCCGAAGATGTAGCGATTTTACCTTTTGTTATTTGCTCGAGTCGTATTACCTAAATGCAACAAAGCTTGAGTTTTGTCAAAATAAAAGTTTGTCCGGGGAATAAACACAAGCCCGAATAATATTTGGTAAGACAATTTTATGAATTATTTAATTAAAAATAATAAACTATATTTTAAGCGTTACTGACAGAATTTAACTATCGTTACCATGAAAACATTAACATATAGTTCATCAATTTGCAAACATACCTACTAGCAGTTTATCCGATGTCAAAATGACAAAACGTATACTAAAATTCATTATTTTTGACAGATGAATTAAATTACAGTTCGGCGTTTATAAATTAAAAATAACATTAAATTTTGTTCTTGCAAAATAAATTTAACGTTAGAAAAAGTAAAAATGATAATGTAGTTTTATTCAGGAAATAGTTCTCGTTAGATAAGTTCGTTGTTTAGCGGAAAATATCCTGAAGGGGCAATCCTCATTAGTACGAAGATTGACAGGTTAGTGCAGAAACTTAAACCTATCGGCACAGTACTAAATTATTATAGGTGGAACAACAATAATGAATAAAACTTACAAGAAGATACAGAGGAAATTGGGAATACTTTTCATGTGTTGGCGGTTGTGGCGGAAAATCCTAGGTTTACGGAAAATTGCAAACGACGTCGGGTTGCATCAGAGTAAAGCATTAAGGATTTAAAAAAGCACCAGTAACACCAAGATTTATGAGACGGTTATGTGGAGAGGAGGAATGCATTTTGCTTCCAAATGATGAAAAAATGCAAAAAAGACAGGGAATTTTTACAAAATATTCTGTTTACAGCTGCAGCGACGTTCACACTGTATAACGAACCCAACGTACAAAACTGTAAAATGTGCGCACGGAAGAATCAACACCACCTTCTACAAATTACAACCCAAAACACTAAAGCAGTTAATGTCTAGGCGGGATTATTAGGTCATCGTATCATAGGACCGTTAATCTTGAATCAAAAGAGCTCCTGCAAGAACCAATAGCTCTAGCAGTGGCTGAAGTTTCTAGGGACGACAAGAGATTTGCTTCCAGAGGATGGTTGTCCTACACAACAGTCGTAATGTGCGTGGATTTTTCAATGACAGTTTTTCCCATAAGGTAATTGTTAAATCTTACACAATACATTGGTCTGCTAGGTCCCCCAGTGTTTCTACCAAGTGATATTTTTCTATGGGGCCATTTAAAATTGAAAGGTAGTGGTGATTTGTTTGGCAATCTTCATTTGTTGTAATATGTGTACATGGTTTGATTGTGTCATATCTAATGACTAAATGAAATCGCTCTTGCTGTTTGATTTCATAATTATATAATAAAATGGAAAGGAGGGGTACATACGGATGCATAATTTGATTCTCTACAAAAAACCTAAATAGACTTTTCCTGCAGAATAATTTGGGGAGCCAATAATCGCACATTAAGGATTTTGCATGGTAATCACTATGCCGCCCTGAAATAACATCGATATAAATGTGTTTATATAATTAATTTAGTTTTATATTAATATATAAAATCTCCAGTAAGGGTATGGAAATATAACTAGCGTTATAATTACTGAACCTCAACAATTTTTAATAAATAGAAAACTAAATGAACTTGTCATAGGATGTCGCAACAGTCGCAGGTTATGGAACTGAATACGCGGTTGCGCTTGTTTGTTGAGACATGCTTATTTTAAATTTATTAAAGGGATATGATTTCCGGATTTGTAACCAAGAGGGGGTTGATATTATAGGATGTTTTGGTATATATTTTGTTTATAAACACATAATTATTAAATGCGCTAAGTGATTCTCTGAAGTATACCATTTTCTTCTGCCATTGCAGAGCTTATTTGCTTATTATACATTTCGGAGAACTTATTTTATTCATTTTGTTCATTTGTATGTAGTAATATTTTTCTTGCAGCTAGCTTAGAAAGATGTCCTACTTTTCTAAGCTATCGGCATATCTTTACAAGCTATATAGCATATTGTAAAGAAATAAAATGTATCATAGGACATTATGATCTAAGTAAGATACCGTGAATCTTTTAGACACGAGGCATATTTAAAAAAGTAAAGAGCTATTAAACTGCAGAGATCGTAATGCGCTTAATGTGGCAGCGAACGAGTGTCGTATTCAATCTTTATAAAATGATGTTTCTTTATATATATATATATATATATATATATATATATATATATATATATATATATATATATATATATATATATATATATGTATATACCTGATAATATAATTCATTAATCACAATGGGTAGTTTTAGTCAATGAAACTGCATACTTTCCGTAGTATCGTGTCTATTACAGCGACAATCCAACTCAAAATTCAGCAACCAATCGAAACGGTGTACTTTTTGATTTGATTGCACTGGCAATCTTTATAACCACAGTAAAAATTCAAAAGTTAAATAAGATAATATTCATATCTTAACTTACTTGTTGGAAAATGTAGTCTTCTTCACCAACTTGAACAGAAGGAGTCATGATAGTTTCCAGTATGTCTAAATATGCTTCGGAATTCATACGCCCGTCAATTATCCAGCAAACTCCTGGCCCGCGATGTCTTACCCAACCCCAAACATTTACAGAAAAATGACCACTACGTTTTTTACAATTAACATATTCTGTTTCGGATCGGGTTCTAGCCGGACGAAATACCTTTAGAGGTCGATTGTTAGAGCTACTGAAAGTTTTTTCATCGCTGAAAATAACTCGACTCCAAAACTCGAAGGGCTCGTTGATATATCGCCTGGCAAATTCTAAACGACATCCTTTGTTATCATTTGTTAATAGTTCTTTAGTGGCCGCTTCGTATTGTTTTATTCCAACTTCATTTAATATAGCCCGAACCGTTGCACGACATCCAGGAAATACTGTTTCATTTTTAGCAACCCTGTAGCTCGTAAAAGGATGATCTCTTACATAAGCAACTAATTCTTCATCTTCAGCTGGTGTAGATATTCTTCGTCTGCCTCTACCGACTGCTCTCGCTATCGTATGTTGGACAGTCCATTTTATTCGCACTCGTCCAACAGTAGATCGCGACACATTTAATAATCGCGAAATTTCGCGAACACTTTTACCACTCTCTAACTCAGCAACGATACGAGCTTTTAAATCAATGGTAGTATAAACAGGTATTTTAGAAGGAATCCTAGAAATACTATTAAACTAAACTAAACGGAACACAAGAATATTTAGAAATCAGAAATAAGTAATTACTCAAAACCCTTATCTGTCATACTGTCATTATTACTAATAATCTAAGGTGTTGGGATTAATCAATAATAAAATTAATTAGTCAGTTACTAATTAAAGTAGATATGCCCATTGAACTTGTAAAACCGTAGTGTCCCGTTTTTTGTTGCCTCAACTGTACAATAGAGTCGACATATAGTCAAATTTATTTATTAATGGATTATGAAACTATTTTACATATTACATGGCATAAGTCTAAGATATAAGTAAATGTATTCAATCAGAAAACTGCATCTTCCTTTTTCGGATTAATTTCAATGTTGATGTTGATTTGTTTAGTGAACTAAAAAATATAAATGTACTTATACCTTTAAAGCGAAACAGCATTAGTTACCATTGTTACAGCTCTTATTAAATACACATTACAAAAAAAATATAAAAGAAACTCTTATGTGTAACCTTGAACAAAATGTTGCGTGGACATCCACCAGGTGGCAGGTTTACCAAAATAGAAATAATCTTACCATATTGGCATCACATAACGAATTTTATTTTATTTTGCCACCATAATGTTCTTTATACGCCCCGAAATGCGGGCGTAATGTGATCTTTATAGCACGGAAATGTCATTGTTGCTAAGCAGCATGATTGACAGCAAACACATGACATGTTTTTGCGTTTTCACCTTCCATTTTAGAATGCAAATTATTTACAAACAAACAGTACCTTAGCAACAATTTAGCAATATCACAGTATCTTAGTAACAACAAATTAGCCTACTGTCGACTTTATTTCACTGCATTTGAATTTAAAACTGCCGAAAATACTGAATCTTTTTAAAATTTTGTTCCAGTTTCATGGTGCAAAATAAAATAAAACATTGTATGTACCACGGGCATAATTGTAGATTATGGCTCTCATGAATATAAAAGCCCTCCGCTTCGCGTCGGGCTTTTAACATTCCCTTGAGCCATAATCTTCTGATTATGCCCTTAATACATAAATAGCTATTATTTTGTTATGTGATTGGCATAAGTTTAGTTTCTGTTTCCTTGTCAAAAGTTTCACACGTCAACACGTGTTTTCCTGTGATGTTTTCTACGTTTTTACGTGATTTTCCTATAATCTACAGTAACCTTCTTAAAACTAAATATAACAAATAAAATCTTTATCAGGATTAAACGATTGTTTTCGTTTAATTGTGATAGTCAAATGTAAAGTTTCGAGAAAATCAAACACAAAAACGTTTTATTTAATAACACAAACAAAAAGGGTTCTTGCTTATTTTTGTTCAAAAACTGATGATGTAATGCTTGCGTTCCTTTGACCGGTGAAAGGGTCTCCAATAGGTTATAGACTGCTCTTCCGATAATGCCACTTGGCCGGCATTCTGGAACCGTTCTCCTTTGTTGTCCTTATCTTTTCTTATACCTTTGGTAGAGCTGAATACGCTTCAAATTTTCTTCCCCACGATTTACTGATTTTTGTACATTATTGTTCGATAGATTTACACTATACAGTTTTTACTTAATTGTTCAGTTTCAATCCTGTTATTATTAAGATAAATATTTAAAAAAGAGTTGAAAAAAATAATATCTGTATTTCGGAAACTATCAACTTTTGGGCTAAGGTAAAGTGGGCTAGATTCTCATATTTTAGTCTCAGGAATTTGTCCTAGTGTTTTGTATAGACCTTTTAGGGACACCCAATATAATAGTAAATAAATAATATTCATTAAGTAAAATGTCAAACAAATAAATTCGCGATACGCAATCTTGCTTACTTAAAATTGAAATAATAAATGCAATTAATTGGTTGAAACTTTTAAGTTCAAAATTTCAGAATCAATAATATTAAACCTTAATTTTAATTATCCCATTTATCATCATATTGGACACGTAGAAAACATAAATTCGACAAATGTTAAAATACCAACATTAGTGCACAATGAAAAAAAAATACTCAATAGCGTGAACACGCTTCGGCAATCGATCCGCTACTTTACAACAAAAAAAAAAGGTGTTCATCTGCGTATTTAAATATAGTCGTACAGTTTTAATGAAACCACAAAAAACAGAAAATTCTCAAAAATTTTTAGTCTAACTTTTTTTCCCAGTGCACAGCGACAGGATGCAATTTCTCGTTAATTAATCGAAAAATTCCAATTGAATCTTCAGTTCTTTCTTCAAACACAAACCAACGCAATGAACGAAAACTCAGTAACGTCAGGTAAACTAACTACTTTTAAATTATACTCGCAAATGTTAGCCAAATATATAAATCTAATCCAGACGTCCTTTTACTAACTGTCCACCTGGTTTCACGCACACAAATCAGTAACTTATTTACTTTATTTTATTTACAGCAATTTATCGTCTACTCTTAAACAGGCTGTGGGTACAATTTAATAATTAATGACAGTTTTGCGCGAGATTTTCCAAGAACACAAAATTACAACATATACAATTATTTAAGTCCGCTACAACCGTGAACTAATCCAATCAATCCGGAAGCACTAACGTAAACACTTTTCCAACTCGATGAACACGACGTCAATATAAATCGACAACAAACCCAAAATTACCCCGGGGTGATTGAGTACTAGCTTTAAATCCACAAACAGAAAGGTTATCTTCTTTACGATAAGAATAAAAAACAACAACCTTTTGTTAGTAATCTCAACGAATTAAATCTAATTCTTGTAGCAACCACTTCAGCGCTAGTGAACAGTATTCTATCGAATATATTTTTTATATTTATATACATTTTTTGTTATATGATTAAATGGTAATTTAACGAACCATACATGATCTACGTTATGCCAAATAAATAACTAAAATGAAATTTAATGACTTGACATACTTAAGTGTAATTCATTAAGAGTTCAATATCTGCACAGAATAATTGTGTTACAAAAATCTACACATCCTTTTCAATTACTTACACTGTTATGTCGTAACAATAAACTTAAACTACAAAATTTTTAAACGGTGGCAATAGTACCCAACACTCCATGTTCAAGCTTCTAATTATTTCATACTTTCATACTTTTTCTCTTCTGCCAAGATTTGATAAGTGAGTAAAGTTCAGTTTTAAATAGTATGGGTTCATAAGTAATATTTTTTTGTGTTAAGCACGAAATCATCTTAGACTTGGAATTTATCTCTTGAATGTATCGTTGTAGAGAATTTCTGTTGTATTTTGTTTTTCCAGTACCGATCTACGATTAGAGTATTTTGTGAACTTGAATCCTAATGTGTGTAATGCACGATTTAAACTTCTATCACTTAATAAAACATGACTATCATGGAGTTCAGCATTTAAAGCTTCAACTATGACGTGCTTTTCTGTAAATAAAAGCAATAGGAACATTCGTGTTTATTGATAAAATACTTTCAAGGAAAACGTTAAATTTCGCATGTATGTGTTATACTTAATATGTTTACAAATACACATTTTCAAGCAATAATTTTTTTAAAAAGTTTAAACAAGGCTTTTTTAGACCAAAAAGTTTCAAGTTTTAGTAAACTGAAAAGAAAGCAGTCTTATTGGTAAGATGTGCCAGCATAAAGAGTATATTTGTAAATTTTCATGTATGACTGTTTTAGTACGGGAAAAAATAAAAATATTACATAACTTTGTTTTTTTTTCATAATAATGAACTGTTTAAAATTTCTAATGGTTTTTACTAAGCTGTTACCAATTAGTACTTTCCATTAAAAGCGTGCTTTAAACCAACCTAATTTAACGTAGTATATTACTTCTTAGTTACTTCGCAAACTTTCTTCGGCAAATTGCCTCTTGATATGTTTAAGTTCTGTAATATATTACATAATTATGAACTAAACGAGAAATATGAAACTTGCAATAAAGGTTGATATGAATTAAATTTATAGGATATCTGCCTTAATATGTATTTCGCCAATTCTAATAAAAATACAGGACAATTTTCTGGAATTAATCCAAACACAAAGAAATTTGTTTAAACGGTATGTTGGATGCTATTCAGATGGTATTTAGACTTAAGCTCCTTAATAGACGTAGATAGTCTTTACATACGTATGAACGTGCATTTTAGAAAGTGCTTCAGCGAAAGCTTCTTACGAAATTGGTGGATTCCCTTTATGGTCTGAATATGTTTTAAAGTACAGAACTCTTAGAATAGAAGTGAACTGGAATTACATTATACAATATAAAATAGATAACATACAATTTTTACACAATGAAATCTGTAACGATTTAAATAAATTCTTTCTGTATTATTATTTTCATACACCCTTGTATCTATTTAACCGACATATAAAATCGTATCATTTGGATTACTGGATTAAAATATACCTAATTGTTAAAAAAAGGAAATATCAATTAACGATGAAATAATTATTTCACTATCACGTGTATTAATTACGGCGATAAACGATGGGACGTTTTAACGCGTGAAAACTTTAAATCGACCCGACTGCCATCTCGTGACGATAGTACAGAACGCCTGAATTCTTTTTTCTGACAGTTCCCGTCACAGTGAAGCAATGCATCCATTAGATGTTTCATACAAATCAACGCAGTGCCTCCTGTCAACTTCATTTAAAATCGTGTATTAATATATCCTATTAATGCATGGTTTGGAATTGCTTAAAAGCTCCCATTAATAAACGATGAGATGTGCATTTAAAGTTAAAAGAAAATATTGCATTTAATTAATTAGCGTGGAGTATAACGGAACATATTTCTTCAATTTGTTTAATTGTTATGAAAGGGTGTCCAAAAATTATGCGCAAAATCTTCTGGGGGTTATTCTAATCGATAAATTAATGCTACAAGTTCCTATTACGTATTTTTAAAAACACAAAAATAACGGAATAATACAGTCTCAAATTTTGATTTCTTAAATTTAATTTTTTTAATAATTATTTTGTTACTGTATCGATTCTCTTGAAATTTGGAATACACATTTTTAATATTTTATTACGTTATTATACTAAATTTGATGCAAATTTTTCAATTCCAAAGGTTCTATTCGGGTAACCTATGTTCTATGATCCATATCTCTTCTATTTGAATTTTTTTTAATTTTCTTTTCATTTAAAGAGAAACAAATACTATTTAAAAAAGGTTCCCGTGTTGCATGACGATAAAATCAACCGTTTTCAAAAACGTCTTTAAAAGTTCCATCAAACACACGCACACGCACGCACGTACACGCACACACACGCGCGCGCGACACACACGCACGGACACACGCGCACTCACGCGCACGCTCACGCGCACACTCACGCGCGCACACTCACGCGCACACTCACGCGCACACCCACACACACACACACGTACGCACACACACGCACGTACGCGCACACACGCACACACACAGACACGGACACACATGCACACGCGCACGCACACATGCACGTACACACACGCACGCACACACACGCACGCACACAGACACGAACACACAGGCACACAAGCACGGATACACGCACGCACACGCACGCACGCACGCGACGCGCACACATACACACACGCACGCACACACACGCCCACACACACACACACACGCACACACGCACACACACGCACGCACAAAGGCAGATACACACAGCACACAAGCACGGACATACGCACGCACACACACGCGCGCGCGCAAAGTCGTGCACACACGCACGCGCATGCACACGCGCATACACGCATGTCGCGCACGCCGCGCACAAAGGTACGCAATCACACGCCGCACACGTGCACACGCCGCACACGTTGCATACACACACACACACACACACACACACACACACACACACACACACACACACACACACACACACACACACACATACGCACACATTCACCCAAGCATTTTGAATCTCATTCTGAAAGTGCTGCAA
Organism: Vesta saturnalis; assembly: GCA_036346205.1. Classification (NCBI taxonomy): domain Eukaryota; kingdom Metazoa; phylum Arthropoda; class Insecta; order Coleoptera; family Lampyridae; genus Vesta; species Vesta saturnalis. The sequence goes on along the minus strand of JARFJB010001907.1, from coordinate 174,715 downwards.
AACTAACGACGGAGCAGGTAGTCGGACCTTAGATCCAGTACATGTCCGGTGACTTTGCCGGCCAAGAAAGAACAGTGACGTTAGTTTAAATGAGCTGCAATGTAGAACCAGGCATTACCTTATTGGAAACAGTTTTCCAGTTCTTGCGGATATTGTTCTGTAAGGTCTTTCAAAGCATTCCACTCTGAACCTAAGCCTGGGTTTTCATTTTTCTTTTCAGAAATACTGCAGGGAACCTATAACATCCTAAAGCATAAGTCCTCCGATAAGTGCTGCCTCACATACCACGCAATATTGAAGTTATTGCCTTTCTCTAAGTCTTCGGCACAAGCCCTGGTACGTCCACAGTTAATTCCCAAACAGAACTCAAATTGGTTCGTAGGCACAATTTAGATCCATTCTGGTGTCATTATTGGCACCAATACAGTCTTGCTTCTTTACGTCTTGCGGTTAATGGCAGGATGAAACGTGGCCAAAAAACCGCCAGCCATTTAGTGATATAGCGGTGCTGAATCGATCTCTAAGAACATTTGTTCTCTTGGGGTTTGAGCTCTTGACGGTAATTAGTTATTGCTCCAGTACCTCTACGACGGTGGTGTCTGTTTTTTTCCGTCCAACAGTTCCAACATCCCATAGCAATAGTTGCAATCCAACCAACCCTATCAGCAATGTTCCGTAGAACTATTCTATCCTCTTGGATCCCTGATATTTGCCCCCTTCCAAATTCGTTTGATAGGTCAGCCACTCTAATATATCTACGTATATAATTAAATTAAGAGAACACACAAAATAGAATACTAGTGTCCGGCTAGGTATCAAATACAGAAAAATCAAGGCTGTACACACCAATCGGACTAGACAGCAATCACTTTCGCCTCAAAGCTGACTGGGCTAAACAATCATTTCGGAAACGTTTAGGTGAACTGACTGGACGCAATTTGTGGTATTGACCGTATACCGTACCCAACCTTTAATTACCAGACTCCTTGGGTGATATTTAATCGAGAACTCGGAAGTCGGTGAAACAAAACTAATATCATATAATACAATTAGATTTTATCAGACGTTTGCTCCAATTATATTAGTCGCACATTTCCCAACGTCCGCCAAAGTAGGAAGCAGAGGGAGTGTTGAACGACTCAAAATCTAAAACCACAATGCCATTAGATGCCCACTTACGAAGGTCATAACAAGCAAAAGCAAAAAGTTCTATTAATTCCGAAACGAATTTTTTGCTTCCTTTATGAATTAAGTATTACAAATCAAATTATTCACCTAAGGCTAGTATAAACAGCTTCAGTGCCCAGAGGAAATTGAACAAAATCACACTCTAATAATTGCAATAGACTGCGAATAGCAAAATCAGGCGTAGCTGAGACGACATAAGTGACCATGTTTAATTGATAGGATCAACATTTGAGAATCTCCAGGAAATGAGTTGATACGTATAATGTTCAGAATGAACGAGAATTTGGCGATACATATGGCTTACGTCACAAGTAAAAACGATCTGATGGATTCTAACTTACAGTATCGCTTTCACGATATCATTTCGCAATTGAGAAGAGTGTCATTAAGCGATGGTTGTTTTGAAGGTTTGGTCTAAGCATTAAACACGACACGTATCAGATGACTGAACAATAACTACTACAGGAACTTACCTGGTTGGGCTTACTTGATAATGTCAATGCAATAAGTTTAGTGATTAGATGTTCGATATTTACGATGTGGCGAACAATTTTTGTACTTGTTCAGAATTTATTTGAGGCATTTTATGTAATTTTAGTCACAAACTTTTTTTCAATAATTAATTAATGACAGAACGACAAAGGGTCAAATATGGAAGCATACAATAAATTCATTGCTATGGAACAGCAATTGTTTGTCAAAGGCAATGAGATTCTACAATGAAACAAATTTGTGGGATAAACGTAAGGTTTCAACAAAAATGCTGTAATTCGGATAAATCAAAGAATAAAATGAACAAGATGGTTATAAACGAAGCGGCATTCATATGGAGTGGAAACACTTTCTATACCATCACACAGAGCGAGTTAAAAACGAAAAAAATACATGGTTCTAGTTTTTAAACTACTATTCAGGAGGCTTCTTTAATTTTTTTTTCAATACAAAGAAATTACCTAACAATGAATATAAAAGAACTTAAAAATCTGTCAACTGGCATAGAAAACTTTCATTTAAAAATCCCATCTAAAATTTAATTATCTTTAATAAAAGTATCTTTGATTTTTTAAATAACATGAATAGTTTTCGAGATACTCACAAAATGTACTTTAGTGCCTTCTAAGTACCTTTATTTGTAAATACATCTTAACCAAGAGTATATAGAATTGAGATAGTTCAAAAATAACTTTTAATATAAAATTTCACTAATTGTGGTTGTGCAGACACGCACACATCCACCCACTACCTACCCCTTATAAATGAGTTTTTTAATATTTATTGTATTATTAGACGAAACGGATACTATACGTTACATAGTTTACTTTGACAGTTGACCCAAGAATGTGTGTTAACGTAAGAAATAGAGTACATGGATAGCGAGTGGATCAAATATAACTGAAGATGGGCCGATGGAGAATATACCATCAACCCTACGAAGACACAATTAATACTTTTGAAACATCCCAATTATGCTCAAATCGAGCTACAATCCTCCGACAATTTTAACATCCTTCTACAAGGGGAGCGGCTGCGTCCCTCAGACGAGGTCGTGTACATGGGGGTCCGATTTGACAAACCGTTAAATTGGAACTATGTCGTGAACAAGATAGGCAGACGCTCAGCTCTATTAAGCGCCCTACGGGGTCGACTACGAGGTTGTAGGCCAGATACCGTCGAACACACTTATAAAACATTTATTTGCTCTATGTGGACTACAGGGTTCTATTGTACGCAATCCTCAGACGCAAACACCTGCAATCTCTCACGTCTAGTGAACCGCCGAATTCGACGTAAAACACACCGACTACATTACAGATAGCCATGCCCACTCACAATTGACCACGCACAAATAACACCAACTACGCAAAGACTCAAAACACTCCAAAAACAATTCAGTTACCGTCGAGCGCGGGGTGACAATGCAAATGCGAGAGAAATCCTCCTTACTGCTTTTAACGATCCCCCGAGATATAGATACTTGTACCACAAACCTAAAATTAAATTCGAATTCCCCCCAACTGTCTTAACCCAACTCTTAGACGACCTACCTGAGGACGTCGAAGAACTAGTACAATCAACACCACTCGCAATACGATAACACTCATGCAATATACATTCATTTAACAAACACAACACCAACAAAATCAACAACACTAACCATAAAACACTACCAAAAATTAATAATTCTTCAATTATTTTATTCAACGTTTGAACTGTGACCAAATAACCCAAAGTTCAGTCAAACCTATGAGAGGTGCGATAAACAGAATTTCTCCTATGCTCTTTTTTTGGTTAACCAGTGAGGACGTGCGGTTCTTTCCTTTACAAACTTAATAGATGTTCTCTCGGAATACGGGCGCCACTGACTCTTACCTAATTTCACGCACACTTGAGTCGGAAAGTGATGAATTGAGAGGAGAGGGGCGGAATGGGGGTGAGAGTGGGATCGGCTTCTTTTGGGGCCATTTTCAACTCCTTGATGGAATGTTCAACCCCTTGATGTATTTTAATCCTAATCAAGGCCCTTTTGGTAGTATTAATAGCCTTTTCGTCAGTCCACCCCCTGGGTTAAGGGGTGCGGGGTGACCACGTGACTGGTGTAGGAGTGGTCACGTGGGAAGGTTTTGGGTGGGTCAAAGTACAATTATTTTAATTACGAATGATAATCAAATTCCGTGGCCATTTTTTTCTTAATTATGAGTCATAATCAAATCCTCTCCCATTTTGTTTTTAATTACGGCCTCTTTTTGGGGCCATTTTCAACTCCTTGACGGCATTTTCAGCCCCTTGATGGAATTTTCACCGCTAATTAGGGTTCTTTTGGCCGTATTAAGAGCCTTTTTGGCAGTCCAGCCCTCGGAGGGTAGACAAACGTGGCCATTTTGTTTCTCATTATGAGTCATAATCAAATTCCGTAGCCACGTTGTTTTTAATTATGAGTCATAATTAAATTGCTGAGGGGTAATCGTGTGGGGAAGGCGTGGGGGAGATCAAAGTTCAGTTATTTTAATTATGAGCCATAAACAAAGTCCTCGGCCATTTTGTTTTGGCGGTAAATTTGAATTCGTGTTCTAATAAGGGGCCCTAACACGAACTGGTAAGACAGGTATAGGTCTTCGGAACTTGCAGTCGGGCCTTCACCCCCTGTCGTGGCCCCTTGGCGGAAATTGTATTCTAATAAGGGAGCCTCATGCTATTTCTAGCCACGTGAGTAAGGAGCGGTGGAAATCAAAGTCCGATTATTTTGATTATGACTCATAATTAAAATAATTGGACATTGATCTCCCCCAAGCCTTCCCCCACACGATTAACCAACATTACTCTGCAAGCAATATTAACAGTTCCTTATACATATAATTAATATAAAATGGTTACTGCATGGCTTTTAGTTGCTTTACTCTTAATTTGGTTTTGCATGCGATTTAATTTACATAGAATGATTTTAATTTTGAACTTTACTGCATGTGGTGTTTAATTTTACAAATTATATTTTATTTTTCTTTAGCAATAAATGATACGTTAAGTTGCACTATTTTGTGGTTAAGTAATTCAGTCAATTTTAGTAACATTAATTTACAATGGACCACTCAAATTTGGTAAGTTCATTCTTATCAAACCAACAAGTAATCAACTTTTGAGTTTAATGGATACAACGACTTGACGACAGGTAAGTATGTTTAGTTTTTATATCATAGCCAACCTATAAAAAATTAATATTTTACAGTTTTTAATGATTTCGGAGATTAATAATAAATATAAGTAAAATAAATATAATGTTATACATCGTTTTAAAGAGAGAAAAAAAAAAGTTATTTAACGGGCTATAAATATACAGGGTGTTTCATTAAAAAAAGTATATAATAAAAGAATAATTTATTGATGTTTACTAAAACAGATGTGTAAGTCATAGCTAACTAGATAAAATCAAAAACGGACAGGATGGCTAGGAAGGGGCGGACCGTTTAGCTGGCCTCCTACATCACTGGGACTTTCTAAAATTGATTTTTTTATGTGGGGTTACATTAAAAATGAAGGGTATAAAATTCCACCCAAACAGCAGCAAGCCATGAAGCAAAGAATATGAGACGTGTTTCAAACTATTAATGTTCATATGCTTCAAAATGTGCAACGATCTTTTGAAGAAAGACTACAACATTGTATTAATGTCAATCGAGGTCATTTTGAACATATGTGCTAAATATGAAAATGTACACTTTCACCATTATCACTCATAATAAGATACTTATCTTTTTTGGTTTTTTTTAATGGTGTGTTTTAAATTTTACAATCTAAACGTTTCGATAACACTTACAGTTATCTTCGTCAGTAGTAATATTTGTTAAAATTTAATTTTATAGTTGGCTTTATACGTTCCTCAAACTGTTATATTAATAGCAGGCTGATGTTTATGTTTTAATTTTTCAACTTTGACAAAATTGTTTACATCTTTAACAAATTTTAACAAATATTACTACTGATCAAGATAACTGTAAGTGTTATCGTAACGTTTAGATTGTAAAATTTAAAATACACCATTAAAAAAACCCAAAAAAGATAAGTATTTTATTATATGTGCTAAATGTTTTTTTTTGGTTTATTTTTTGATATTATTTGTTTATGAGTTTCTGTTAGTACTAGTAATATTTAAATTAAATTTAGTTTTATAATGTGTTTATTATTACTAAAGCCACACATAACAAAAAAGAACACTTATTAAATAATGATTCAAATTATGATGAAATCATAATCAATTTTAGTTTTTTTTAATAAAAATATTAATACTATTTATATTCTTACAATTTTAAATTAAGTATTTTAAAGTAAAATAGGGAAAGATAAAAGGAACAATTTATTGATTTTTACCAAAGCTTTACTTGATAAAATCAAAAATTAAATAAAAAAAACTGGATTTTGTTAATAAAAGGAAAATATCTCAGAAACCGTCGAAGTTAGGCATAGGGAAATGTTAATAAAAATGAAATGGTTATTTAGTGGCTTCCTAGAGAGCACAAAACATATAAGGTGTTCCATTTAAGTTAAGTGAGAAAAGTACAGATTTGCCTTTTGACCCGCTCTATATACAAAGTATAATAATTGCGAAACATAATTGATCTGGTAAAATTCACTTACAAAAAATAATTTTTGTGTTAAAATACAGGAACTTGATTACATTAGAAAAGATACAGGGTCCTGAATTCATGACAATTTTAACCTTAAACTTTTAAAATCCTCGATATACTCCAATCAAACATCACATCAAGAGATTTGTAAAAACGAGCCAAGTTCAAATATGGTCTATGACATACAATATATTTGGGGTGTACCATTCGAAAAAATTGGTTTCAAAGTTGGAAAGTTATATCAAGCACCCTGTAAGCCCTATATTTATTGTTGAACAAAGAAACGCTGCACAGCCCATTTTCAGTCCCTATTTACAAAAGCATAATGTAATTGTTAATTAAAAACTAAAAAATAATCAAATAAATTGTATTACGTAAGCACTTTCGCATATTGCATTAATGTGTAGCATTTGCGTGAAGTATTTAACCTTTTCCAACTACACGTGGTAGTTGGAAACCACTCATGTGTACACAGGAAAGCAATTATTATGTAGGTAACTTGCTGGGCGAACTATAAACATACATATAAGTAAAAAAATGGGTCACACGCTATTTTCTGGAAATAAGATTTGCACGGTCAATAAACCCTTGCTAACCTATTACATTGTAATATTGTTTTATGTATTTTGCACAAGTATTTTACTACCCCTAGGGAACGCTAAAAGGTTAATAATAATGTTTTGGTAAGTAAGGAGTATACTAAATACTTGTAGAAATTTAAATTCAAGAAAATTGATTGAGTGAAGTATTAACGCCATATTGAATTAAAAATTATACTTTACAAAGGTTAACCATTACGAAAAGGATGTGTAAGTAATTAGAAGAAAAAGCTGATTACTGACAAAAGTTCGGTTTCTGGCGAAAAATTATGTGCAAGAACAGTTTTTTTTTTTATGAATTAAGACATTATAGGATTCGTTCTTATTTATTCCAATAATAAAATTATTTATTATCAACTATAACTATAATATAAATATGACTTATATTACAATTAATCGAAAATAAAATTAAAAGTAAATCAGTTAAGACCATGCCTGCCACCTAATGTAAACTATAATCCTATAATATTACACAAGTAAAGTTTTAGATTATTATACAGATTTCACATAAAGACGAAATAAGATCAAAGGCTTTCATAGCCGGAATTCATGCTCAAAGAACGTTTTTCAGGCCCATGGTGTGTACGTGTTGACGCAGTCAACGTTTTGTAATGATACCTGTCCTTTACATAAAAGTAATTTCTACATCACTGCAAGCTAAAAGCAGTTTATTTCTTTTATTTCCAATAGGTTGTGTTACTATACGTACACTTTACGTTTCACAAAATATAGTTGTTTTCAGAATAATTTTTTTTGTTTGAATAATATAATCAATATTCATCTAAAAAAAAAATATTTACACAAAACATGCATTGTCTTATTTGCTTTAAATTCAAAACTTCACTCAACGCTCAAGTGGTTTCACGTATAAACTTGATCGTAAAAATGACCGGGTAAAAGAGTTTCGCAGAAATCGAGATGTTTTGTTACACCCTTTTAAGCAGCTTTTCTTGTTTTAGGAGGATAAGACAATCATATTTGAGAGATAGCCGAATAATATTGCAATATCACAAACTAGATAGTCTTATACAAAACAAATTCTAAAGTCGGTACTCGACATTGGATCAGAGATGGATGCATGATGCATTTCAAAAAAACGAATTTCATCAAGACCTTGCTTAACAATCAATACATATATACTGATTTGATAAATGAAGTACAGAAAAATATGCTCAGACTGAAAGAAGGTAGCATCAAACAAATTCAGATAAAAACACACCGCATAGCGACCGTTGAACGTGATTAAGTGATCAATTTGCCCTTCAATAAAACTAAATATACGGTAATTACATATATTGTTAACTAGACATTTCTATGTCAGTTAATACAAAAACTCAATATTATCACTATTATTACCACTATTATCAAAATACAATAGTTTTTAAACAGCAACAGCAGCTCTATTTCTATAAGGATACAATAAATTTCTTTCTTCTAGTAGAACATCTGTAGATGGATACCTATAATTTATATGACATTAAGTACAACTAAACTTAATAAAAATTGCAATTCTGTCGCTTAACGAATATGCTTAATTTAAGGTTTATTTCCAACCTTCCTTTGTACATAATCCTACAACTAATAAGCGAACGGGTCGCCCCAAAAATATGACCCCTGCTTTATAGCCTTCCTCGAAGTATCTTTAAGTTCTACTACTACTTTTAACCATATACACGTAACCACCTAATTCTTGGTAACCGCTAATATTGTCTTTGAGATTTTTGTTACAAAAATATTTAATAATTCAACAATTTACATTTGAAAATCATATGATTGGTTTGCTAGTACATGCTTATCTATACTCAAATAAAATTAAAACAACTCTTAAAAATTTATCTTGAAAAAATAAACACAGCATAATTTTATAGTAGGTATGGATAAATAACATTGAAACACACACGTAATAATAACAAAACTAAAACTAGTGCATGTGTTTCAATACCATCATGAGTGGTTGTGTAACGGGTTCAAACGGCATTAGCACATCGCACGGCAAATAACTGAAAGGGCCGACTAACTAGCTCATCGTGGGTTTTTATACAATTTTGCCATTACTATAATACGGAATCTCACGGTATGGGACGTTTCGCCGCGGCCGATTCGCCGCCGCCGATTTGCCTCCGCCGATTTGCCGCCGCCGGTTCGCCGTGGCCGTTTCGCCGTCAGGCCATTTCGCCGCCGGGTCAGTTCGCCGCTAGAACAATTTTAATATTTGGAATAACATATACACCCATTACGAAGCTTTGTCTGTGCGTATTAAAAAACATGTTGCTTCTTACATCAATTTTTAATCCTTTTAGAAAGACATTTTTTAACTCTTATTTTGCACTTTTAGAAAATTAATATTGCAACGCTTATCTTTTATACTTCTAGAAAATGTGTTTTAACGCCGATGTTTCCAAATAAGAATTTACGTACTAGTAATATATTTTTATTACTCCTAGTTGCCTAGGTAATAATGTTTGAATTAGCTACATTAGTTCCGTTTTCTAATATCTTTAGTAAACAAGACCTCAACATGGGTTAATGGATTCTTGGAATTTTTGTATTAAATTAGAGGGAAAGTTTAGATACTGTACCTTATAAAAATAAAGCTTACCATATTAATTTTCTAAAGAACAAAATAAACGTAAAAAAATATTTTTCTAAAAGGATTAAAAATTGATGCAAGAAGCAATAGACGTGCTGTTTTTTTTTAATACGCAAAGAGAAAGCTTCGTAATGGGTGTATATGTTATTCCCAATATTAAAATTGTTCTGGCGGCGAACTGGCCCGGCGGCGAAACAGCTGGCGGCGGAACGGCCTGGCGACGAAACGGCCGCAGCGAAACGGCAGCGGCGAATCGACCGCGGCGAAACGTCCTAGACCCGGAATCTCATACCCACGCCATTTATTTTTCTTTCTTTGACATACCCATGTCTCACTTCCATACAGTACTGACGGGACGAATACGCTATTATAGATTGCTCGTTTCGCAGCTAGGCTCATGCTTTCATTTGTCATTATCGTCCACATATTTCCAATCACTTTCCTTGCAGCATTGACCCTTCGTCCAATCTCGCTCTCAATTGTACCATCTGCAGTAAACATTCTACCGAGATATACCAGCTCGTCCACTTGCTCTACAATTTCATCTTGCAGAGTAAATACTCTACTCTCCTTTCCACCTTCCCGCTTGAACATCACAATCTTAGTTTTTTACGTTTACGTTTACGTCCATGCCCTCAGACTGTATCAAACTTCCTCAGAGCGGTTTGCAGCTCATCCGCACTGTCACTTAATAAGACTGTGTCATCTGCATACACCAGAAGTCGTACATTTACGTCACCAACCATTACACAATTTGTATCGGTACATGCTTGTCTAAGACATTTATCCATGTATACATTGAACAACCACGGTGACATCACACAGCCTTGTCGCACTCCTTGCTCAATATTAAAGTATTTACTCACACCTCCTCTCATCCTAACACATGCTCGACTACCGTTGTATACTGCCCTTATTCCATTTATTAGACATTTATTTACGCCATATTCATTTAATATTTCCCACAGCTTCTCCCTATTCACTCTGTCATATGCTTTCTCCAGATCTACAAACGCACAGTACAACTTCCTTTTTACCTTTAAACACTTTTCGATCACCTGCTGGAGAGCAACCATCTGATCGACACATCCTGTCCCTGGCATGAAGCCACCTTGCACATCCCACATCTTAGTGTGTGTAGTTTCTTGTACTCTATCAATCATTATTCTTCCAAACACTTTACCAGTCACGCTGAGTAAGCTTATACCTCTGTAGCTCTTACAATCACTCTTGTTCCCTTACCTTTATACAATGGTACAATGATCTCGCTCTTCCAATCACGCGGCACTTTTCCACACATAAGGAATGCATTGAATAATTCACACAATCTTCGTATAAGCTTTACACCACCATACTTCAGCATTTCACCAGTGATTTCATCTACGCCTGCTCCCTTGCCGTTTTTCAACCTTCCTACCGTTTTCTCTACCTCATTTATTTCAATATCCTTCTCAATTTCATCCATCATTTCTTCTATATTCTCCTTATTTAACCCTTCAGTATTACTTTCCTCACTACTGTACAGCTTCCTAAATATTCTCGCCAGCATTTCCTCACTTCACAATCGTCCCATACTATTTCGTTTCTAGCATTCATCGCTCCTGCAGCGTTCTGTTTTGGGCCACGTTTTGTATTTTTGACCCATTTCCAGAGAGTTTTTGTTTTCTTCAAAATAATTCTGCATCTTCTCTCTTTCCACAGCCATCACTTTCTCTTTACTTATTCTCACTGCCTCCTTCGCTTCTTTGTTTCTTAATCTGTACATCTGATATAATCGCTTCTTCTCAGTCTCATTTTTTGCAGCAATCATTGCCATGCACGCATCTTTTTCTTACATTCTGCCTTTTTACCGACTCATTCCACTAAGCACATTTTTTCTGTCTAGCTACAGTTACTCTTCCACATATTCGCACGGTACAATTGACAACAGAGTTTTTCAAGCTTATCCATGCACTTTCAACGTCAGTGTCTTTTATTTGTTCGTTCCACACTGTTTCATTCCTCACAGCATGTGCGTATTTCATTCTCGCACCATTATCCACTAGTTTGTAAACCCTAATTCTGGACGTTCGCACTACGTTTGCTTTCCTTCTCCAGACCCACTTTTGCCCTAAACATTCTCGATATAACCAAAAGTGGTCCGATCCACACTCGCTCCGCGCATTACTTTTGTGTCTTTCACCAGGCTTCTAAGCCGTTCATCATACATTATCAAGTCTATCATACTTTTAAATTCACCTCTTTGCCATGTATACATATGCACATTTTTAAGTTTAAACCACGTATTGGATACAAACAGGCTTCTATCCTCACAGATGTTCAGCAGGTGTTCACCGTTCTCATTGACTCTTTGGTCTCCGAACTTTCCTAGAACGCATTCACTATGTTCTCTCTGTACACCCACCCATCCGTTCATACCCCCACTATAATCACTTTTCGTTTGGCTTACATACGTTCAACACGTTCTCTACTTCATTCCAGAAGTTCTCACGCTCCTGGTCTTTTCTTCATTCACCGGTGCATAGCATGCAATAAGAAAAATTCTTCGAAACTCCACTTTCATTTTAACCCATATTACCCGGGAGATACCAATTCGTACTGTTTAACACATCTTTTCGCTCTTTCACTTATGATCATCCCAACTCCTTTTGAGCCATGCACTTCCGCCTCAACTCCTGACCATAGTGCCAGGCTGCAATTCTCCATCTCCACAGCATCCTTTCCTTTGCGCTTTGTCTCCGATACACACAGAATATCAAGGTGTCTTTCGTACATTACATTTGCAATTTCAAATTCTTCACCTCTAACATTCCACGTACCGACTCGCAACTCATTCCTTGCACAGTCGTCAGCAACGGGCCTGTTTCGACCTTGACCACCCCTTGTAGCCAGGTCGATCTGAGGCAATTGTATTGTTTTCTTGAGTAATAACATAGCGAGTAAACCGGTTACTGGCCAAATCGTGCCCCGGACGATGTAGCATTCCCTACTAATGGTATCGTCCTACTACCGGACAGTTATTTGTCTACTGTCACGACATAATAGATAGATATAAATAGATCGTATACTTACTGTATGAATCTCAAAATACACATATATACATGTACATTTTTTTATTCTTACCTACCTTCAATCACACCACGCGTTTCAACCATACTGCTCTATACGCGATTCCTGGTTCCACGCCCTCACCGGACTTGCTGGTATTTATTAGCGGCCAAATATTATTATGTTATTTAGCGCCTATTTCAACTAAAGAGCCTTTTACTGGTTAGATTATCATTATCTTTGTTTATTATTAATATTCAAACCGCTGGGTATAAAACCTGTTCAAACGCTTACCCTTATTTCATTGATTTAGAAGTTGTCATTTAACATGTATTTAACTGAAAGGACCGAAATAAAGCTAATTATTTAATTTAAAAGTACGATAATCTTTTATGTTTAAATTTTTATTACAAAAAATGTACAATTTACCCGGTTTCTTGTTTTGTTGTTTTGAAAATAAAAGGTATTTGAATTCAATCGAAAAAAGTAAACTTTTAGAGTAAAACTTCTTTAAATTTCTTATATATTAAACGAATATTGAAAAGGAAGTGAAGCATGTTAACTATTTAACTTCAAACTATGCACCTCTAATTAATTTACTCGATTCATATAATATGCTATTTACTATTTTAAATTTTTATGATTAAAATTTTCAATTTACAATTGCTGGTAACGCGGCTACCTGTTTTCCCTTTGCCTTTGCCAGGTTACTTGTTTTATTATTTGAGAATAAAAGAAGGTATTCTACTTCAATCGATAATGTGGACTTTTAGTAAAACTAAATTTTCTTTAAGTAGCTACATTTCTTATTTCTAAAATGAGATTCCTGAGAAGCGCATGTGGTAAAACGAGAAGGGACAAGATAAAAATGCATAATATAATGACGGAGTGTGGTGAGATAACGAGTTTTAAAAACAAAAGGGCATGTTAGAGACTATGTATGAATCTTGCGGAAGCTAGGGAGGTATGCGGAGATAGGAAAGCATGGAGAAAGATTGTGAATACGGGAAGTCTGATCGAGTAATGATTTGGAGGCCGCCCTGTCTTAATCGGGGTAAAATGCACGCAAACAATAAAGCGAAAAATACTTGAACCTACCTTTTGCTTACCACTAACGGTTCTCTAGGTCTATTCTGAAACGCAGTACTCCAAAAGACTACAATATAGCTCTTACTATTCGGCACTTCAACTTTTAAATTTTTATCAAATTCTCCCTTGAATGTTGTTGCTATATTGAAACAAAGAAGTCTCCCGCTATTGAAATCAACTTTAGTTTAATCTCCGCTTCAAGTAAAACTATCCCGTCTCTATCTTAATTAACATAAACTTAAATTAAATGATGATAACCAGTCATGCTTAATAATTTTGGTGAACAGCACATGTAAGTAATACAGAATATACAGCATCGGTATACAGTTTCTTCAAAAAGAAATTTAGTACTTAAAACAAACTCATAATTCAATTTAACAGACATCTATTAAATTACTTTAAAACAAATAATAGTCCAAGTTTACAATCAATGTCAATATATCAAACAAAAGCTTGTATCGTTAGATGCGGTTTGAAATCTATTAAAATCTCACAAAATTTAAAATTCCTTTATTTTGCACCTACAAAAGCGCTTTCAAGAGAGCAAGATTGGTGACACATGCCCTTTTATTTAAATATAAATATTTAATTATACCTTAAAAGAAATAATCACCAACCAAAAACACGTCGGCACCAAAACACAACATTAAACAGAGAAATTTAACATCTTATGATATACGTGAGTAAATGACTAACTAAGATCGTAAATACGTCTATAATACATAGACATATGACCTTTTAAATACTAAAAAGTGGTGACGCGTAATTTATAATCTCTAATAAAATCAAACAAGTTCAAAAATCTTATTTAAAAAACAACGTTTACATTATCTATTGTAAACTAAAATAACAATAAGCACTTGAATAATTTTACCTTACACCTTTAGGTCGCCAAGGTATAAACAGTGATGGACGCTTGGGTCTCGGACTCGCTTTCCTCGGTGGCACGATACTGGCCATTCTCCACCAATTATATTCCTCACAATACCCAAAATTCTACTGCATTAGCTGATGGGTGGGTACAATCGCTTTCAGCATGGCTCTACGTAATTTCCTTCGAACACTAAAATTATATCCAAAAAGAACAACCAACACGTGTGCTTAGCTGATACGATACCCCACTCACGTTTGTTATCCAAACCCTCAAAATTACTAAAGTCTTTAAGAAAGCCGTTCACGAATATTTTCCCTAGGTGGTTTTACTGCACCGGAAAATCAAAATAACTAAAATAACTCTTCAACAAAATACGGGATAGTAGCCCCTCTCAAGATGTTACTCAAATACACGACATAAGGGAGGTTAACCATGCCCACGCTCTACCACCAGGTGTTAGCTTAGCACGTCTTAGTCGACTCGACGCTCGATACTTAATTAATGATCTTCTCTCGCGATTCTTCCTTCTCCATTTAAGCTTCACAAAACATAACCAGTCACAATAAAATTCTGTCAAACCGTACGCGTGGTAACACCGAAACAATTTTCGTAAACACGACCTAGAAAATACGTCATGGGCACAAGCTTAAGACAACAAGCTACACGCAGAATTAATTGCAACCTGATATGTTTTCGTCGTCGCTATACTTTGGAAAACCAACCTACTACCTACATATTATAAAACCACAGTCATCTACTCTTAATTTTCCTAACTAAATAAATTCTAGGTATCGCGTCATTTAATTCTCCTAGCTCGACATTCGTATAAGTTCTGCAGTAATCTTAATTACAAACACTTTCCCTTGACGTAATTTCCACTCGACTCTAAACTATAAATTAACAACTACCTAAAAATAGGATTATCCGGTATTTGCCATAATAGAATATACTTTCTTCATTTATCTCTCCTACAAGGGTTACACGTAAACAACTATACCTATTATATGCGACAAACATACACGCACTATAAAACTTCAACATCTTTCTACAACAAAAATGTAATAACCATAAAACTGAGTACGAAATCTTGACAACAATATCTAATAAACTCCGTAGCTAATACACCTAACTCATCAATAAAATACAACAAAACTAAGAATATCACAATTTTCTACTACAATTTCTACACACGGTGACAGTTGATTAGGCAACATTGTGTAAATTCGGGCATAAATACATTTTCGTAAGTCTAAAAACGATTTTCACATACGAGAGAGCATTTGCTTCTGATTAGTTAGATTCTCCAGGAAGTCAATAACGTACGATATTAAACGGATCTAGGTATACACTAAACATTTTATCATACAGAATAATGACATTTTCACAATTCACAATCCTTATATCAAGATATTCAATATTATTTTGTATACGGCTAGGTTTAATTCGTTACAATTCCGCAATGAAGGTAATTATACTAAACGCTGTATTCTCAACAAGGTTCTTAAGAAATAGGTATTACTTGTTGTACAGGGTCTATGGAGAATCCGATGGGCAATTTGGAGGAGTAATATACAGGGCAAAACAAAGTGTTTGCACAAAGTAGGGAGTGAAATAGCGTTTTATTCCCTAGGGAAATAATGATAACACAAACACACTCACTCGTTTATTGACATTTATTATACATAAATTGTACCCCTTTGGCTCCACGGTTTTGAAAATATAGGTGTGTAAGGTTAAGTTTCTATTTTTATTACTTGGTTTAAATCTTTATCAATCAGTTTGATATTTGACATAGACTATTCCCTGACATATGAAAATGTAAACTTTCGCCATTATTACACATATTAAAATACTTATCTTTTTTGGGTTTTTTAATGGTGTATTTATATATTTAAGTTATACAATCTATACGTTTCGTTAACACTTACAGTTATCAGCGTCAGTAGCGATATTATGTATTAAAAATTTTTTCAAATTCCACAAAATTGTTTCAACATCCTTAACAATTTTAATAGATAATACTACTGACGAAGATCACTGTTTTATCGAAACGCTTAAAGTTAATATCTCCAAAACATGGTTTACAAAGGCTTCAAGAGCTTCTTGAGGTGATAAAAATTGCTGTCGGTAGACGATAAATTTGGTGAATACGGGCAACAATATTTTAATTCTATATTTTTCTCCTTGTTTTGTTCGACGTGCTATATTTCATTGACGGCTTCTGGCAAACAAATTGTTGTACACCATTTAGTATCTATCTTGCGGTATCTCACACCGATGTTCTACAATCACGTTGCGCGTAGCATTGATATTTTATGGAATATGACCGATTTTGGTCGACCTTCACTGACAGAAGCACGACCACACCAAAATTCTGCAAATCATTTATAAAATTATCTTTTCTGGTGGTGATTTATTACCAAAATTTAAACGAAGCGATTCTATTCGTTGTTTTTGAGAAAATTGTTTACGAAAATCATAAAAAATCAACCAACGAAAACTTTCAGGAGTAATTTACATTTATTTAAAAAATTACTTTCTTCTTACGCTGTCAATAAACTACTTTGTAAATTTGTAAACTTACGGTGATTTTACGACAACAAAGATGAAATTTTACAAATATGTAACAATACACTTCATTAGCACCATTTAGTAGTCACTTGTAACAATATAAAAGGCAACCCTCATATTAGGTAACATCCCTCAATAAAACTCCTCGTCTCCGGCTCGAGATATTGATTTTTTGATGTTATCATATCAACAGTCTTCCGAAAAAATTTTACCAGCAAAACAACTGTCTTTTGGTATATTACAATTGCTTATTTCCCTCGTAGGAAATGTGTCCAATAACATCGCTCCATTTCTTACCGTATGATTGTTTTACAAGCGAGGAAAAAGTTGTATACATTGTATAACTGAATAAAACCTACTTAGTGATTGGTTGTGTAAATTAACAGATGTCAGCTTAGTTTATTTAAAATTATAATTCTACCAACTGTCATAATACCTTGGTCTACGATTTTTGGTTGTTTAAATGTGACTAGCTACTGTTTTTTAATTTTGCAAAAATAGATAAATGCTTTCGACTTAATAATTCATAAAAATGCCCTCGATCTCCGGTTTCGGATATTTTATAAAGAATTAATAAGTCTCAAACATTTATCGCCGAAAATTTTGCCAAGTCAGTTTGTCACATTTTAACCGGCAAAACTGATAGGTCTCGCGATATAACCAATGATTATTCCCCCAGAACATTATTTTGGCAATGTGTACATGACTTAAGTATCTTTCGTATATGGTTAATAAACAGTTGTTGGTTACTACCAACTGTTAAGCAGCTACTTATGAGGTACTTACACAGGAAAAGCGGCGTGGTAAAACCCCCATTATACAGTATCCAGTACCCTCCCAAGTAACACAACGTGCTGTATTTTGGTCATCCTAACATCATGGCTGCTACAATGCACAGCCAAGTTGTCTAGTGCAGCAACTGTGAAAGCCATGTGCAGCGATGTGAAAGTGTCCTTATTGTCAAAATGGCGAGTCATAATTAAGATTCTACGATATCAAATATTTGGCTTTGTTTTTGGCGACTAAAATTCATAGTTGTAAAGCGTTGCGAAAACAAAATGGCAGCTACTTTAACAGCCAAATTTAACAGTGGTCACAACGTCACTGCAGTTTTTTTTTGTATACAATTGATTTTAAATATATACAGGGTGTCTCAGAGAGACCGTTCATTAGAAGTAGAAGTAGAAAAAAAATATCCCGGGGCCCCATTTTTTTTTCATATGTTGTAATAGACGTTAACACAAATTTAATAACGTTAAAAAAATATTCGAGGTAGATTTGTGCAATAAAAAGCATTTAGAAAATGAGAACTGACATTAGGGTCACAGAGCCCTGGCATAACACTGGGCGTGAGACTCGCACGCTGGTTCCCGTCTTTCTGACAAGTTGAAGCTGGTCTGGACACGCTTTTCTCAGTTTGTGCTGTTACTTGCCAATTGAGAGCGTTCAGTGCGTTATTGTATATCGTAGTAAGCGGCAGCAAACAAAATGAGTCGAAATTACGAAAAAGAACAAAGTGAATTACAGCAAATTTGGAACGAGATTTTCTCTGACTCTGAGGAAGAACCTTTTGAGGCAGGTTCATCTGATGAATACAACCCATCAAAATCTGACGGTGAGGATAGCTTGGATGAAGAAGTTATTCAACCCAATAGAATAAAACGGTCGGTTATTATTCTTATTTGTTTCTTCTTTATCATTACCCTTACGATTATAATAATTATGAATGCATAATACAAAATTTTATGTCATGCAAAGGTTTCTTTCCCTAAAAAATAATTTAATTTTGTTATAAAATTATGTCCGTTATATCAAGCAGTTTGTGAGTAGGGTATCTAATGAATTTAGTGACAACACCAACAATTGTTATATGTCAATTTAGTTTGTTAAAAATGCCACTTTATGCCCGCGTAGCGCATTTATAATATGTCATTTTATATGCATGTATGACATAATAGTAAACTTAGTTTTCTTATTTATTTTTTTAGATTAGTCGGTTGGTACTCAACGTACTATAATGTGACTCAGTTTTTTATGTTTATTTCAATAAATGTCAGTGTGTATGTATATAAGCACTGATTCTTTTAGGTCAACCAATATTCCAAAAGAAGCTGTAAGCAGCCAAGATAATTTTTCAATTGCTAGACCGTCAGCGTCCAGGCAGTCACCTGAGCAGTTACGTCAGGTGGAAAGTGTACAAACACTGCTGCCGCATTGGTAAACAACGCTATAGAGCAGTAATTGCCAGATTCTGCACGGAAGATGTAGATTCGAGTGATAATGATGATGTAGAAGAAATAACTTGGTTGCCAGTTACAGGAACTTCGCTAAAAAAAATTGATTTTACGGTTGATCCTGTGGGTCCACCATATGAGATCAAAGAAATCTATTTGACCAAAAATCCGATAGATTTCTTCACCATATTTTTTACGAAGATGTAGTCAATCTCACCGTTTTAGAAACTAATAGATGTGCCCAACAAAAAATCCGAGGAAGGATTGAAGTAAAATCCCGACTCCATAGATGGAAGGAGACTAATACTCTAAAATTGCAGACTACTGGAGCCGCAAGAATGTATATTCTACCAATATATGCAAAAAATATCAAGAAATCTATTTTAGTATCTTTAGTAACAATGAAGACGCTAATACTAATGACCGTTTGGCTAAACTAAGCCCATTGTTGACGTTACTGACTGATAAGTTCATGAAAGCATATATTCCAGAAAGAGAAGTCTGAATCGAGGAAAAAATAGTGCCATTTAGAGGGCGGCTACATTTTAAGCAATATATAAAAAATAAACGACAGAAGTTCGGAATCAAGTTATACAAACTTTGTTGTAAAGGAGGTTATACGTACGACCTAAAAGTGTATTGTGGAAGTGACAAAGACCAGAACGTTAGTGCGTCTACAAAAATTGTGCTACAACTAATGAATTCCCTACTACGTGAAGGAAGAATTTTATTTACTGACAATTTTTACACAAGTGTTGCACTTGCTAGTCAAGAAACCCATTTGGTGGAACTCTCCGAAAAAATCGTAAACTGAATCCCACTGATGTAACAAAGAACAAACTAAAAACACCGCAGCAACAACGAAAATAACAAAACGAGGTGAAGAAATTGACCAACCAAACTTGATTTGTGACCATAATAATAGTAAATATTTCATAGATTTATCTGATCAACTGAAAGCCTATTCATCACCCCTAAAAAAAGGTGTAAAATGGTATCGGAACTTCCCTAGTAAATGCCTACATTCTGTACAAGAATATGATGACTGATATAGAATCAGCTCAAAATGTAGAGAAGCAACATGGTTTACAAGAAGTAGCAACTTCTAAAGATCGACGTAGACGTGTACTTTGCTGCGAAAGAATTAGCAGCAATGAAGGCAGAAAAAAAGGACAGTTGCAAGTTCCTAAATCCAGGTTTCGCTGTGAATTGTTTTTCCATGTTCACAAATGTGAAAAATATTAATTTTAGTATTATCTGCTTGTTTTATGATATTACAACTGTTTTTGTTTTCATTATAACTGTTTGATACCATAATAAGAAAATAAAGTATTTTTTATATAAGTAAATAAAATGCTTTTTCCCCAGCCTACATTATTCTGGTCTCAGTAAAAAAATCCCGGGGCTCAGGCCCCACTTTACAATGTCCCGTTGTAACAATCCATTTTGAGTTGTATTAAAATATACCGTAATTTGTCTTTGTTCATTTAGTTGTAAATATAAGAAAAATTTTATTTATTAATGATTTGTAAGTATGAGGTAGGCAACTTAATTTGCATTTTGGTGTAACTTAAGTGTATATACTTCTTAATGGTTTATACTCCCACTTTAAATTATTTTTCTGCTCAATACGTTCGCGCAACGCGTCATCGTTGACTGATTTCTTTGCGCAAATGTTTCGCGCACGGCTACATCAACCAACTTCCAAAGCGTCCATTTTTTACTTCCTGATTAAGGTTGTGTTGATTAGGAAGCATTTTTTGGGAAAAGTGTCACTGATTTGATGGTAAAATGATTTAACTCGTTACATTAAAAATTAAAACATTTGCTCTTTTCAGGCACTTTCTTTTTTTTTACTTTTACAATTTTAATTTTACCGCTTTTGATTGCACAATTAATTCTACTGTTACGTACGCTTTCATTTTATGATTGCAATTTTTTATTGGAAATTTCAAGAAATGCAATAAATATTGGTTTATTCAATTTCAAGAAGACAAATTTATAAGAAATAAAATTCTATTTTGGATGTGGTTTACAATGTAAAGCATTATTTCAAGATATTGCGCAATATTGGTGCAAAGATGACATCACCTTGGTTGACATTTCCGTAATCGCTTAGATACCAGAGGTTATTAAAAAGTTTGTGTACAAAAAGTTTCGAAAAGGTATTTATAATCATTATTTAGTGATTTAAGGCTATAACTAGTTTTTAAGATATATTTTATATAATTCTAATTTAACTGTTAATAAACATAGTTTGTATATTTTTATTTTTTTCATTTTGGTAAATTTTATTGTAAAACTCGGTTTAGATATTCCTAGCATTATTAAAAAATAACTTGGCGTCCGAGATCTTTTTATTAGTGTTACATTGCATTTTTATTATTTATGTTAAGTGAAAATAACACAGCATAAATTTGTGGTAATTAAGCAAATCAAAAGATTGAACCACCCTATGTTAATCTTCCGACTGAGTAAAAGGCATTATTTGTGGTGAACGGGTTGTATCTCCAGTTAGTTTAACGATTAGTTTTAGAGAACTTTTACCAATTTATTTAATTATTAAATTTTACACCATTATTTACACTGTAAGAAGTAATGCCTAGAGTGATGCATACGACGGTCCACAATGCGTAAAGGGAAAGTAAACGCTGAAGCCCATACGTCGGTTCACGGAGCCTGAATGGACATTCCAGTTGTAAACCTAACGCCGATTCACGTGGTGATTAACGTGTTAAGAATGTAAAAAAAAATCAATTTTTCTTAATGGAATACCCTATTTTTTGTTACGTAATCGTAAGATTTGCTAGTGATATGACATGCTGTTATACTTAAATCAAACTGTTCTAGAGTATTTCCAAAAAACGAAATATTCCTTAGCCATTATTTCGAGAATGATATGAATGGTTACTATGGATACGAGAAATAATTTTTCATGCGTCAAGTTTTTAATGTTTTTATTAACAACAGTTTACATTTATTTCCATGCACATAACAAAAATTCTAAATAAAAAAAATTTACTTTTTTTTAAATAAACGCAGTGTATGTATTATATCATTATGTTGAATAGCTACCAATTTACATCTTATATTATCTAATGAAAATAATTCCGCAGGATTTTCTTTACACGTCAACCCACATAAATATATTTAAATGGGAATCTCAAAATAATTTTCATGTTTTTTTATACTGCTTCCAAATATGTATCAAACATTTTTTAACAACGCTCACATTTAAAACCAATTGCTTTTTGTCAAAACCCACGTATTTTGTTCATTGTTAGTAAACACTAACCCATCGCCTAATTGAATATGTGCATAAAAAGTATCATCACACTGTGGTAATTTATTTTGTAATTCGATATATTTAATCTTTCTCTTAACTATTGGGTATAGCTTTACTTTATCTATAGTACTGTTTTATTCAGTTATACGTTTAGCTGCTTGAGCTAATAGATTAATTCCAGTACGTAGCAAGTTGGTACAACATACTTTCATATAGATATGAACTAAATTATTCTAATTGCGTTATTGAAAAAAAAATTATCCATTGTTTTTTATGTATTTTAAAACTTTACCGTAAATTATATTAATAGCCGATGCAAAAAAATCTTAAAAAATTTTTTTTGACTTATAAACAATTTCAAATTTTAAAAAGAATCACGTGACTACAAACGCGCCACGATTGGGCGCCATGTTTGTGACGTCATAATGTTAAATTAATTCGCAATAGTACAGTGTCAACGGCTTCTACATGTAAATTGACTAAAAATATCCGAAGTTTAGTGCAAAAATATTATTTATAATAGCTACTTTTGTTTAGTCATGTGTGATAAAGTTTAGGGTTACGTTACGGCTGAACTTGTGCGGTACTACATCAACTTTAATTTTTGCTCTACTTCCCATTGTAGTATACTAAACATAATTCTCCATGTCTTCTTTCAGTTAAAAAAACATCAAATCATGAGAATTATTTAAATAACATTACAACCACGGAAGAACCACTTTTAAAATTTAAATAGCGTATAGTACATAACCTAGCGCGTAATTAAAATATAAAATACTAAATTAAACCGAAACCATTCAATAACCGTGTACAAATTTATTATTTAATCGTTTTAAATTATTCATAGAAATTTTTTTGGTGCTATGTTTTTAAAAGTTATGATTCTGGAGTTTAGTTAAAAATTATTATCAAATTCTATTTTATTCAATTTATACGTTTACATAAATAATCATTAATTAATACATTATTACAAAATACTTACATCAAAATGATCTTCACAACTACAAAATTTGATGTTGTTTTGGGATTAGGTCGTCGCACTGCTTGAATCCATTTATTTCCACATTTTAACATCTTGAGGAACATTTAAAAACATTTTTGGGGAGTTGACATTTTTGATATATTTATCAATATATTGACGATAATCACAATATTTAATCGATTAAAAGTCAAGCACTATCAGCTGTATGCTGCGATGAGTAAAAATAAATATTATGACGTCACACGCGCTCTGGTTTGTTCAAAAATGTATTTTTAATTTAATATAACTTAATTAGAGAGAAAAAAAACTAAAATAGTTTCGTTACAAAAAATTTTTTGTCAAAAGCTTTAGCATCATCCACTAAGTGACACAGACTGTGTGTGTCACTTAACAATGATTCTGTCATTTGTAGGTACATTAAATATTTATAACTAGCACAAATTGTCACTACACAACAAAAAGTATTGATACACTTGCACAGATAAGAAGTCCTTTAAAATTACTAGACCAATGTACAATAAATATGCGCAATGCTCTGTTGCTCTCCAAAATGCAAGACTATCAAAGGTAGACACTGCTCGGTGAATTAGGCAATTTGGCAATGGCCTAGAAAATCGTTGGTGGAATTTATATCATGCATAGACCATTTTGCATAATATCTTTTAAATTTTCCTTCTCTCCAAACTATCAAGCATATTTTCATTATTCCAAAATGTAGCGAATCACCAATCGGAAAGTAACCCACCATATTGATTGGTAATACTTTAAGGGAAGTATTTTCCTTATGTGATGAAAACTCTCGTTTGTTCTTTTGCGCACATCAATTCGGTGAAAACTCATCCAATGAGATTTTCATTACTATACTCTCCAATTACTACATATCTTGTACATCCGTTATATGCATTAAAATTGACAATACCTGTAAATTACAATTTATATTTGATAAAGACAATAAAATCTTACATATTAAACTTTTGCAAATGATCGAGCTAGTGTATCGCAAACAAAGCATCTGATGCTTATACTGCAATTTATGTTATTCAAAGTAATGCCAGTCTCTAAAAGCATTTTTAGCTCTTTTACGAAAGATATTGGAAAGTCTTTGATGCTGGGTGGTTTGGTTGCACCACAATAAATGCCTACTACGAATTTGGTCTGTTATTTATCCTACTCAAAATAGGCCAAAATTCCATCTTTCAACTACTGTATATAAGTTATCCGTCTATGTTATACCTGAGTGGCAAATTAATTAGGCTACTAATATCAGACACTAAGTACTAAGTTAGATATTCACTTTTCTAGTCTGTTGTCAATAACTTCCGTTTCCCATTTTGTAAATTTGTATTTCCTTTGGTGATCTGAAAAGTGTCGGAGAAGGCTTTGGTAAATTAGATAATTTACCGATAATTTTGCATGAAAGCGTGTTTTCTAAAAACTGCATGAGTTTATTTTCGTATTTTTTGCGAAAGAGCCCGACACCGAAGGCGGAAAATATGAAAATGAACGAATGCAGTTTTTAAAGAAAACACGCTTGAATGCAAAATCTTCTGGTTATTTTGAAGCACGAATGCTATTTAGTGGAATATTTCCCGAATAATTTTCAAAATTAACAAAACTAAGCAATCTTATTTATTAGACACATTTAAGAAAATATTATAATTGGTTAACAAAATATGGGAACGAAATTAACAATGCCACAATTAAAGTACTTAATTCTAAATGATGCATAACTTGTAATGAAACGTATAATTATAATAATTATTGGAATTTTGTTTGGTATTTATAGACTCAATTGTAGAGGTGGATATCTGAGAACGTATTAGAGGCGCGGGATGTAACAAATGGTCTCATGTTCTGTGCGATTTCTCCATGATGTTCTTCATCTATTTGAAGGTACGGGGTTAAACAGAGCTTAAAAAGAGCTTTTCAACGATGTATAACATGCCCTGTAGGGGGATTATATACAAAAAATTAAATTAATCTAATATGAAATTAGTAGGGTTTGAAATTAAACACCAATGAGAATTGAAAGCGAAAAAGATATGTAATACAGTAAAATAACGAAAAGATAAGAAAAGTCATCAAAGTAAAAAGTAAAGAAACAGTACTAAAAGTTCAGTCACTTAAAATAACTGTTCAATATGACGACGATTCTGTTCCACACACTTTTGACACCTTATTCTAACAGAGTTACAAACTCTACGAAGTGTGTTGTTGTTGAATGATATTAGCACATGCAGCACTCGTTGTCCTAATTGCTAATTATATACTTCATTTTTAGTGGTACCCAATAAATAAAAGTTGGGGGAGAGCTAAGGTAGGGTGATCCTGTAGGAAAGTTTTTCTCAAAAGATGTTGCACGTCACGAGTGTTATGGGCCGGGCAACCATCCTGCTGGAGCCAAATGTTTTGCATACCGTCAGGATTAATAATTTGTCTCAAAGAAAGGATTATCTCGTTCTTTAGTAGCTCCAAATATCTCTTACCAGTTAAATTGCAATCAAAGACGAAATGGCCTATTAGGTGACTATCTAAAACGAAAAGTCATTAAAAAACAAAATAAAGACGTAAACAAAAATTCATACCAATTAAACCGCACCAGACATTAAAACAAAAGCGAACTTGAAATCTTCTGTGCTGTACCAAATGTGGATTTTCAATAGACCAATGATGATAGTTATGCCTATTAAACACTCCACAATTGGTAAATCGTGTTTCATCTGTCCACAGTATTTTCCTAGGAAAATAAGCACCATCTTCCCATTTTTGTAGGTACCACCTGCTAAATATCGGTAATAGTCATTATCGTTTAAATCTTGTAGAACTGTTGGTTTGTAAGGGTGCTACTTGTCTTCAAGGTTTTCTGAAGAGTCATTATCAATACTTATCAATCTTAATACTCAAAAATAATTACTTATCAATAACTACGAGTAAAGTCGGGCCGGCAAGAGGTGTCTTATGACTCATCTTTTAGTAAAGCATGGTGTAAGATTTTAAAAACATTGGTTCATATTAGTTAGTAATTTTGAATACCATCAAAACATCGCCAATGTTTCTAGGTTATTTTCAAATTTAAGCCGCGCTGTCAAATTTAAATAAAATTATTGTTCGAATATTTCGGGATTTAGCATCCGAAAGGTCTTAAGAATCCCCATCCACTCGTATAAATAACGTCGAATTTCGTTTAAGGTCTGTTCGCACTTATTCTGGTATGTAAAGTCCAACGAGTACGGGTAGTCATATGATAATAATATATTGTACAACTGTAAACGATTATCAGAACCGAGGCCGGGCCAACAAAATTAGCTAGCAGTAGGTACTGCCCGAATGAAGTGCGAAAAGTTTGGTTAATTGCGGAGGATCGTTTTAGCCGACAACTCTCACTGCGTCAAAAGAGTCAAAACTGTAATTTGGTTATCGAAACCACTTATAAATAACTGATTTTGTCATAAATAAATACACTGAATTGGATGTTAAAATGGGATTTATTATTAGTTAATAATATAACCGATTTTAAAAATCTCAGTTTACAGTTTATCAATATATATATATATATATATATATATATATATATATATATATATATATATATATATATATATATATATATATAACGAATGTAAACCTAAAACCTAAGTACAGCTACAGAGGTATATATTAAATATAATAATTTTTACAATGTTATAAGTAACTAAGATTCTAATTTTTGCTTTAAATGCAAATATGGGCCATCTTATAATTAAAAGTCATCACCTTCACTTTCGCTATCATCTTCACTGACTCTCCTACATTCACTACTAGAGGCTTTACCATTTCCTCAGCTCTTTTTGAACGTCCCACCACTGGCTCATTTCCTTTTCAGCATGTAAAATACACTTTTGCCACAGTTCTCCAGTTACTTGGTTTAATGAACCCTTCCATAGCAATAATACATTCTCGGCCCTGAAGCCCTGTTTTCCAACGTTTTTGTTGTAATACTGTTTACAATTTGCCCATATTAACTCGATAGGGTTGAATTGGCATTGATACGGAGATAAACGTAAAATTTGATGATCGATATCTTCAATTGCATATATTTTGAAATTTGCAAATCCTCGGCAATTTGTAATAATTCCACTTTCAGCATATCATTCGAATGAGGAATGTTGTGGTTTTTAAAATTGAAGAAGATTTTCTTTCTTCCAACTACTTGAAAGTAATCTTTCTACTAATGTACAAAGATTACTTGCATTGTCAAGAATTATCAAACTTGGTTTTCTAAATTTGGTAAAAGCTGTTCTTGAAACCATTTTGAAATAAGTCAGCGTTCATATTATCGTGGTAGTCTGCTGTCTTACTTTTACTGGAAAATACTAATGATAAATTAGGTATAAAACCATCCTTGTTGCCAGCACTCTACGATAAAACTACGGTTAAAAATATTTTAACAAATCGGCCTATTTTAATTATCGTTTCCCTTCTCCTAGCGGTTTGTTTTTGTCATTATCATGCCATGATTTTCGAACGCTTCCTCGACTAAAATCCACGTCACATCCAAAAGACAGGATCGTAACTAATTTCACAACTTTTATTAGCAAAATATATTCGCAAAAATATTGCTCGAGCACCAGCAATATGAACCTGCTCCATTAAACGCCTTATTCCATCGTCAACTTTGAATTCAAAACCAATTTTGTGTAACAATTGTTTCTAACTCGTTTTACTGAAGGTAAATATTTTATCTTCTTTAAGTTCAGTTTGGAGTTTTCGATAATAATAGTGAATCTAAAATTAAACAATGATAACTCCATTTCAGCAATAATTTCTGAATTATTTACCAGTTGCATGCATGGTGTAAATTGTTCGTTTCAAAACGTCTTTCACGTATTCGTCGACACCTCTTACTTCGACTTCAAACACAGCCTATGTTTTTACGGTGAATCCGGCGCCGATTTCCCAGATTCTAAAGCGAGAGCCATTCTTGCCTTTGTCCGAGTTACGGTTTTCTCGGAAATGCCGCATGCTAGAGCAGTTCGCTGCAACATAATATTATGTAAATATAATTTTAAATAGTGAAAATTATTAGCGTACCTGGATAATGGAAGTTATAGATAAACTTGGCCCTCCGTTATCGCGTTCTATCTCGAAATAATGCAGTATATTCATTAACATTACTTGAGTTTGGCTTTTCACAGATTTACCTTTTAATGACATCATTATTTGCTGCAAAATAAATAAATGCATTCAATCAATTGGAAATACATTGTATTGTAAACTTACCTCGTAATAGTGAATATTAATAATAATAGTTTTGAACAAAACTGTTGTTTACCAATGTAATGGAAACTAATAAATTACGAAGCGAAAGATAAATTATTATAAGTACAAAAACGATGCGATTGTACGAAACGAAATACAAAGAATAATTTGAGGTTAAATAGCCAAGAAGTCGTCTGACAGCGTCATGCACTTTGACTTTAGAATCGACATACGTCCTGCATTTAAAATATATAGCGGACGTATAAATTATAACCCGTCTTTCTTTAAGTGGGAAATTCGCACTAAGATAAAGGGAAACAGATGCATTTCACAGTAATAATTATATCCCCATTCGCGACCCCGCCATGAGACACCTCTCCCCGGCGCTACCATACCCAAGGTTTTACTTAACTACTCTGTAGTACTAATTGTACTTTGACAGATTATCATTTTGCTTCATACTAACGTTTAATTCCATAGATTACTAATTTTAAACGTCAGCATCTTTTCGTTGGGATATTTAGGTAAAATGGAAATAACCGTTTTTCATATTAATACAGCTGGCAACGCCACGTAGTTGCAACAAAACAGTTTTTGATTTTGCAATATTGTTGCACTCTGTATTACTTTGTTAAGGTAGCTAACGAGTGGTGTTGGCAAATTTGCTCTGGTGTCTCCTATTCATTGCGAGGTAAGTTTGAAAATGTTCATGCACATGTAGGTAAAATGGGAAATTTTCATTAGGTAAAACGAGATACTACCTCATATTATTCCATTTTATCTACATTATTCGCTCATTTATTTTTATCTGTTTTCAGATGCCTTCTACGTATAAAAGAAAAACATGCCGTCAGTCTTGGTCTGAAGAGGCAATGTCTGCAGCACTGGACGCGTTACCAAGTGGAACCTGTGGGTACTTAATGGCTGCAACTAAATTTAATGTTCCAAAGTCAACTTTAGAAAGACGATTCCAAAACAAGAATAAAGTTGCGGTAGACCATATAAAACAACATGGTAGCAGGTAATTAACATTTCCTAGAGAACTGGAGGAACAACTGGTTAATTACATTAAAAACATGGAAGGTATGATGTATGGACTAACAACAAGAGGTATTCGAAGCTTTGCATATCAACTTGCTGTGAGGAACAACATTGATCATCATTTTAATAATGAGACCCAATTGGCCGAGTGGGACTGGCTGTGTTCCTCTTACAAAGAAACAAATTATCACTTAGAAGTCCTGAAGCAACTTCTGCTGCAAGGGCTAGAGGTTTCAACCAACAGGCCGTTAACTCATTTTTCAATATTTTCGAACCTCTGCAAGCTGCACTCAATTTTCTGCCATCACGAATTTTTAGCGTGGACGGAACGGGCATTACTACCGTACAATCTCGACCATCAAAAATTATCGCTGTTAGAGTAAGAAAGCAAGTAGGTTCTTTAATGTCTGAGGAACGTGGAGAATTATCGACAGTAGTCATTTGTATGAGTGCGTTTTTGTCCCGCCTATGATTATTTCCCTCTACCAATTTGCCATAAATCTGGGTGGATGCAATTAGAATTGTTTACAAGATGGTTTGATCATTTCCTTCTTCACACACAGGCTTCGCAAAGAAATCCAGCATTACTTATACTTGACGGGCTTAAAACACACGCGCAAAATATTGCAATGATAGATAAGGCGCGAGATAACGGAGTAACAATTTTATGTTTACCACCGCACACAAGTCACCGTATACAGCCATTAGATGTGTCATTCATGGCACCACTTAGCACCTTCTACACCCAGGAAGTGGAAATATGGCGCAAGAAATCATCCAGTAAGGTGTATTACCGGAAGTGAAGTCGGGTATTTATTTGGTAAAGCATATCTCCGGGCGTCAGCACCTCTAAATTCCATTAACGGTTTTGAAAAAACTGGATTGTGTCCTATAAACCGCACAGTGTTTACCGAAGATGCGTCTGCTGCAGCTTTGCCAACTAGTTATGACCAACCTCAAAACAATGACACTACAAGTAATGCCGCTGTTGAAGTGGTGCCTGAAAACGAAGTCGTAATTGAAAATAATAACCATGGCTTTGTAAAAGCTACACCACCAAAACAAATAATTGGACCACTCGAACAACCATCAACTAGTGGCATTACCCATTTAATAACTAGTGGCATTACCCATTTAATAACTCCTGAAACAATTGCTCCTTACCCAATAGCTGCTAAAGTGGGACCAAAGAGGAAAACTACGAAAAGGGGCATGCTGTACTTACGAGTACTCCTTACAAAGAAGAGTTAGAAAACTCCATTGTCGAGAAAGTAAAAAAAATTAATCTGACAAACTAAAATCAAGTAGAATAAAAAACTACTAACAAAATCTGTTCAAAAGATAAAAAAAATGGTGTGTAAGTCAATGCTTGAATCTAGCAGCAGCGAAACAGATGTCGATGTGGAATGTCTATTTTGCGGAGGCAACTATTCTAAGGATCACTGCGGTGAAGAATGGATAATGTGCCTTCAGTGCGGCAACTGGGCTCATGACGAATGTGCAGGTGTAGAAAGTAATGATGAAGACGACTTCATATGTGATATTTGTTTCCAAAAATAAATATACTCGTAGTCATGAATGTATTTTTTAAATAAATGTTATTTTCAAATATTGTTACATGGTAAATTCCTATCCCATTTTACCTAATCAGTATAGGTAAAGTGGGCAATTGCAGAAATTTTTTAATTGGTTTTAATAATTATTTGAATAAAGTATCGACCATACTATAGTACATTTCGATCGCAAACTTTTACGGCAAATAGTTTTATCTTTGTATAGTATTAAACGTTAAGTATCCCATTTTAGGTCCATTTCCCCTACTTAGCGTAATCTTTCGCTTTCATTTCTCATTGGTGTTTAATTTCAAAGCTTACTAATTTCATATTAAAGTTTAATTTACTTTTGGTTAATATTTCCCCGATTTCGAGAACGGGTTGCTGAAGAAGCGTTTTCGCGTACTTCTAGGAACCCCACCTTCATGAAGGGTGGCATAGCTAACCAAGTTACGGCAAATATTGAATGAAGAAAAACATATAGACGCGTTGAGATTGTGCGTTTAAAGCGTAGCTTAGTAATATTTAAATAAAACAAACAGAAAGTTAACATTAAACCTAATAGGAGACCGAAACATCTAATTGTTTTCAAAAATGCGTAACTATTACCAAAATGTTTATTATTTATCCAAATTAATATTTTCAGTGGCAATAACAATAAATACTTAACACAGACATAGATAAATACGTAGATACTTCAAAGTGTACCTTAAGAAAGTATTAAACGAAATGTTCTTTTAATGAAAACTGAAGTTAAATATAATAAATTAAATTCTTAAATTGCTCGCATCAGCGCTTAACTTATTAATTTCCTTGTAATAGTGTTAATAAAAAATTCAAGTTACTCCAAGTATATCTAATTACGAACCTAATTTATGCACATTCACCCAAGCATTCTGAAAAGGTCTTAAGATCGATCTCCTGAAACCCGCATAAGTACGGTCACGTTTACAACAAAATGCATCCGAGAAAAACCTTTTGCTACGTTATGTCCTGTTTCCAGCGCTTTCTATTTGTCAAATTTTTGCCTTAGCCTATTATAAAAATATTATGAACCTGCTGTTGCTCTACACCTAGTATAACGAGTATATATTAATTTGTGTCGGCTCTTTAGAAAAGAAAATAAACACCTTACTGTATTAGTAAGCATACTTAAAAATGAGAATCAAAATTTTTTGAAATAGTCAGTTTTGCATAATTCACTCTAAAATATTTTGTGGTACAAACATCAATTTCATTTGCGAAACTCAATATAGAAGCTAATGTCAAATACAGAAGATAACACTCACATTTAAAAATAATTTATTATACCTTCACGCCTTCGAAACAGTAAAAGTCCGTCGTCAGTTTAAACATCCATAAGGATAAAGTAATAAATTCCTTAACCTCCTGATTTCAGCTTTATTGCCCTCTAATACTGTTAAAGTAAGTACAGTAATAAAATGTGTAAAATAATTAATTCTAAATCCCAATCACGCAAAATGCACCGAATGTAAATTTCAATTTATTTTTATGGACTTTATTGGCCGGTGATAATTTTTATTTTAGTTATTTATTGGGGGAATTTGATACCACGCCTTATCAATGTGTTAGCGACCAAAGGTAACGTGAAGTATACAAGACACATAATTTGCTTTATAGTCAAAACTGCTAAACTTGCAGAAAATTTTATTAAGCGCAATAAAAATGTTTTTCTTTCTTTTCAGTATTTCTCATACCAAAGAAATATTTTACTATTAAATATAATAATAAATAATTTTATTACTATCTTGAGTTAGTAGTAGTAGTAGTCATGTAGTCTCGAAACACATTTGCGATATTACTTGAGTTGAGTAATTAAACGATCAGTTGGATAAAATTACAAATAATACACTTTTACATGTGACAGACAATCTGAAGTACACAGCGAGCGAAGAAACCAACTATAAGTTTATATTTCTCAATGAGCAGTAAAGTAACGTTCGTTAGCCGTCACAGGGAACGTATTAACCGCATGCCGTAATTTAATCAAGAAAATCTTAATTTGAGTATCAGATTAATTAGCATTAAATTAAAAAGGTACTGTCTGCGGAATGGATACTCAACTGAATTCACTGTTCTAAAAGTACGTTTCCACTGAAGTACGTTTCCACTGAGGCAACCAGGTGCAACATGCAGCATGCGACACGGTAGTTGTGTTGTTAGATCTAACCGTGTTGAGTGTCGCCCAAGAATAGTTGTCAATTGTCGCATGCTATGTGTTGCTGTTGCTTGTGGCACGAGGCTATCATTTGTTAAAAGTAGTGAAAGTCGCATAGAAGTTTTTGAAAAACTTATTTCAAATGACGGTAGTTTGTTTAAAAATTTCACACGTATGAGCAGGCACGATTTAGACAATCTACTAGAAAAAGTAACTCCGTTGGTGAAAAAAGCCCACACCAACTGTCGTTACGCGATTCCGGTTCAAGTGCGAGTGTTGTTGACATTGAGATACTTGGCCACCGGAGATAGTTAGTTATGCTTCACTTATGTAGCTCTTCAGGATTTCAATTCCAAGTATCTGCGCATTGTACCTGAAGTGTGTAAAGCGTTTATCAACGTTCTGCAAGATTTTGTAAAGGTAAGTTAGAAAAATTCGGTACTTAAAATTAATAATCATAGTTTATACTTAATTTAATATAAAATAAGCCGTATTCCATTAATGGGTAAGGCTGTTAAAAACGTTAGTCTATCAACCTTGATTATAAAGAAATTGCAAGTTGTTGAGAGGGCAGCAGATGGCCATAGAGTAACTCGTACAATATATTACTAGTATATAGGTGGTAGGCATGTATACTCCATGCCAGCCGGGGAGGTACCACCACCATGGGCTCCTTAATATTGGGTCTCCGATTTTCTGAGCTCGATAAGGGCTGCCGGTTACCTTTTCCTTCACCCTTAATCTATTCTCATCCTTATTCTTCCTTCTCGCCCTCACTGTCTTCCTATCGGATTAAAAGTCTCAAATTAAAAATAAGATGGCTGTGGTTTCTAGGGTAAAAATTCTGGACCTAAAATCCTGCCCCATTTGGATGTTCGGGAGGGCAGGGCCCAAGCAACCACGGTCATCGAAAGTATCAACTTTCTGATTCACTACTGCAACCTGCGCGGTATCAGGTCTAATCTTAATGCTATTCAACAACATCTTGAGCAATAACAACCTGATATTTTGTTTCTGTCTGAAACACAAGCCTCCTCTGAAAGCTCCAACTTGTAATTTCCACAATACCACCTTCACTCTAACTTTCGATATAAAGGGGCGTATGTGCCTACATCAAGGACAGAATTGCTTGCAAGAGGGTTCTTCCTTAGAAAATAAAAATTTTGACGTGATTTGGTTCAAACATTCTGGTCCTAATTTTGTGAAATTCTATTGTTGCATTTATAGGTCTCCTAATGACAGTAACTTTCAAGACTTCTTCGATTACCTTAGTATGAAAGTTGACTATCTCCAGTCTCAGTTTCCATCTTGCAATATATCAATTGTACGCGATTTCATGTTCATAATTGGCTTAAGTTTTCATCTACTATAAATCCTGCTGGTCATAGTGCAGAAACATTTGTTATTTAATGTGATCTCACACAAATGATTTCTGAACCCACAAGAATCCCTGATAACCCTAACCATATTCCAGATCTTCTAGATCTCTTTCTTACATCAAACCCTCTTGTTTATAAAACTTCCATTCTTTCGCCTTTAGGTCTTTCCGACCATTGTCTAATAGAAATCATTTCTACTGTACCTAATTCCACTGTTGTTCGCAAAACCGATAGAACCTTGTGGTGTTTTAAGTCAGCTCGATGAAGTAATTTACGGATTTCTTTGCAACCTTTCTATATTGTTTTAAGTCGTCCTCTTCTTCGGACATCGCTCTTTCAGTATCTGAAGTCATCCTCATGGGAATGGAGTTATACATTCCCAAAAAACAGTACCGTATAGGTCATTCACGTTCCCAACCCTGGTTCAATAAGGCTTGTGCTGATGCAATATCTTTAAAAAATAAATATTACATTAAATGGAAATCCAATAAATCGGTCTACAGTCATGTAGAATACGTTGATGCTAGAAATATCTGCAAAAGTGTCATTGCTAAAACTAAAAGTTGTTCGAACAACTAAAATACAATGAACTAGCTACATCTCGCAATCGTAAATTTTGGTCTTTAACTAAAGCCATTTGTAAAAACTTTGGAACATCTTCATTTCCCCTGACATCTATTGACGGATCGGTAGTTGCTGATTCTGTAGACAAAGCCAATGTTTTGGTGGAGTTGTTTGCATCAAACTCGTGTCTCAATGATTCTGGAAAAGATGTGCCCCTAGTCAACTCTTCTTCATGCGCTATGAAACTAATTCATTTTCGGTACAAGCTCTTGGAATCCATCATCAGTAGGCTTGATCTCAATAAGACGACCGCCCAGACGATATCCCAGCTATTGTCTTAAAGAAATGTTCCCCGAACTAGTACCAGTCCTATCTAAGCTCTATACGATCTCTATGTCTTCTGGGGAATTCCTTCATCATGGAAGTTGGCAAATATTCAAACCTATTCCCAAAAAGGCGATAAGACCGATCCCTCAAACTACCGACCATTTCCATTTTGTCTAAAATCATGGAAAAAGCCATCAATCAGCAACTGCTCACGTTTCTTGAAACTAACAAACTCCTTAGTGACCGCCAATATGGGTTTAGGCAAAGTCGTTCAACAGGTGATCTTCTTTCATATGTGGCCAAGTTCTGGGCAGAGCATTCCGGTGAAAGAGTTGTAGTCGCTTTAGATATCTCAAAGGCATTTAACCAAGTTTGGCATAAGTGTTTACTTGCCAAACTCACCTCGTTTGGGTTAAATGATATGCTCATCAACTGGGTTTCTAGTTTCCTTGATAAAAGACGAATATGTGTCGTAGTTGATGGCTTTTTTTCAAAAGAAGTTAGCATTAACGCGGGCGTACCACAGGGATCCGTTATAGCGCCTACACGTTTTCTGCTGTACATAAATGATCTTATTTCTTCAACAACTAACCCCATCCATAGCGTTGCTGACGATAGCACTCTTCACTGTAGTTCATCTCAGTCTACTCATAGTGATAATCCACCTTCTATGTCAAATCAAGAAATTAAAGCTGAAATGGCAAATTCAATCAACAAAGACATCCAACGTAGTCTCGAATGGGGAAGCAATAATCTAGTTATATTTAATGCTAACAAAACTCAGTGTTGCCTTGTGTCCGCCTAAAAAGATCGATTATTTCCTGTTGTAAGTATGAATGGCTCAGTTCTAGAGTTTTCAGACTCTATTACTCTGTTGGGTATGACTGTATCTTCAAATCTCTGATGGGTTGACCATCTTCTGTCAGCTACCAAAACAGCTGCTCGTAAAATAGGGTTTTGTGCAGATTTAAGCAGTACTTTACCTCTCGACAACTCCTTCTGCTGTATAAGGCACAAATTCGGCCTCATCTGGAATGTAGTTCTCACCTCTGGGTTAGTGCTCCCCAATAAACTGTCGATATCGTTGATCGTATTCAAAAAAGAGCGATTAGGCTCATAAATGGCCCGTCCTTAACTTCTCACATACAGTCCCTTGAGCATAGAAGGATGGTTTCAGTTCTTTCTTCGTATTATCGTTATTACAACGGCTATTGTGCTGCTGAATTATATTCTTTGATACCATTTCGGGCTATCTTTGCCAGAAATACTCGGTTCGCTCATTCACATCATCAGTACGCAGTACAAATTTCCACTTGTCGTACCAGGCGGGCGCAATCCACATTTTTCTACACGACTTCTAAACTCTGGAATGATCTCCCTAGTTCCTGCTTTACTCTCACTTATGGTATGAGAAAATTTAAGGTAGCTGTTCAAGGCATCTATTGGCAATTCATTATCCCTCTATCCATCCTCCTAAGTGTTCCTGAGTGCTTTAGCACGATAGGCCAAATTTAGCCTGTTCAGGTCCACAACCATAAAAAACTAGTTATTTTCTAATTTAACTGAACATGTTTACTTGAAAAACATGTTTGTTAGTTTGACCTAAAGTCTGTCCAGA
This sequence comes from Vesta saturnalis, assembly GCA_036346205.1. Taxonomy (NCBI): domain Eukaryota; kingdom Metazoa; phylum Arthropoda; class Insecta; order Coleoptera; family Lampyridae; genus Vesta; species Vesta saturnalis. The sequence continues at coordinate 137,238 of JARFJB010001907.1, read as the reverse complement.
AACGAAGCGAAGGAATAAATTAAAATAGTTCATTTATTTTACTAATAAGCGGTACACGATTTTGTATTAAGTACTTAATAGATTTATTAAACTAGTTTTAGAATATACCGCTTCCGTACTATAGCGTTATTTATCAATAGCTCCTGATCCATTAGAAATGGACGTACCTGTTGTTGAATTGTAAAGTAAAAATCATAGGCGTGTACATGGGTTTTGCAGACAAAAAAATGACCAGTGCAATGTTTTATTGAAAACTTAACTATAAAAAGTGATTTTAATATAAACACTTCGTTTGTTAGAAATCATTTTATAGAGTTTTTAAATTTAAGGTAAGGCAATAATTATTATATAACATACTCTACATATCTGAACTTCTTATTACCTATATTAAACAAAAACAAACAAAATTGATAAGAAAAATAATAAATATATAATTTTAAAATACAGTTATTCTGAAAATTCATGTTTCTTCGGAAGAACTGTCATTTGGCCCTATTGAAATTACAATAGGCTCTATCATATTGTCAAGTTCCCACATTTTTTTGTTCTTCTTTCATTGCGTGCTCTATACACTTTTTCCATTTTTTCGCAGTCCCCTCACTTGAGGAAGTCATTAAAAGTTGTCGAACGTCAGTTAATTTAAACGTGGTATTATTTCTCACTACTGCACCCTTAACCTGCGCCCATATTAATTCAAATTATATTACAAATAAATAATATGCTCGTTCCTTCCCAACTGTTAATTAGTATTAATTAATTTCATTATGACATATCTAATGAATATTACTTCAGTTTTGTATTTTTTATCATAAAACAACCCAACGCCACTGGAAACTGCCAAACATGTTGATGTTTTCCTTCGCTTCGTTTCTGGACAGATTATAAAATAATCACATTTAGAGAGTCAGCTGTTTATGTTTTCGAAAAAATATTAGGGATATTATCAAAAACAAATTCAGGAGTAGACAAGTCTTAAAATATTATCCTTATTGGAAAATAGCGTACGAATTTGGATTTCAATATTTTGACACTTACTTTTGTGCTTGACAACTCTCCAGTAAAGTTATTTTCATGTAAAGGTGTTTATTTGGTTTATACTTTATATACTCACTATATTGAATTGAAAGGGTCATAAAGCATACAAAAATATAAATGTTATCAATTTGAGAACAAGTTACAGAGTTTGCATAACAACTATTTTAAAAAAGGGACTGACTTTTCAGCCACCCTGTACATCTCCACTTGTGTTACCAAAACATTTCTTTTGATTGAATTTAGAACAAAATTAGGGAAAATAAATACAATTTTAAGTATTGTGATATTTTATATAGTCAAAAAATCTACGCAGAACATGTTAAACATCAAAGAAAAAATACATATTAACATAATAAACTTTTGATTGATTTCTTAAAAATTTATAAGATTGGTAAGGACTGTAAATTCAGAACCAGCTGCTTGTTCTTCATTGTCACTTGAAGACTGAGAGAGTAGTGAAGGATCATGAGAGGGGAAACCACTTGAATTATCAACATTTTGAATCATATTTGAAGTACTTGCCGTATTCTGATTATATGTACTAGTCGAAGCCCCATCACTGTCGTATTTTCCCATTGCTGCTTCAAATAAAATGTTGTTTACGAGATGTTTTACAATGGTCCTTGCTCTAGGCTGAAGATCACATACTTCATTGGCAACATGTTCTCCATAAGTTGGTCTTCACGTTTCGAATAAAGCGATGCGGGTTTACTCCTTTTCGCTATTTTCTTGGGAGAAAGAAACTGTTTAACACTGCTTTCGCTACCTGACAAATTTGTTGAATCATCAGAGTGATATTGTGGGCTGTGTAATAGTTAATTGACTACCACATGTATCAGACGCCACTTCTTCCTGAAAATAGCGCAAAAATTCTTTTTAAAATCATAAATACCAAATTGTTTATTTATGTTACAGAGTCCGCAAAATGATGAGTGGAAGAAAATATCAAGTGACCTTTGAAAAAACGTGAAATTACCCACACTGTATTGGAGCCGTCGATGGGAAGCATATAGTGATTCAGAGCCTAAAGAACAGTGGCAGCCTGTTTTTTAACTACAAGGGGACATCCAGCATAGTTTTTGATGGGTATCGCAGACACTACTATTGTTTCGTGTATGCCAATATTGGTTGTCAATAAAGAATTTCAGACGGAGGAGTGTTTCACAGCCTCTCCATGGAAGCAAAGTGTTGTCTCCTTTCGTTTTAGTGGCAGATGATGCATGTCCTCTACAGACACATATTATGAAGCCTTATCCAGGCCACTACCAAAAAGGATCTAAGAATAGAATATACAATTACAGGCAAGCACGTGTACGAAGAGTTGGTGGAGAATACTTTCGGGTTATTAGCATCAGTCTTTCGTGTGTTTCGGAAACGTTTGGTGGTGAGTGTCGAAAACTAGGAAAACTACCACATCTGCATGCGTACATCCACAACTATTTACCAATATTTCAAGGCGTCTTTACGCTCCTCATGGATGTTTAGATATTGACACACACGATGGTATTGTTATCCCAGGATCATGGAGGACGGTGGTTGAAGGTGACACAGGAAGGTGAATTTAGGGCGCAAATCACGGAAATAAAGTGAAGATGCAAAAGGCGTCCGGGATGAATTTGCAAGATATTTTGCGGCAAGAGAAGCAATGGTACCATGGCAAGACAAACACTAAGAGACAGAATACGTATGAAAGTATCGTTATCGATTTATGACTTGATTTTTCCTACTTAACGACAGGTCATACAAAAAATCGTGGGTTGTTAGACTTTAACTAAAATATTTGTAGAACCATAATTTAAATCTATTGTTGGTGTTTGAAACAATATATTTCGATACTAAATACAGCTTATTGCTTTTTTATAGATAAAACATTTTGTTGCATAAACAAAATAACCCAAAAATATTGCATAAACTTAGTTTTGGGATCCAAGCGTGCAATGTTTCATGGAATTCGCGGCGAGAGTTCCCTGACTATCGAGTACCTATCGGCCTTGATTCGGTCCGACGCAGTGAACTGGAACCCAATACCTGACACGATGGCCTGTCTGTGATTCATGACTTCAATAACATAACTTTAATAAGAGCAAAGATACTAAAAATATACACGTGATACTAAATATTTTGAAACAGTTCATATAATTCCTTTATTCGTACAGGCAAATACACTAAAAAACTTCTAAACTTAGCTCATGATTGTCTGCGGTTGATGAGGTTTGTCTAGGAATGTCCACCTCTAACAAAAATAGTAGGAGCCTGTACAGAAACTACTTATCTTTCTTCGGAGATGAGCCACTCTTCGGTTTCGTAATTCTACTATGTTCTATGTGGCACTCTTCGGTTTCGTAATTCTTCTATGTTCACGGTGGAAAGCAGATCTCAAATTCTTGATTTTTTCTTGATCGCGTCTACAGTACACTCATATTTAACAGCAAGTTGTTGCAACGTGTCACTTTTCACATTTCTATCTTTGTGCGAAGGTGAATTTTGACAGTCACCAATTAATCTCGTAGTTTTCTCAATACTCCACTCCATGTCTCTTGGTTTCTGCCGCACGGATCCCCCACCTGCTGGATACTGGCAACATCGTTCGACACATTGAATTTCTATGCACTATGTAGCATGCGGCAGGTGACATAACCAAGATGTGGCATGCGGCACCATTCCTTTAGACATGTTGCAGCGTGTTGCTTCGCTTGAAACACTCCTTGCCGCATGCGACAGTGCCGCATGCCAGATGTTGCCCAAAAGTTGCCTCAGTGGAAATTCGCCTTAAGAATACATCTAAAGTATATCTGAATTACGACAACTCACCTTTCCTCCCGCAGGTGCCGTATCTTGCAGGATTACGCAGACTATACATTACACGTACAATTAACAACTAACGGAGTGAATCCAAAAAATTGTAATAAAAGAGTTTACACCACATAATTTGATTGTAACATCACGACTAAGGAGATTTTATTGTTTACATTAATCATTTCTACGTTCCTTCGCTAGTAGCGGTTTATCTGGTGAAGCACTGTTTCACCCAGTGGCGCATCTTGGCCCAAATTTCCTCCAAGTTCCTGGATCCACCGAGAAAATTTTTTCGCAGTTGAAGATATGGAGGCCGAAATGGAGTGACAGTCAAACCCTAGAAACATTACCGTATATTCATTCAAAGAATGCGATGACATGCTTTTCCCCAACATAAGGCTACCACTTACCTGTTACTACAGCAACTCCGAAGAGAAGCTTCTCTGCGTTAAGAAGAGTGACAACGTATCTGCGGAGCACCATGGGAAAAGACAGATTGAAAGGGTTAGAACTTGCGAATATAGAGAAGTCACGTGAATTAAACATTGATGACCTTATTAATACTTTTAGTCCCATAAGACCAAGACGTTCAGAATTTTCAAATTGGTATTGAAATTTTTATAATTCGTATGTTTTTGTGTTTTTTTCTTTCAGTTTATCAATATAATATAAATATTAAAACTGTGCTCGTCAAGTAAAGCTCCTAAACCTCTAACCCCTTCACCATTGATTAAGTCCTTGCCCCGTCACTGGCTTCACTTGCTTTAATTGGCAATGAATACTTTTACTTTTTTTATACGCAGATATTTTTTCCTAAATTTGTCTTCTTCCTATAGAATTTTTTTTTTATTTCATAGTTATAATTCATAGGGTACATCTGACCACGGGTAAGGCATAAAAAAAGTTTAGAGATAAACAGACACTGTTAAGGTAACAGGTACCTGAGTTAAACCGCAAGACGTTAGAAAGAACGTCAAATGTCACTGAAATTCTCGTTGCTGCTTTAAGTCGGTAGGTCTGAGTAATGCAACGGTTGCTATTGTACATTTGCCTATCTTGAGTTAAACATTAAACATTTCGTGCAACATCAGTACTTTTATTTGACTCCATTTTACCTTTTACAGCGGCCTTTTTAATTAAAAAAAAATAGCGATAAAAAAGATGTTTTCAAATCTGAAAAACTTGGTACATTAGCACCAAATCAAGTTGGAAAATTAAACTATACTACTATGTGACGTATATATAAATATATATATATATATATATATATATATATATATAATTAGTGACAGTAACTGGGATATAGGTCGACTTGGGCTGATTTATTGATAAAGAGACAACTCTCTTTTTTAAAATACCAATATTTCACAGATTTATTTTCTGCTTTATCAAGGTTCAAAAGTTTTACAATGCGTCAATATAATAAATTAATCTCTTATTAAACTTACATTAAAATGAGATCTGAGTAATGAAGACGCAGATAGCTAACAAAAACGCCATAAACGCAATAAATAATCACATGTGTATCTCAAAAAGAATTACACCACACTAAATTTGTAACATATATATGTTCAACGTTCTTGAGATAAAAGTAACAAACAACATTAATGGCGATTGATAATACCTAATAACAATTATCTACGTGCAATACAAAATTTGCAATATACAGGGTAAGTTCTAAAAAATCTGACTAATTATATATAGCGAGTTAATAAAAAGGTACAAATGTTACTCAAACTCTTAATATCACTTTTAGCATTGATGATGTTGCCCATGTTAGTCCTTATGTGACATATCTCAAGAAACGATTGTCTTTTTTGGTTGTTATCTTGGGCAATCACTCTGGTATCTTCGTATGTCATTACGTGCTCTAATTTAGTTACATGAGTAGCTAGCGCGCAAGCTTGAGGTTTGACTCTACAATCGCTACGGTGCTGCGTTAAGCGGTTGGATAGTTTTGTGACGTTTGTCCTATATAGATTTGCCCACAAGTCTCACACGGAATACTGTAGACCACATCATGGTTGTGAAGAAACGGCACTCTGTCTTTCAAATGAGTGAACAAGAGAGATTGACCTGTGTCCATATTACACTTAGCAATTTTCACAGGGAGTTCCTCGGTGATATTAGCAATACGATTGGTAAGTCCTTCTATGTACGAAAGTTTTTTATAAGGTAAATTTTCTGCTATCTCTTCCCTTGCCACCTTCCTTGAGCTAGTTTTGTGATTGAATATGAGAGTTGTAAGTAACAATTTAGGAAAATTGTTATCTTGTAGTTGTTTTTTGAGTTTAACCAAGTGCTTGTTAATTAACACTCCACAATCCTGTTCTTCTTCGATGGTGAACTTGATATGGTTGTTATAAGTATTGAAAATGTGGAGCATTTCGTCCGTTTTTTCTGTAGGGATGCAGCAAATAATATCGTCGACATACTGATAAATAAAAGGAATATCAAAATTTAAATGATTGGCAACAGTTAGTTAGGAGATCCTGACAAAGCAGAAAATAAATCTGCGAAATATTACTATTTTAAAAAAGAGAGCTGTCTCCTTATATTTATTTTCTTTTATTTTATTATGAATTCTGGAGTGAATGACTCGGAGGAATATTTTTAATACGTGGCTCATTAGACTGATAGTTCGATGTTCGTTGCATTGTTTTGCGTTTGCTTTTTTCGGAATTGCCACGAATGTAGATCTCAGCCAATCCGTTGGGATGACTCCTGTGTCATAAATTTTGTTGCATATGTGAAGCAGATACTTTATTCCTTTCTTCTCTAGAATTTTAACCATTTCAGTTGGTATGTTATCTGGACCTGTCGTTTTTCTTAACTTCGCTATTTTTATTGCAGGATCTACTTCGTGTATTGTTATTGGGGGACCTGTTCTAATATTTTGTATTTTGTATTCTTGTCGTTCGTCCTTAAATAATTCCTCTATATATCCTTCCCATCTTTTCATTTTCTCTTGTTCATCTATAGTAAGTTTACCGTTATTGTCTACTAGATTGTTAGCCTTTCTATTAAGTATTCCAAGTACTTTGATGTTCTTGTACATATTGAAATCATTATGTTTCTCTTGTAGCGTTTCTATTTCCGCGCACCTATCTTCATACCATTTTTCTTTTGCATGTCGTATTTTTGTTCTGATTTCTTTGTTAGTCTTTTTATATTGTTCAGTGTCTCGATTCTTGAATTGTCTTCTCTTTCCATTAGGTCTAAGATCTCATTTGTCATCCATTTACTTTTTCTCTGTCTGGGTTTTGTCATGTTAGCCATTTCGTTTTGTATTATTTTCTTAAATTGGTTACATTCATTTTCTATATTGTGTTCTTGTTAATTAATTTCTAGTTTATTTTCCATAGATTTCGCTGTTTGATGTCGGTTATTGTTCCAATATTAATTGTTCAGTCGCCAGAGAGCTTTGCGGCGTTTCATCCTCTTGAGTCTAAGTTTTATTACTCCTAGTAGTAAGCAGTGATCTGACGGTACATCAGCGCCAGGGCAGGTTTTAACTGATTTGACGGCATTTCTATAGCGTTCGTTAATAGTTATGAAATCGATCTGGTTTCTTACGATCTTATTTGGTGAGTCAGCTGGAGATTTCCAGGTGTATAACCGTCTTTTTGGCAATTTGTACAAAGTGTTCATTATGCATAAGTTCTTTTCCAAGCAAAACTCCACGAATCTGTCTCCTCTTTCATTTCTTTCGCCAAGCCCAAGGTCCCCGATTATATTCTGTTGTCTACCTTCGCCGATCTTCGCATTAAGATCGTCCATTAAAATAGTCAAGTCTTTATTTTTCAGTTGATCTATGACACTTCTGAGATCTGTATAGAATTTATCCAAGTCCTTTTCGTAGCGCTCATCTGTAGGAGCATATTTTTGGGTTAAATTAATATCGGTTGGTTGCGCATTCATGTTAATCGTAATAATTCTATCAGTAACTTGCGTTACTGATTTGATGCTCTGGTGAATTTCTTTTGTTATAATAAATGCAACTCCGTTACGATGGTGATTACTATTTTCTCCTGAGTAATAGATTTTGTCATCTATAGTACAACTTCCAGATTCAGTCCATCGCATTTCGGTTATGCCCAGTATAGACATGTGTAGTATTTTCATTTCTTTTATAGTGTTGTGTACTTTCCCTGCCTCGTCTAAATTTTGTAGGTTTAATGTACCTATTTTACCTTAGTTTTAATATCAATTGCGGCCGAACGGGATATTCTTAGCACCCCTATCCCATTTAAGGGACGCCCGTACTCGGAGCCTTCAGTTAGTTTTCCAGCCATAATGATATTCCTGGGAATAGTCGGTAGTGCAGTAGTCATTCCCTTGGCTTTGTGCACTTTGAGGATCTGGGTAGGATTAGGTTTATGCTTGGTAGGATTTAGGGTTGAGGACATGATTTTCTCTTTTAATAGTGAGAAAATCAAGGCTCCCGTGGGCAGGGTCGCGTGTGGTTGTAAGTTGTCATATAAACTGTGTCTCTTGAATTTCTGGACATAGGGAATTCCCATGTTAAAATAAACTATTGTAAATATTGGCTCCCTAATCATTTTACAGTAAAATGTCAAATATAAAACTTCTTAAGGAAAAAAGGCAGCTTCTTATGTTACAATTGCATTTAAATTTGGTTCATCCGTTTTCGAGGAATTTAGGAAAAACTTAAGGGCTGGTCAAGGTTGCTTTGCTTTAGACAGACAATGCTAACAATAATTATTAATTGTCATTATAAATCATTCATTGTTCAAAAACAATTCATTTATCATTAAAACTTTATTTGGGACAGATTATTACTTTTTAAAGAAAAATTTGTTTATAAAATGAATTATTACACCATTGATGAAAAAGTAAAATTTATTGAATGGCATTACTCTGGCAATTCACTTAGAAATATCAGAAATTTGTACTCGGCTAGTTATCAAAATTAATTTGTTTATTTAGAATATCATCTACTTGTTTATAACAGACTTATTTTATTTGTGCTCCTTATTGTATTCATCCTGACACTTACATGACTTATAAACGTTACCGGTTACGAAAAAGCCCTTAAGTTTTTCCTAATTTTCTCGAAAACGGATGATCCAAATGTAAATGCAATTGTAACATAAGAAGCAGCCCTTTTTCCTTAAGAAGTTTTACATTTGACATTTTACTGTAAAATAATTAGGGGAGCCAATATTTATAATAGTTTATTTTAACATGGGAGTAGAACACGGACACCTTCCGCCGCCATCTTGGATTTTGACGTCACAAGACCGCCCACGTGGGGACCGGATTTTCCACCCTTATTTTTACTCGCTTACGTGTAGGGCGTGTTTTCCACTCTTATTTTTACACATCCACGTGTGAGACCGGATTTTCCACCCTTATTTTTACTCGCTTACGTGTAGGACGTATTTTTTCACCCCTATTTTTGCACATCCACGTGTGAAACCGCATTTTCAACCCCTAATTATTTTTTATATACCCTCGTGTGAGACCGTATCCTTTCTTTTCGAAGGCCCTTTTCAACCCTAATTATTTTTACTCGCTTACGTGTAGGACGTGTATTTTCACCCCTATTTTTACACAACCACGTGTTATATATATAAGTAATTATTATTTTTAATGGGTTTTTACAGCTGTTAATGAACATGTTACAATGAAATAGTTTTGTGTGTATGTAATTAAACATGCAAATAAATCAGATATGATGTTCCTAATGTATAGGTGGTGCCTGTTTAGAAGATCTGTCTATACATAAAGCATCATTGCATTAGGGTAGAAATTATTTATTATTTCACGTCATATTTAATTAGACTTTAATGCATTCAGTTTGATCTGTAATCTGATTTCCGCAAACTGTAAGACATAATTTCGGCTGATTGTTTGAGTTTTATCTGATGATCGAACGTGATTTGTTTGAGATTGATTAATTAAGTGATTTGTTTGTGCGTGTGTGAGAAAGAGAGAGGGGAGGAAGAAACAAGATAGAGCAAGAGAGAGTGTGCATTATCATCTTCAGAAAATGCTCATTAGTCTATACGCCACTAGATGGCGCTAAAATCAATTTTTACTGAAGGGGCCAGGGCGCCGACCCTGATACAAGTCGTACCTTACAAGAACCTCCTTATTAGAATACAATTTTGTATGACGGGTCGAAGACCTACAGCTGTAAGATTAAGTTAGAACAACATACAATTGCATCAAGGGGGCCACGATAGGAGCTAAGCTCTACACTTGTCTTATAAGGTTAGGTTCCCACACCATCTCCAGCCAGGGGGGCGAAGGCCTGAGAACAAGTTGCGAAGTCCTACACGTGTCGCACAAGAACCTCCTTATTAGAAATACAACGTTTTAGGTAAAAGATCATCCAATAGCATGTGGCCATTTTAAAGCAATACGGCCGATAATTTTAATAATAATATCTTACTAATTATGCAATTTCCAACATTGTATGCGTGTGCATTTGCCTAACCTCCAGGGGCACTGTTTTTAATATAGCCAGAAGGACCTTAATACCATCAAAAATAACCCTAAGACCAGCTCAAAGTCCAAGACCTAGGTCCAGATCCAGCCCCCCAGCACCAAGACCTGCCCCTCACGTGAGCATGTGCAAAAAGGCTCTAATTAGGGTTGACCTCGAAAAAGAAACCATGGGGGTTGAAAATACGCATCCTATACGTGAGCTGTCATAAGATAGTTGTGAAAAAACACGTCCTACACGTGGGTGTGTAAAAAATAGGGGCGAAAATACACGTCCTATACGTAAGCGAGTAAAAATAATTAATTAATAAAAATAAATAAAGATTATCATCATCTTAAAGCTATCAGATTAAGAACTTCCCTCAGGTTAAAAATAATTAATTAATAAAAAATAATTAAAGATCATCATATTATAAACCATTACATTGAGAATCTCCCTAGGATAATTAATTAATAAAAATAATTAAAGATCATCATCTTATATTAATAAAAATAATTAAAAGATCACCATCTCAAAATAAGGGTAAAAAATACGGCCTCATACGTAAGCGTATAAAAAAATAAGGGTAGAAAATGCGGTCTCACACGTGGGTGTGTAAAAAATGGGGGTGAAAATACACGTCCTATACGTAAGCGAGTAAAAATAATTAGGGTTGAAAAGGGCCTTCGAAAAGAAAGGATACAGTCTCACACGAGGGTATATAAAAATAATTAGGGGTTGAAAATGCGGTCTCACACGTAGATGTGCAAAAATAGGGTGGAAAAATACGTCCTACACGTAAGCGAGTAAAAATAAGGGTGGAAAATCCGGTCTCACACGTGGATGTGTAAAAATAAGGGAGGAAAAACACGCCCTACACGTAAGCGAGTAAAAATAAGGGTGGAAAATCCGGTCCCCCACGTGGACGGTCTTGTGACGTCAAAATCCAAGATGGCGGCGGAAGGTGTCCGTGTTCTACTCATGGGAATTCCCTATATCCAGAAATTCAAGAGACAGTATATATATATATATATATATATATATATATATATATATATATATATATATATATATATATAGCTGATTATGAACTATGTTTTGGAATAAATTTCTTTTCCGTTTAGAATAGTTAAAGATTCGATTTTGTAAGGTCTGCCAGCAGTTATCGCTCTAATTCCTGCATGCAAATCTTTCTTTTTACGACGTGATACTGATGTGGGTTGGATCTTAATACGTCTACCTCGTTTCATATTTATGATAGATGAGCATATATTATAAAATGCATCCTCTTTGACGCATTTAAGCATGTATTTGGATGGATGAGATGCAGCAAACTGTGAAATTTGTTTCAAATTTTCTGCAAGACAATTAACTTCTTTTTCGTATTCTGCTTCAAAATTCTCTGCTTTGATTCTAATACAAATGTTCTTATTTTGAGCGATATTTTCTGTATTATTTATGGTCTCATTGTCGGCTAAATAATTGTAAAACACATTGGCTGTTTAAATTAATCTTCGTTTGATGGTTGACGTTCTTCTTCAAGGCTCGTAGAATGAAAGAAATGAAATTACTTGAAACCGCATAAAAAAAGGGTCGGTTAAGTTGGCACCTCCCACTAAAGTATGGTTGGAATTTTATTTCTCTCGTAAAGTTGTGCAAAACTGCAAAAAATATAAAGACAAAGCTTAAATTACTTTAGTGCGGGTGCCAACTTAACCGATCCTATTAAATGCATATTCCACAATCAAAATTTTCTTGTGGACACTGTATAATTATTTAAATATACATATTTTTCTTTACTTTATTATAATAATTATTATTAATATAATGGAATAAAGCTCTTACTTCAATAACGGCATTCCAACCTTCTTTTAGCAACACAAAATCTTTGCGATAATCAGATAATCTAGTCTTTGTAATTTAGTGTATTTTTTAAAAACGATCCACTGTGTACAAGTTTCGTGAAAAATTGTTCTATAAATGTATCGCACTGTTCATTGTAATCATAATCCAATTTGAATTCCCTCGTAATACAAGTTTTTATCGATACTTTCATAAGAAATAATTTTGTACTCTTGCATAGGTAATGTAAAGTATTCATATTTCTACGTATCCTGTACCATTAGCGCTCCGCGTAATATTACTCGTACAGGTAACGTAAAAATGCTTACCGTACATTGAGAACTCTGTTCTTAATCAACAGGCCGCAAAGGATTTCAGAGATACATCCATAGCTATAACCATTTTGCATACCATTTTTAAAATAATTAAAATCGTATGTAAACTTACTAAATGAAACAACACCTGCATAAATATTCGTATATTAAATAAATCAAAATAATATCTGCTGGTTAACTTAAGCATAGATGCAAAAGAAACTGCACTTAACTTTTCCCAAAGCTTTGCGATAATAAAACTAATTCTTAATACGATTCTTAAACTACACATAAAATGTAACCTTTGTGTACAATTATTTCAAAATGAAAATTGAGATTGAACCCTGAAAGAGTTCAATATAACAACTCAAATTTATAAACTATGCAGGTTATGCACTCCTGCCGTAAATACTACGAAACACTAAACAAGTGAAGTTACGTATTTTCTTTTTATTAACACTGTATTCAACTTTCCTCAAAATCATTACAGCTAGCTTTACTTTAATGATTATAAAACAATTAAAATCATTTGTCCACTTAATAATGTGATTTACACAAAAATGATATTACTTACGTTTTGCATGTTCAACAATAAGGCAATGTATTGAAACGATCTCGCTGCAGAAAAATACCAGATGATGTATAATATTGCTAAACTTTATTTATTCACGATAAGGTAACGTACAACATAAATGTAAAAATACTGTAACATCAAGTAGACAAGTAGAAGTAAACGTAGTCATTGAGCCAAAGCAATCAAACAATGTATGGTTTCACTACACAGACAGGCATACAAAAACGGCGGCGATAACGTGTTGTGCTACAAGATTTAATGAGACACAAAAAAAAAAGGAATCATTCAACTAAAACTTCTCTATCTAAAAAAATGTTTTTAAGCCTTCCATGTAATTAACATAATGGCCATGTTGTGCAATTTTGTTCAAGCTACACACTTTGTCCATACCTCCTTCAATATGAACTTCGACAATAAATATTGAGTTTTCCAACTTTACGAAGTGTTTTTAATGAACGGGATTAAGAATTTTTCTTAACATACTCGGGAATTTCTTAACGTACGGTACTAGCAATTTTCTTTTAAAGAAGTAAACTGAACACACGTGGTGCATTCTAACACGATGCTAACGGAAATGATGCACTACACTGCGCACAAAACGAAAATGGATGTGGCTAAACATCAAGACGTACGGTACAAATATACCACGCTGTCAAAGTGACGTAAAATACCAACAAAAAGATATCAACATATTACACTCAAATTTAATTATTAGAAGAAAAAATGTTACGATATGATGAAATAACACTGTTAATGTAAATAAATTTACAAAAAACCTAACCTTGTTAGATAAGAAATTTGAAGCTATGGGTAGTAACTAAAGCAGTTCTGCATAGATAAAGACAAAATTTACATCGATTGGGGCTTGTATCTAGATAGCTCAGTTGGTTAAAGCGGTACTCTAGCAAAGTGCATGTCGTAGGTTCAAATCGAGCTAAACTTTTTAATTATGTATTTAATAAAATTAGTAAATAATTTTTGATAACATATTTACTTTTGAACTTATTCGTTCATAACAAAACTTGTAATAATTTATTTTTATAACAAATTGTTACCAAAATATATTTTTTCTACGATGATTGAAGAAACATACACTAAGGTAGATATTTATTGCACTAGTGCAATAAATATTTCTCTTATGGCGAAAAAAAAACAAAATTAAATACCAGATCGTATTAATACAAAACTCTGTTTTTAATATGTCGCTTCATTTGCAATATTCAAAACGAATAGTTTCTATATGTATGAGAAAGGAGGTAAATTACCACATTCAAAATTTTTACGAAAAAGCGAAATTTATTTCAGTACTAACATTTTATTCAAATAATAGTGGAGTTTTAAAGACCTACTATAAGCTTTGTGCGTTGTGCGTTTGTGTTTGTGTTCGTGTTTGTGTTTGTGTTTGTGTTTGTTTGTGTTTGTGTTTGTGTTTGTATTTGTGTTTGTGTTTGTGTTTGTGTTTGTTTGTGCTTATGCTTGTGCTTGTATTTGTATTTGTGTTTGTGTTTGTATTTGTGCTTATGTTTTGTAAAACCAATTTTCACAGGAGCCAATTTAGAAGGCCTGAATCGCATTACAGTGTTACCAACTTTGGCTAATTGTAAAATTTCTGTTTTTTAAATACAACATGCTGTATATTACGCGGTATTCAAATAGCGAATTAAGAGCCAGATTCAGCTTTATACGACAATAAGGTTAGCCGAAGCTGATTCCAAATCAACACCCTAGACTTGCATCTTGTTTTTGTTTTTGCATTAAAACGAACAAGGTTGGTAAAAAATCATTTGAAATCAACATCCTGCATTTGCACATTGTTTTTGTGTTAAATAGAATAAGGTTGGCAGAAACTGATTTCAAATCAACGTCCTAGACTTGCACATTGTTTTTGTTTTTCGTGATAAATCGAATAAAGTTGGCAGAAACTGATTTCAAATCAACATCCTAGACTTGTTTTTTTGTGTTAAATCTTTGAAGGTTGCAGAAGCAATTATCAAAAGTAGAAATGAAAGTCGACTTGTCTGTCTATTCTGTAATTACCTGGTTTTTCCAAACACGTTGAATTTAGTTCTATATTACTTTAGGTTGTAATTAAAATCTGTTCGCACGATCAATCACATAGTCCTCCAGGGTTGGACTACCAACAAAAAGCTCTGAATACCTCCAAAAGGGCCCTAATTACGGGGTGCGGATCATAAATATGTCATCAAGGGGTTGAAAATGGCGCCTGAAAATAATCCGACAATTCAGACACATTAAACGTGTCCGCGGTTGACTACCCTCCAGGGGTTAGAATTAAACACTGCACTGGGCGCATGCGCGGAGGATTTGTCCTAAGCTGGCCCCATCTGAAGGTCAGGATAAAAAAGTGGCCTCCTTCTACTGCTATACTCCTATAAACATTATGGAAACCAATTCTAAACCCAGGATAACTACTTTGGTATTCCAATTTGACGACCCCCTTTGCAAATGGTGTTTTGTCTTCCTGACGAGACGTTTTATGATTGGTCAGAATGCCACACATGAACTTTCAGTTGGCTCAGACTCACATTTCCGTACCCGTCACAATTTTAGAACTAATTTATTAACATTGACAACTTTGTTTTTTGTGATGCCTCATTATGTATAAAAATTTTATTTATTTTTTTCCAGGAAAGAGTAATGTTCCATTTCCTCACTTGAATTTTGATGCTCTACGAACCATCAAACCATCAGCGGGTGGAAGTGATGCATTTTTTTTCCTGCGCCAATCTATTAGATAAATACATATAATGGGAAATATAGCAATAACATTGGCATAATATACTCCACGTTATATACTTTCATTAACGGACATCAAAGATATAACAGTCGATTAGCGAACTATCCTAATTTAACCGGAAAAATTCATTTAGTCCACAAAAGTGGTTTTTGAAAAAATGCTGTGCACATTTGTACGTGTGTGCATGGTAGAATGTATGCGCGGGTGCACGATTGAATTCAAATTGAATTCACATTCACATTTCGTATTCACAAGTGTAGGTGGAGATGCGGGGTAAGAAAAGGGGTTGATTTTATTTTATTTCGTTCCCAATAACTCAGAAACTTGAAAAGTCACTGTATTTAAATTTGAATCGACTCAAATAATAGATGGTGGGAAAGTTTACAAGTCGGCGGACTCGCATTTTTAGTAAGCAAAAAAGCTAAAATGTAACCTATTCTATTCACAACGCCATTTTGACTTGAAATTATCTGCACTTGCGAAATACCTTGTATATACATTGAATTCATAACAAGTAAAAAGAACAGTAACATTTGATTTTACCGATACTTTATTTTATTTCTAAACCTTTTTCGGTAAACCAATCAAGCGCAAAATACACATTGCAATACTTTTAAAGGGAATTGTTTGTAATTTGCCACATTTCCGCTTTGTAGACGACAATAATACATAAAAAAACAAAGCTCCAAATAATCACTTTGGGTCAGCAAATTTTAGTACTAATTCATTGTAGTTGAGTGCGTGCTGCCTTTGTTCGATATATTATTGGCATTAAACTACAAACGTAACAATGCACTGTAATTCAGATATTGTATTCTCTAATTTGCACCGAAATATTATTACTCGCTAGTACAATAGATAATTTTCAACACAAATTATACTGAAATAACGCTTTATACTAGATAACATATCTTCTGCATACAACTTTTTATATAATAAAATAAAAAACGCTTTATAACAAAACTTAAATAGGTAAATCAAGCCCATACAAACATTGATGACAGTGAATTATATCCAACCACTCAATCTCATTAGAATATGGCACCATTATAATATATCTCAATCAATAATTACAACTGAGAAACACTTATCAAGCATGACATCTAAAACAATATATGTACGAAAGCAATATTTCGGAAGTAGTTAAACCTTTGTAATTTTTTTCAACCAGGCATTTTTACTTTTCATTAATTTCTAGTCAACACCTTGAAGGACGCAATCTCAATTCTTCATTATAAAGTTGTATAAAAGTTCCGCGTATTTGCTGTGAATAGAACAAAAACAGAATTTTTTGCAAATGTATTAATTAATCCGTTCCACTTAGAATTTCCAAAGTCCTTTATAAATAATTAACAAGCTGAATATTTCCAGCTGATTGAGTTTTATTTCAAGGTACAATTGTGGGAGATGCTTTTTTTTATTAAATTGGGGAAAATGTGCTACATTAATTTTTTTATGCTACAAACGTGACGTTCGTTTAATAATCGGATTATAAAATTAAAAACGTGATGGTTCCTTGCCTTTGTTTATAATAGGTATAAATTAACCAAATTTAGAATGAGAATGAGAAATAATTCATGTATTACATGATCTCATTTGGTCCAATAAAATTCCTTAGCTTCATAGATTAAATTAGGAAACGCTTACGCTTTGGAATGACACTAAAATTATATAAATGAATATTTGAAGGCATAATCGTTTTTTCAGCTCACATACACCCCACTGGCAATAGCGAAAAGCAGGAAATGGTATTATTGAATATAAAAAGGGTAATGTATCCATATCAACGTATAGATTGAATTATTTCATGAGTTCTGTCACAAATTGAAACCAGTAGATATGCTAGGTCACTTCTAACGCAATTTTGATAATAATAATACACCTTCCCGTACAGATTGTACACATCAAGGTGAATGGTTTTCAAGGTCATCGTGCACGTTGCCTGCATCGAAGTATATTCGTCAAAGTCATTGAAGTAATTAGAAAAGTTACTAGGCTGGTTTTCAAAGTCAAGGTCATTGACGCCCCCTTCATATTGTCCACATCAAGATCAATGGTTTTTCAAGGCCAGCGTACACATTACCTGCATGTATTCCTCAAGGTCTTCACATTGTCTACGTCAAAGTACAAGGTTTTTCAAGGCCACGTTCTCTGCATCAGTCTTCAAGGCCAGGAAATGTTCAAGGGCAATCAGTTCTCTGGTTGAGCGTTAATTTGATAGGAAAGCACCAGCCAATTCTTAAAATTTATCCGTGTGTGTTAATTACAATTCTCAAGGTCAGCGGTATTAAATATACTTTTCAAGGTATGGGGGATTTTACTTTTCAGGGTTAAGGTCACCAATTCTTGCCTGAGCCAAGTTAGTTATTACAATTATTCTCACCTGCTGGGGTATCGTATTACAGATTATTGTCTATGCTAGTAGTCAAAGTTCATCGATTTCAAGGTTACGCCCCAGCAAAGTTCATTGAACTCTGTGGTTCAGGTCAAAAATAAGCTCCTCGCTTTGCGTAGGATATTTCATACACCTCAAGGTCAAAGGTGATTCAAAGTTCTTGTTCGTCTAGGTACATGGTTTTCAAGGTCGCTCACATTGCCTACCTATTCTTTAAGGACATCGTAGACATTCTGAATCCAAGCATATTACTTATGTCAAGGTTTTCAAAAGACCCACTGTACGCGCTGTCTGCGTATATTCTTTAAGGTATGGGGGCTCACATTCCCTACGTCGAATTCAACGGTTTTCAAGGTCACATTCCCTGCATTAAAGTCTTTAAGACCAGGCAATGTTCAAGGCCATCAAGAAAATCTTGGAATTTGGCTAGGTCAAGGTCATGTGTTACAGAAAATTTCAAGGCCACGTGGCAGAGGCTGTACCAATCCTGGACCACTTTTCTACTATAATTTTTATACGAATGCTTTTGCTCAAGGTCAACTGACGTACACATTCTCTAAGTCCAAGTAAATCGTTTTTCAAGGTCAAGGCCATCATACACATTGCCTGCATCAAAGTATATTCCCAAGGTCATTGAAGTAACTAGATCTGAAAAAGGCACTAGAAAAGTTACTAGATTGGTTTTCAAGGTCATTGGCGCTCCCCGTACAGATTGTCCACTTTAAGGTCACGTGGAAGGAAATGGTCGCTCTCATTGCCAAGGTTCTTAACGTACACACACTCCGCTTCAAGGTCTTCGTAGGTCTTCAAGGTTACGTTTGTTCTTTTCGAATAAATCTGTATTCTATACGTTGTATATAGTCCAATTTCGCCTCTTTAAAGCCTGTTCCAACGTACGTCAAGGATTCTATTTCCTTATGGGAGATTACAAGTTCCTAGTTCAGTGTTTTGATAGCTTAAAGTACATAATATGTATCGCCTTATCATCTGGAGGAAGAAGGTTGATATCGGATAACATCCTAGAACGGTAGTATTCTGTACTGATGACTAGACGTTTGTCAAAAAGTTCCCGCGTCCAAACACAGATATGCAGAGACAATCAATAACCGTTTAACCTTTATGGGTTAGAGAAGAGAATACCGAAAACCAGTACTACAAAAGCTTTTTGAAGTTATTTTACTGTCTACGTCTCTTTAACTTAAAATAACAACATATTTACTTAAACTCTTTATTTTTTAATTATACAATACAGTTCCTTAAACCTAATACATATAATTGTGAGATACTTATAATAACATTTTACATACTCTTTATACAGTTCTGTAAAATGATTCTAGTTAAAGCATGGTTGGGTACTATTAAATGTTATGTTTGCTGTTTTTCCGATTGCACCCAAACTACTCATGAACACATCCTTTGTATTTAGCAGCGTTTTAAATTCGATTTTCTTTTTTAAAACACTTGTAAAAGCGCTGAGGTAATATAGATTTAAACTCCTCCGTTTCCAACATTATACGTTCCCCACACTTCTCAACCTTTCATGCTTCTACTTTACTACACTATTTTTACATATTACTCATTGCTAATACACAGCTTCATCATTTTTGTTTTCAGTATATAACACTCCAAATCGAGTTTTACTTCTTTTACTTGCTTTATTAATGTCTCCAATCTCTTCTTTCGCTCATCCACACTTACTGCTTTTTCTTTACTTTCTCTTTCTATCTTACGTACTACTACTTTTGTCATTTCTGCTAATCAATAGTATACTGATTCTTGCACACGCACAGCGATGACTTTTATAATAAAAATTCGCATTCTAAGCTTGACACTCAATCATGGTTTCCAACACTACTTTTTATTCCAGCTTTTTTCAAACACAAAACTACCTCATCCTGGAGGTTAGGACCGTAGTATAAGCCCACCTAAGCATAATCTTTTTATTATTACAAACAACAATTTAGTCAATACAAGAACCTTGATATTAGAATAGACAACAACCCCATCATTCTTCTTGTTTTCATGAACTGATTCTATTGTTAGAATTGAGCAATGGGAACGCTTACTTGCTTTCCAAAAATTTAACCTCCGAGGAATGCTAAAATGTTTGACCTAGATGGATAGGGTGGGGTATTTATACCTAAATTGTGATCACAAAAACTTTATTTTTAGTAAATGCGTTACGTTAGATAAGCATGATGATAGTACAATATTTCCATACAGTGTTACGTGAATTAATATTATACTTAGCATTTATAACATCTTGAATGTACTTTAATTGAATGCATACGTTTCCTTTGGCCGCGAACACCCTGTATGTTATGTCAATTAAGCTCTTTTTCCTATTCCGACGATAAACATGAAATGATTTTAGTTAGACCATGTTTACATATGGTTGGGGACACTAAATGTTATGTTTGTTGTTTTTCCGACTGCACCCAGACTACTCATGAACACATCACTTGTATTTAGCAGCGTTTTAAATTCTTCAATTCGATTTTCTTCTTTGAAATACTCGTAAACGCGCTGAGGTAATACACATTTACGCTCCTCCGCTTCCAACACTATACGTTCACCATACTTCGTATTAATTACTGTTACATTAATAACTTTATATTTTTTCGATATCTCCAGGTGACATACATTTTTATAGAGTTTGCAATAGGTGATTTGGTTTAACCCTGCTAATTCCATATTTGACAAGTTACTAACCGACTGATCTCAACACATATAAGAAAAATGTATCACGTTTGACCTTGAAAATCTTGTTTTTAGATTTCGCAGGGGCGTGACCTTGAAATTTAAATGGTATTGCTATTTGACCTTGAAGAGCCAATACAGGAACCCTTGACCTACCTTTTAGCATAGACCTACCTTTCTTCAACAAATACCTATTCCGCGAACCGTTTAGATTTCTAAGAATTGCTCCTTTAGGTGGCCTTGAAAATTGATACCAGTAAATTTTGACCTTGACTTCATTTAGCCATGAACCTACTTTAGCATAGACAGCAATAATCTGTTTGAATTGTAATGTGATACCCCTGCAGGTGACGTTAAAAATTGATTTCTAGGAATTAACACATGACCCTGACTCGACTAAATTCCAAGAATTGTTTAGTGACCTTAAAAATTTCCCGTCAAAAGGGTGTTACCTTTAAAAACTTCAATGGATCACTCACAGCTTTAATGAACTTGACCCATTCTAAGAATACCCTTACGGTTAGCCTTGGGAACTGATTTCTAAGGATACCCCCGCAGGCAACCTTAAAAATTGATTTCTAGGAGTTGTAATAACTTATACTTATACAAAAGAATTGCTTGAACAATGTGGCCTTGACAATTTGCTTGATGACCTTGAATACATGGCCTTAACTCAATCGAGAATTATTTTGTGACCAATTCCAGCAAAAAGGACGTTACCCTCAAGGATCACTCGCACCTTCAATGACATTTCTAAGAATAAACTTTGACCTTAAAGCGATGGCAGGAATAGCTTGGTAAAAATTTCCTGTCAAGATTTGACCCTTGCATTACTATCGAATAAGATCAGACTACCCCTACAGATGGCCTTTGATTTCAGGGAATTAACACATGGTATTGACTTGGGCAAAATCAGCCTGACCTTGATAAATTCGTTCAGAATCAACCTATGACTTCTTTGAGCCTGATGTTGCAGGCACAGAGCCAATAAAAAGAGCCTTGAATAGCTTGACTTTATCACTTTTGACCATGAAAATTTTATTTTTAGATTTCTCAGAATTGTGACTTTGACATTTAAAACCTTGAAGCGGACAATCTGTACGGGGAGCGCCAATAACCATGAAAACCAATCTAGTAACTTTTCTAGTTCCTTTTTCAAATCTAGTTGCTTCAATGACCTTGAGGAATATACTTCGATGCAGGCAATGTGTATGATGGCCTTGACCTTGGAAAACCATATACTTGGACCTAGACAATTCTACGTGAGTTGACCTTGAGCAAAAGCACTCGTATAAAAGTATAGTAGAAAAGTGGTCCAGGATTGGTATAGCCCCTGCCGCATGGCCTTAAAGTTTCCCGCCAAATTAACACATGACTCAGTCAACTTGGTGCCCTTGAAACACATGACCTTGACTCAGCCAAATTCCAAGATTTTCTTGATGGCCTTGAACATTGCCTGGTCTTAAAGACTTTGATGCAGGGACGTAGGAATGTGAGCCCCATACCTTGAAGAATATACACAGGCAGCGCGGACAGTGGGCCCTTTGAAAACCTTAACATAGGTAATGTGCTTGGATGCAGGTAATGTCTACGATGTCCTTGAAGAATAGGTAGGCAATATGGGCGACCTTTAAAACCATGTACCTAGACGAACAAGAACTTTGGATCACCTTTGACCTTGAGGTGTATAAAATATCCTACGCAAAGCCAGGAGATTATTTTTGACCTGAACCACAGAGGTCAATGAACTTTGCTGGGGCGTAATCTTGAAATCGATGACCTTGAAAAGGAATGACCTTTGACTACTAGCATAGACAATAATCTGTAATACGATATCCCCGCAGGTGCGAATAATTGTAATAACTAACTTGGCTCAGGCAAGAATTGGTGACCTTAACCCTGAAAAGTAGAATCCCCCATACCTTGAAAAGTCTATTTAATACCCCTGACCTTGAGAATTGTAATTACACACACACGGCTAAATTTTAAGAATTGTCTGGTGAGAATAATTGTAATAACTAACTTGGCTCAGGCAAGAATTGGTGACCTTAACCCTGAAAAGTAGAATCCCCCATACCTTGAAAAGTCTATTTAATACCCCTGACCTTGAGAATTGTAATTAACACACACACATGACCTCGGCCAAATTCTAAGAATTGGATGGTGCTTTCCTGTCAAATTAACACTCAACCAAAGAATTTATTGGTGACCTTGAACATTTCCTGGCCTTGAAGAGTGATGCAGGGAACGTGACCTTGAAAAACATTGTACTTTGACATAGACAATGTTATGACATTGAGAAATATATGCAGTTAATGTGTACTCTGACCTTGAAAAACCATTGACCTTGATGTGGACAATGTGCAGGGGGCGTCAATGACCTTGACTTTGAAAACCAGCCTAGTAACTTTTCTAGTTACTTCAATGACCTTGACCTTGCGAAATATGCTTCGATGCAGGCAATGTGCACGATGACCTTGAAAACCATTGACCTTGATGTGTACAATTTTTACGGGAACGTGTATTATTATTATGAAGATTGCGTTAGAAGTGATATAGCATATATACTGAAACCCTTTAGTTATTTTGCATAAAAATTTTCGTTGAATTAAAGTTAACGTATAAAGTTTGGAAATGGTCTATAGTTAATGTGTAACATTTATTTAAATACCTAATTGTGGATTTAATAAAAGATTCGACATTTTTTTGTGAATCAGATGTCGTCATGTCAATAAATATTAAATCCATTCTATCGAGCGTAATGAGTATTTCAAGTATGAGGAAAATCATTGTAATAGATGTTTAATTCAAGCTTTGCTTTATTTTTCGCTTTTTAACACGTTAAGTGCCTACCGTTTATTTCAAAATATTTGCTTTTATTGAAATTTTTTGCTTGGTAAGGCACCTTGCGGTTTGCAGTATAAGAAAAATGTTATCAATATTTTTTTGCTGGTTATTTAGCTATTTAGTAAAAAAAATAGCGGTCCGTTCATAAGAGTTAAATTACCCTCTACCTTTAGCAAATTTTCGTTCTTATCATCTAACGTATTACTAATATATTGTTCAACTAACTTAATATTTTTCCTTGCGATACAAATGTACCGAATTACTTCATCTTTACGTTTAATCAGTTAAAAAAATATAACTTCGCTCGATTTTAAAAGCGTTCATTGATTGTTTGTTCGAGTTTCAGATTTTGAGCTTTGGCGATTCTTATTAAATTTACTGTTTAGAATTGACCAAAGTATTCAAAGTTAAGATCTAATTATGATAGTTTTCTGTACATTGAAGGCAACAATTTTCCAACGGTCTTTACTGACGTTTACCGGGAATATTTGTTAACATCTCAATGAGGTACGTTCTCACGACTAGACTTGCTTAACGAATGTTTTACTCATGTGGGAACCACTTCCACCTGTTACAAATTTTGTTAACGTTAACAGATTTAATGGCATATATTCTTAAACTTTTATTCTATCATTAGTTACGTACGTACATCTAGAAGAAGAATGCCTTCATTGAATAAACGCCCAAAAAATTATCACTCAACAAAAAAGACAATATTTTGTATAATTTTTTGGTGCAGCCGCCTTCACTAAAGCCACTCCAGAGGCATGCGCTTGATGGATAACAAGCAGATATACCAATTATATCAATTCGTCGTAATAGTGTGTTAGTGAATTCAACCCTCAACATAAATAAAATGTTAATATAAAGGATTATAATTCTCATAAATTCAAAGGAGGAACAATACACACATCTAATTTCGTCTACCTACGTATTACTTTATATAAGATATAGAAGTAATGGGTTTGTAAAGCACAGATTTTACAAAAAAAAATGTTTGTAGCGAAGGAATATGATATATCTCTTGTAGCATTTGAACAAATTAGAGGAAAGATTAAACAAACTGACGTTACAGCAGAG
This sequence comes from Vesta saturnalis, assembly GCA_036346205.1. Taxonomy (NCBI): domain Eukaryota; kingdom Metazoa; phylum Arthropoda; class Insecta; order Coleoptera; family Lampyridae; genus Vesta; species Vesta saturnalis. Next base: position 112,443 of record JARFJB010001907.1, on the reverse strand, counting down.
CAGGTTTATTATAAGTGTATCATTTTTTACCAGTGAAAGAAATGTGAACATTTGTCCAGATTAGTGTTTATACTTAATGATGTATTTAAGTTGACATTGGATTTTATTTTAGAAAAAAATGTTATTTTTGAAGTAAATTATCATTTTACAAAAACATAAAATAACTCAATTATAATAACTTGGAAAATCTGGAAGACTGGAACTGTGGCAGAACCTGTAATAAACAAAATACATCCACGTACCACACAAAAATTAAAAACACCGAACTAAAGAAAATTTCTAATATATATATATATATATATATATATATATTGTTCGTTGCTTATATGGTGAAACTGTGAAAGTGAAAGTAAAAGTTATGAAAGTTTAATGAGTTATGATAGCCTAAAGGTCCTTGATCGTCATTATGCATTAGAATTTGTTTGTTTTTGACGATCTCTAAACTTTCAAGAACAATCAAGTTCGTACTTATTACTAACATGTTTGATTAAGTGTACCTTATCTATTACATGATTTTTATCAAACACATGTAGGGCTACGGCAGGCTTGTCCAAATGTTTGATTTTTTTTTACATTTTTAACTCTTCCTGAAAAGTATAAATTTAGGCATTATTCTGAGGCAAAGATTTTTATTTTAAAAATTTTGATAAATGCATCTTTAAGCTACAAACTTAATTGGATTTTAACTTTTTATCTCAGTCCAAATAGGAGTCAAGATTTCGGAAAATAATTTTTATCTGAAAAACCGTAATAGATGGGCATGATATAGTTTCAATAACAAAGATTCAAAATTATGGTTCATATCCAAAAATGTAAAAATATATAGGGTGTTCCATTGATAATAACAAAGCAGATGGCAACTTCCGGTATAATCGGAAACGATAGAAGTCTGAAAATATTTTAGTTGAAGAGAACGCAATCAATTATAGCTGATTCTAAATTTGCAAGTTTTTATTTTGGCCACAATCCCATAAACATCTAGGTTTCGCTGCGATACCCTATATATAACATTAAGTAGTAACGCTGGTTGAAGTGAATGTTTTCCAGTACTAAACAGTTTGTAAGAACTTTAAATTCTAATTTTCGACAATTAAATTTAGGTAGAGGCAAATGACAGTCTCCGTTTCTTCATACTCTGGTAACAACAAATGGATATATATCGTAAGGAAACTAGCACTAAAAGATTCATAACCAATGACTGCAATCAACGTAGGTAGCTTAAAATCGCTCCTTTTAAATTTTTGGTTCCATAGATTGCTTATTCTTCTCTTTCATTTCAAAATTATAATAAAAAATTGCGAACTATTAAAGAAATTGTTGCATACAAAGGGTTTTCAGATGAAGTGGTTATGAATATAGTTAGGAAATAAACACATAGGATGAAGGTTAAGAATGTAACTACAATAGGTAACGCTGGAGAATAAACATAAACAAAGTATGTAAAATTACCAAACTATCCTGCTTATATAAAAAGTATACCTAAAATCTTTTCCAAAACTAATGTGAAAACAGACTTCAGATAACACTTTGCAAACTCCTTTAACCAATTCAAAAGATGAAGGGAATAAACAGAATAGGTCGGGAATTTATAAAATTTACTGCCAAAATTGTGAACAAATGTATTTAAGGCAAGCTAAACGACCTAACAATACAAATGTTGGGACAAGTGTGCCGTAGCCCTACATGCGTTTGATAAAAAACATGAAGTAGATAAGGTATCTTTAATCAAACATGTTACTGATAAGTACGAACTTGATTGCTATGAAAGTTTAGAGATTTTCAAAAACAAACAAATTCTAATGAATAATGACGATCAAGGACCTTTAGGCTACTCAGAACTGATTAAACCTTCATAACTTTCACTTTTACCAGATAAGCACGAAGTGTTACTCGCTAATAGTACATATACTCGTATTAGAAATTTCGTCCCAGTCAGTCGCTGATGAAGATAGCTTAGCTATTAAAACCTGTTCGTAGTTTTTTAATTTTTATGTGATACGTGGATGTATTTTGTTTGTTATAGTTACATGGCCACTCGAGACGATAATTACGAAGTGAAGATCACAATGCAATGAAGGTTGTAATTTTTATCAAAAAATATGGGCAGCAATCGAGTTACTAAATGGTAATTTGCAACATAAACAATATTACGTAATTTCTATCTACGTAATATATAAAAACATAACATGATGCTAGTTTTACAAAAAAAAAAACTGTACATATAATATAAGCGCGTTTTCAAAACGAGCTTCTTTAATCTGTACGAAAAAGATGTTTCCATATACTTGTCATTCCTAAAATCTACAAATCGCCAAACATAATCGAGCTTTTGCGTATTCCATACCTTACACCCTACTTGAAAGTCCGCCCCAACACGTGCAGTACCTATGCAGACATCATTTATTTGAATGTCAAACAAACATCACTTGTTTATTGCAAATGAGACTTAACAACTAACAACTTAAAAATGTATCTGCTGACATTGTCTTTTTCACAATTGAGGCTAGAGCTACGGTACTCGTAGATCAGTATCGTTGGAGGCACTTGTAGAATTGAGTCACTAACCCCACCACTTTTAATTGATTTACCGTCACAATTAACAGTAGGCGTTGTCTAATTTACGTCTGGTGAGCTATCCCCCCACCTTGTAAAAATAAAAAACAAATACATGAAAATTACAAGCTATTTATAAGCTTTTAGATTCCGAAAATAAAAAATTTTGAGCTCGTCATACTAGGGAGGAATTTAATCATTATTGGGGGGGGGGGGTTAGTCGACGTATACTCAGTCCACCCATCCCTTACAAATATAAATATTGAATCGTTCCTTGCGGCAGAATTAGGAGCTTTTAAAACAATATAATTTCGATTTTTGAGCTCATGGTTTTAACCCCGAAACAACCCTTTAAATAATTTAATTCAAGTGAGAGCTACACAAAAACTGAAAAAGTAACTCTTTTGCAGGTAAATATTGTTTATTGATTTAAGAGCTCTCAAAATACGTATTTCTATTTTTGACACGCAACCCCTTTACGGTAAAACTACTCCCGATCCTAACCTGACCACACCCAACCTTAATCCCACCATACGTATATACGTAATGTACAAGTAAATAAAGCCCCCACATCCAATTCCTTAAAGGTGGAAATAATGGAATGGCTTTCTGACAAGAATATAGCTTATTCGCCAACTATGTACAAACTCCAACTTTATAAGTTAAACGAGCACCATAAAAAGCGGCATACTACCTTTCGATCAACTATTAGAAGAGCACGGTCATACAATTTTACGACTGCCTCAATATGACTCGGATTTACATCCAATCGAAAAAATTTGGGGAATAGTGAAAGGCGATGTAACATAACACTACATTTAAACTCGACGAAGCCAAAATTTTTACGGAAAACTTATTTGCCGTAGTGACTCAAGAAACTAGGAATAAGTGCTGCAATCATGTAATTGCAACGGAAAAAGAGAATGTACTAGACATTACAGTTGAACCGTTCATTATGAACATTGATGAAAGTAGCAGCAGTGACAGGGTGACGACAGTTTTAGTGACCACGAGTGATTAATTATGCACGATATTTATTTTGAAACGTTATTTTTTATACCTTTCTTACATAGTAATTTATTTTATAATTATGTTATATTAATGTATACATAAATAACGGAATAAAATGTTGTCTTGTTCAACATTCTAAAATAATTGGAAATTTAACTAAAAATTGTATTGCTTTTACGTACGCCACTGAAAATAATAGTACTCAAGGGCGGAGTTATCAATGAAAAGTGCATAAGCTTCTCTATATCTCTCTCTCTCTCTCTCTCTCTCTATATATATATATATATATATATATATATATATATATATATATATATATATATAGAGTCAGTCATTCATAAAACATGTCGGCCCCTAGTTTTCTCGAGATCTGTTAATGCTAGCGAGTTGCGGTAAAGAGCCGTTGCATTTAGCAGAATTTTTATTGCGATTCAATATTCTAGCAAAACTATTTCTAAAAGTCCTATTAAATCCCACAAGTTCGATGAAAAAATTTCCAGCGGTTCAAGAGTTCTAGAAGAAATTCGACGTTCTTTTTTTTCTCACGCTAATGTGATAAAATATTACCGAACTCTTTGGTATAATTAAATCCTCTAGGTTAAGGAAATCTTACAGATTTTAAATTTTTACTAGATATTTTCTCTTATGAAAAATATCGAATCACAAAGAGAAAACATTTGATTTTTAGTAATTTAAATTAAATTAACTTAATTTTTTCAAATAGCAACACATAGTGATTCATCATCGAAAGCGTCATCATAAACACCATTCAACAGTGTTTTGCAAAAATATTCATGGATTCTTATTTTATACGTTAAAATATGTATTTACCAGCTCTTGTCATATTACAATAGATTCCGTTTAATGACAAATGACTTTATTGATTGAAACATCGATAAGAATAAGTTCGAACATGATTGACAGTAAAAACTATTTAATAAATGTAAAACAAAGTGTAAATAGTTGCATTCTTAGCTCTTAACATATCAACAATATTAAACATACCAAGTGTGCCGCGATACGACTAGATTTTATACAATTTTTTGCTGTCATCGTAGTCTTATCTAAATCATTTTTGCAAATAATTAATGTTTTCCTGAAGCATTAAAATAAGACCAAATTATATTTTTAGATAAGATATTATTTAATATAAAGAACTATAAGAACAATTTATTACTAATACAATTTATTATAAATTACTTATTCATAAAAGATGTTGAATCAAAACACAAAGTTGCAAACGTTTCATCGTCGATCTATTCGTGGCATTTCTAAGTATCTGTGAAGTGAGTGATCTGCATGAGACTTCAATCTTTTCAGTTAGTTCCTCTAAATTTTGTGACATTGGAGGCTTATCGTACACGAGGTATTTCAAGTACCCCACAGAAAGTTATCTAACACGGTTAAGTCTGGTGATCTCGGTGGCCAACGTATGAGTCCGGGGGTGCCAATCCATGCCTCAAATCGTTCATTCAAGTAACGTGACACAGCATTGGCTATATGGGCTGGTGCACCATCGTGTTGAAAAATTACATTGTATCGAGAATTGATGGGAACAGCATCATCTAAGAACTCTTCGAATCTATTATTTAAAAACTTTAGGTAACGTCTCTCGTCTAGGTTGTATTCATAAAAGAATGGTACTGCAATCTGCTGTCAATTACATCACACCATACGCTGATAGAAAAACGTCGCTGGTTATTTACAAGATGTTTGAGATGAGGATTTTTATCAGCCCAGTAATGTAGATTGTGGTAATTGGTTATGCCATCTTGATCAAATTTTGACTCACCTGTCCAACATATTTTTCCCAAAAAATATGGATCGTTTTCAGTCAAGTTTATTATTCTTTAACAAAAATTGAGTCTTCTTTCAGTATCGCCCTCGTACAAACAATGTACTTTTCTATATGAATATGAATGCATCTTCTTACCTTTATGAATTCTTTGAATAGAAGAGCAGGATATGGGAACGTTTTCCTTGATTTTTGAATGGAGGTATTTGGATTGGCGGCTACCGAAGCTAATGTAACAATAGTATTCACTTCATTTATCGCTTTTCTGTTGATTTTTGGTTTTTCTTTGTTTGCTCGAAGCAACCATGTTGCCGCAAATTAGTCTCCATGACGGATGGTTTCGATCAGGAAATCTTACAGTATACGCCTTCGCAGCAGCTTTAGCATTTTTCTCACACTGAATATAAATTTCAAACATATCAGTCTTCTCATTATTGCTATAAACGACCATTTTTCTTGCTGTAACCTTACATGTACTTAACAAATAATTATTAGTTTGTCAATACTACAGTGACAAATAAATTGTTTTGCAAATTTAGTCTGTCAGATCCATGGCCGCTAAGTCATTTTCATATTTCACTAACTAAGAATATGATTAGGTACATCACATCTTTTTTAATTCTTATTACATAAACCGAATCGATTATTTGTTAATCTGTATAGGCAAAATTTTTATTTTGTTGTCGCACCATTCGATTCAACATTTTTTAAGCAATAAGCTGTCAAAATTAGAACAAAAACTAAGAAAACGCATATGGCGTAACATCTACCTTAGATTAACACACAATTTAAGGTATAAAATAAGAAACCGTGAATATTTTTTCAAACAGTAAACGGTAATGAATAGAGTTTACAAAGATGCTTTCAACGATGAATAATTTAGTAAGTGTGACTATTTGAAAAAATTGAGTTAATTTAGTTTAATTTCTTAAAAAATCAAATGTTTTCTCTTCGTGCTTCGATATTTTGCATAAGAGCAAATACCTAGTAAAAATTTAAAATCTGTAGGATTTCCTTAACCTAGAGGTTTAATTATACCAAAGAGTAGAAGGGAGGCACTAGACGCCATCTTGGATTTTGACGTCACAAGACCGCCCACGTGGGGGGCCGGATTTTCCACCCTTATTTTTACACGCTTACGTGTAGGACGTGTTTTTTCACCCCTATTTTTACACATCCACGTGTGAGACCGCATTTTCAACCCTTATTTTTATATACCCTCGTGTGAGATTTCTTTTCGAGGGCCCTTTTTAACACCTATTTTTACTTGCTTACGTGTAGGACGTGTATTTTCACCCCTATTTTTTACACATCCACGTGTGGGACCGCATTTTCAACCCTTATTTTTATATACCCTCGTGTGAGATTTCTTTCCGAAGGCCCTTTTCAACCCTAATTATTTTTTACTTGCTTACGTGTAGGACGTGTATTTTCACCCCTATTTTTTATGCACCTACGTGTGAGACCGTATTTTCAACCCTAATTATTTTTAATGGTTTACGTGAAGGACCGTATTACCCTTATTTTTATGATTTCTTTTGGGATTAAACCTTATGGTTGTATTAAGGACCTTTTGACAGCTAGGACTTTTGCTAACGCGAGGACAGGGGTGGGGGCTGGTCTTGGCTTAGGGTTGTACTTAGGGCTGGGGGCTGGGGCTGTATGTAGAGCTAGGGTTGGAGTTTAGGGCTGTATTTAGGGGTGGGGTCTGGGGCTGTATGTAGAGCTAGGGTTGGAGCTTAGGGCTGGTCTAGGGGTAAGCCTTAGAGTTTAGTCTTGGGGCGGGACCTGTAGCTAGGTCTTAGGGTTATTTCTGATGGTATTAAGGTCCTTTTGGTTGTAACCCTGGAGGTTAGACAATTGTGCTCTTTTTAAAAATTGTATCTTGTAAGATACGCTCTCTCTCTCTCTCTCTCTCTCTCACACACACACACACACACACACACACATATCGTGTTTCTTCCACTTTCTCTCTCTCTCTCTCTCTCAACTATCGTGTTTCTTCCTCTTTTCTCTCTCTCTCTCTCTCTCTCTCTCTCTCTTTCACCCTCGATTCTCTCGCTTATTTCGCTTCACACAACTATTTGCCCGCAAGGCATTTGTCTATTTCAAAAACAAGTACAGACGAAAAACAAGCAAATACGAAATCACTAAAATTCGTAAACACGGCAAAAAATCGCTAGCATACAAATGCGCAAACACGAAAAAACGGAAACTCACAAACACAACTATTAGCCCGCAGGGCATTTGTCTGTTTAGACGAAGCTGCTGGTGGAGTATCTGTTAGTATCGTTTAGCGATTCAAGATGGAAGGTCAGTTTAAGCATCCATTTTCAGCTATAGTTGCAGGTCCGTCGGGATATGGGAAATCGTATTTTATCGTTGATTTTCTAAAAATATCGAAACCGCTTGCGATACAGCTTTTGAAAAATTATCTGGTTTTACAGTGAGTGGCAGCTTTATTTAAAGATCTCTCTGTGGAGTTTCAAAAGGGTTTACCTGATATGGAGCAGTTTGACGGGAAAAACCTCTGTGGTTGATATTTTTACAAAAGGCTGTCATCATCGAAATCTAAGTGAGTTTTTCTTAACGCAGAACATATTTCATCAAGGACGTGGACAGCGGGATATTTCTCTCAACGCACATTACATAATTTTGTTTAAGAACCCACGTGACAGAGCTCAGATACAGCATTTAGCAAGACAGATTTCGCCGGACAATCCAAAATTTTTAGAATCCGCATACCAAGATGCTACCTCAAGCCCACACGGGTATTTATTTGTTCGATTTAAAACAGAATACACCGGATGTGCTACGTTATAGAACAAACATATTCGGGCCTCAGGGTATTTGCCATGTATATATAGCGAAAAAAGGGTTTAAGTCTCACAGTCATAAAGATTACATCATATATGATGGTTGACGTTTTAAGCGCGAACACTGATATCCTACATGCATTAGCCAGATTAAGTAAAAGTCAACGTGACGCTTTATTGAAATGTTTGGATAGTAAACAGGTAGAGTGTATTTGTGAGTGTGCACATAACATTTTAAAAGGTCGTGTGCCTCTGTCAGCTGATCAGAAGCAGCGACTCTCTCAACATAAGCACACTTTAAGACGCTTGGCATTGCGAGGCGAATCTATAATAAAGAAGAAACAGTTTCTTGTACAGAAAGGTGGTGCATTTCTACCACTCCTGCTAGGATCATTGCTCGGCGGAATTCTGGGTAATCTGTTTCAATAACCATGGAGCACACTCTGAAGAAGATGATTATTCTACCGATGGACTTTATACAGCGCTTACAGGCACCAGATGTTTCACAAAACAACATTTTAACGCAGCTGGGTAACGATATGGATAAAGTTTTAAAAACTAAAATGACCGACCATGACAAATGGCAGCAGTACAACCAAGTTCTTCAAAGGTATTTACACTTTTCCAATCAGTTACGTCAGCCTGCCAGTATAACAATAAGCGGTGACGCTGTTGCTGATGATGTTAGAGGTTTACCGCAACGCAAAGGCCTGACAGACGACGAGATAGTAACAACGCTTCCTCCTTCATATAAGAGAAAAGGCGCGAATTTCTTACATATACTGAATACGAACAGTGATGTTTTTTGGGATAAAAGGGGTACTGTCACAATAAAAGGCGAGATCATACCACATTCCAACATTATCGATCTGGTTCACGAGACGTTAAGAAAACGAAAAACCACAAATCCGCGCGGTTGGCGTCAGTTTGCGACGTACATTAAAGAGATAAATATACCACGGGCGTTTATCGGAGATACGAAAAGGTATGATGTTTCTGTATCACCCAGCGTTGAACGGACCCTCACAACTATAGGTGAGAATTACGATGCTGATAGTGAAACGCGAGAAACACCGAGAAGAATCTCTCAAAGAAGAAGAGGACTTTCACTAGATTGGGATTCGTGGCGGCCATAACATGGATGCTGTATACTATGACCCTCTCACCCTGCAGGGTTCGCTGGTATAACACCTTTAACTAATGCTGTAAAGGGTAAATATGGTGAAGTAAAAACTGGTTGCAGACACAGGAAGCTTATACGGTACATAAACCAGTCAGAAAAAGTTTCCCGAAATAAATATATTGTGAGTAACCTTTACGAATTGTGGCAGGCGGATCTTTGTGATATGCGGACTTTAAGTGAACACAATAGCGGATACAACTACATACTAACGGTAATTGATGTATTTAGCAAGAGGGCATGGGCGACAGCACTTAAAACGAAGACAGCCTCATCTGTAATTGAAGCATTCGCTGATATTCTTAAGGATTGCGACAATACACCGGCAAATCTGCAGACGGATAAAGGTAAAGAGTTTGTGGCGAGCAGTGTACAAAACTTTTCAAGAAACAAAATATCAATTTCTATGTTACAAATAACCCTGATGTAAAAGCATCTGTAGTTGAAAGATTTAATAAAACATTGAAAACAAAGATGTGGCGTTATTTCACTTACAAAAATTCCTACAGATATATTGATGTGCTCGAAAGACTTGTGACTGCCTACAACAATAGTCCTCATTCAAGTATAAAGATGGCCTCGCGGCTGTAAACGATAAAAACATTTTGGAAGTGTGGAATAACCTGTACGCGAAAGGTTTAGGTCCAGTACGCCATCCTAAATATAAAGTCGGTGAGCATGTCAGAATAGCCAGAACTAAGTACACCTTTGAGAAGGGATATGAAACGAATTGGAGCGAGGAAGTTTTTACAATTAGTGCGGTGATAAAAAGAAGACCACCAGTTTATAGAATAATCGATCTTAATAACGATCCTGTTGAGGGTTCCTTTTACGAAGAAGAATTGCAAGTTGTTACGGTTGATAAAGATACTCTATTCAAAGTCGATAAGGTTCTAGCTGAGAAGGGCCGCGGGCGAAATAAACAATACTTGGTTAAGTGGCGTGGATACAGTGACAAATTTAATAGCTGGGTGTTAGCTTCGCAGCTGAGAGATATATAAAAAATGGAGTTTTATCTTACCTTATTGAGTAATAGCTCTATGACGTATTTTCCGGGTAATATGACGTCAAGTTTTATTACGCAACTACCAAAACGAATAAGATTAACGGGCTCGTGGGTTGTAGGGATATCGGAAATTCAGTACCCATGTTCTTTTGCCGCTGTAAGTGCAACAGATAATTTAATTTATTATAGAACAGAGCCACCTAGCGAGAACGTGTTGGAAACGATATTAAAAAGGCCGCAGAATATTTTACTCGACAACAGAAGATCATTTATATTGAAGAAGGCTGGTATGTGATACGATTCTCTTCGGGAAATTACGCCGGCATAGAAGAAATTATCAGCGAGTTAAATAACCATGCACTAATAAGTAAATTGCTAACAATCGAGTATCATAATCTAACTAAGCGCGTCACTACGAAATTAAAACTCGGCTCTCGCTATTCGGATTCTCACAACGTCTAGCCTTACAATTGGGTTATCGACCGTATCAGAACATAGCCCATGGAACCAATACCCCTCACCCCGCTAGTATATGGATAGGCTTACCAACTCAGATGTTTGTTTATTGTGACATCGTTGAACCGCAAATTGTGGGTGATGTTTTATCTCCGCTTATGCGTATAATAAATATTACTTCAGAAAACTATGCTTACGGGGGTCATAAAGATGTAGTTTTTTCGCCTGCACACTACATACCGGTAATGACACGGGAATTTGAAAATATCGAGATTAATATGAAAACAGATACGGGTGCAGCAATGCCATTTGAGTTTGGAACGTCGTGCCTAAAGCTACACTTTAAGAAAGTACAATAATGGTTTGCCCTTATCAGCAATATTACATGAATCAGGCCGGTAACGGTATCGGCTCTATCTACAGAGGTGCGCCATATCAACGTGGTCATGGAATAGGGAGCTGGTTAGGTGGTATATTTAGAAGTATAATACCGTTATTTAAGTCTGGTGCAAAGGCTATTGGTAAAGAAGCTCTTAGAACGGGTGCTAATATTCTTGGTGACGTCATAGAGGATCGACCTATTAAGGATTCGTTTCAAGAAAGATTTCACGAGGCAGGTAGAAACCTTAAGCGTAAAGCCGATGAGAAAATCGATAAAATGATGGAGGGTTCGGGTTATAAAAGAGTACGTCTGGTCGATAATAATCAGTCTCCACTGAGAGCTGTTGCTAAGAAGAAGTCTGCTTACGACGATATATTTTCAAGATAATGGCTTTTCTACATGCACAATCGTGTGAATGCGTCAAGTCCGAATTGGATTTGTTCGCTTTACCATCGACGCAGACAAGTATCGAGAGTGGTGAATGGATATTTTACAAACCTTTATCAGCTCTGAGTGATGACGCCCCAATAGAATTTGTAGTCCCCGGAAATGGAAATGATTATATAGATTTAAGTCAGACTATGCTGTACATTACAGCTAAAGTTCTAAAGTATGATGATACAGCACTTACAGACGCTGATGTTGTAGCACCGGTAAACAATTGGATGCATTCGCTTTTCTCACAGGTGGAGGTTTACTTAAATCAGAAGATGGTGTCACAACCAAACAACACCTACGCCTACCGTTCATATATCGAAACGCTGCTAAATTATGGCAAGGAAGCCAAGAGTTCACATCTAGGATGTACCTTATGGCACAATGATACAGCTGGACAGATGAATACACTGGGAAACGCAAATAACGGTTTCTCGAAACGTCAAGCACTTGCGGTTACAGGGAAACAGATAGAGATGATTGGTCACGTGCACTCGGATTTGTTTAATCAAGAGAAATTTCTCATAAGTGGTGTTGAGTTAAAGACTAAATTTGTACGATCAAGAGATACCTTTAGCCTAATGGCGGCACACGCTTCAAATTATAAGACACGAATTATAGACGCTAGTTTACTGGTGAGACGTATGCGGATCAATCCAACTATTCTAATTGCACACGCTAAAGCTTTAGAAACAACAGCCGCAAAATATCCTGTTACAAGGACCGACGTAAAAATATTAACTATACCTGCAGGAATACAGCGAAAATCATTGGATAATGTTTTCCTGGGTCAGTTACCTAAACGATGCATCGTAGGTTTTGTAGCAAATAAAGCCTTCAACGGTGACTACCCCTCAAACCCGTTCAATTTTTATCACTGCAATATTAACTACATGTCATTATATATTGACGGACAACAAATTCCTTCGAAGGCCTTACAACCAGACTTTACAGGTAATGGTTTATACGTAAGAGCGTACCACACCTTATTCTCTGGTACGGGTATTCATTTTTTGAATGAAGGTAACGATATATCAAGAAGTGATTATCCCAACGGCTACTGTTTAATGGCCTTTGACCTAACACCTGACCTGTCTGCAAACGCTAGCACGCACTGGAGTTTAGTTAGAAACGGGTCCCTTCGGCTAGAAGTCGGGTTTGAAGAAGCGCTCACCGTAACCGTTAACTGTTTGGTGTATGCAGAATTCGATAATGTGATCGAGATCGATAAACATCGGAATGTCGTTGTGGATTTTAGCTGTTAAAAGTGGTAACTCTAATCTGCAAAACTTCAGTGTACAGCAGCAACCGATAGAAGATGGACGTATACTTGGACATGCAAGGGTTTAGTGGTGTTAACAACGAATTCATACCTAAAGAAATTGCCGTGGTTACAGATCACGGTCGTTTATCGTTGATGCTAATAAAACCACCACGAGGCTACTTTATATCAGGATCCATGTCACGACAGACAAAATTTATGGAAGATAATTATCATGGATTAAAATGGTGGTGGGGCCATGTACATTACAACAATTTCCGTGAGGAGCTGATGAGAGTGTTGCGCCCATTTAACAAGATTCACGTTAAGGGCAGTGAAAAACAACAGTTTTTAAGGTTTCTTAACAAACCAATAGTAAACTTGGAGGAGACTGGTTGCCCGTCGATTAAACAGTTGAAAAAGGAAGCAAAAGCATATAGCTGTTTAAGTCATAACATCACTGAGCCTATGTATGCGCTGGAAAACGCATTACTACTACAAGACTGGACACATACCAATTGCAAAGATGTATGCGGTACAGGTGTTGAGATGCTTGAAATCGATCCCCAGCCACAAGAAGAATGTGTTTCGGCTTGTATGTGCTTCTAATCAATTACCGAAACACGCACCTCGACCGTGTGCAATTATCGTAAACAGGGATCCTGCAAACAAGCCATGTCAGCATTGGACCGCTATCTACATTGACGAGAATGGTTATGGCGAGTATTTTGATTCCTTTGGGCGAGCACCACAAGGATATCATTTACATTTCCTAGAGAAGAATTCCATATGCTTCGTATATAATAAAAAATGCTACAAGACTATCATTCGGATGTATGTGGATTTTATGTCTTAGTGTTTCTATATTTTAGATTACATAGTTTATGTTTCTATATTTTAGATTACATAGTTTATCAGTGATTGATTTTGTAAAAAACTATTTTAGTACATGTTTAATTCTAAATGATGAGATAATTAAAATATTGTTTAATGCCTGTTACCCAATCATTCTATTCTGATAAATAAAAATATTTTTAGTACCTTAATTGTTTTAATTAAGAATTGCGTAATACATACTGTTTTTTTCTTTTAATTCGGCATGTGTTTTTTAAAAGCGTATTATATAAAATTTATTATTTAACGTTTTTCAAAAAGAAATTATATTAACCATTTATATTGGTTTTTAGACTATTAAATTAGATAGTGTTATATAATTACACGGTAATTAGTTAAAAGTAAACGTGAACAGTGATTTCTTACTACATATTGTTATGGAATTTTAAACATTCCAAACACTTAATATGGTTTTTATAAAACAATTTTGTGTACAATATGAATATTTTTCAAACCGATTTTATTTTAAGAGAAAGGTAAATGTATGTTGCAGTAAGCGCGATAAAGACAATGAGGTTGTATATTTTACACTCTAATTATAGGTGGTTTTTACACAACCTAGAAAGTTTAATTACACAAGCAACACAAAGCGGTGACTATCACTCATAAAGCAGTCCCTCGAAAACGTTCTTTAAGTACAGAGCTGGTAAGTGTGGTGTTAACCCTTTACTTATTTACAGATTTTTTAATTACAGTTATAAAACACAAGCATTAAGTTTCTTTAAAAATATAAAGGCGTACAACATTCTTAACGGGCGGATGGATATTATTTCAATGCAGGTAAACTATGTTTTTTAATATGCGTTTTAGAAAACAAAAACTGTTAATGTAATTAATTAACTTAATAAAAAAAAAATTGTTTCATTAGGAATGTCAGTAATTTTTATAGTTCACTGAGGATTTTTTTTTTAATTATGACAATAAAAATAAGTGTTCTATAATTAAATTGTACTGTCATTCAAATTCCCCACGTATGATTAATCCTAATACAACTGCTATCTCATCTCCTCATTAGAAACGTCTTCTCCAACAATAGGACCGCTAATAATAATATCTTATTAATTATGCAATTATTGTATGCGTATGTGTCTGCTCAGCCTCCAGGGTTACAACCAAAAGGACCTTAATTAAGGCTGAAGATAATTACCAGAAAAACAACCCTACCCCTAGACCAGCCCTAAGCTCCAACCCTAGCTCTACATACAGCCCCAGACCCCACCCCTAAATACAGCCCTAAACTCCAACCCTAGCTCTACATACAGCCCCAGCCCCCACCCCTAAGTACAACCCTAAGCCAAGACCAGCCTCCACCCCTGTCCTCGCGTTAGCAAAAGTCCTAGCTGTCAAAAGGTCCTTAATACAACCATAAGGTTTAATCCTAAAAGAAATCATAAAAATAAGGGTAATACGGTCCTTCACGTAAACCATTAAAAATAATTAGGGTTGAAAATACGGTCTCACACGTAGGTGCATAAAAAATAGGGGTGAAAATACACGTCCTACACGTAAGCAAGTAAAAATAATTAGGGCTGAAAAGGGCCTTCGGAAAGAAATCTCACACGAGGGTATATAAAAATAAGGGTTGAAAATGCGGTCTCACACGTGGATGTGTAAAAAATAGGGGTGAAAATACACGTCCTACACGTAAGCAAGTAAAAATAGGTGTTAAAAAGGGCCCTCGAAAAGAAATCTCACACGAGGGTATATAAAAATAAGGGTTGAAAATGCGGTCTCACACGTGGATGTGTAAAAATAGGGGTGAAAAAACACGTCCTACACGTAAGCGTGTAAAAATAAGGGTGGACAAACCGGTCCCCACGTGGGCGGTCTTGTGACGTCAAAATCCAAGATGGCGTCTAGTGCCTCCCTTCTACTTCTAAGAGTTCGGTGATATTTTATCACAGTAGTGCGAGAAAAAAAAATAACGTCGAAGCTTGATTTTTTCTAAAACTCTTGAACCACTGGAAATTTTTTCATCGAACTTGTAGCATTTAATAGGACTTTTAAAGACGTTTCAAATGACATATCACTCAATATTGTGCAGCAGTAAAAAAAATGGCCAAAACCTTGAAGTGCCCCTGTACTCAGAATTTTAGTGAAACAGTTTTGCTAGAATATTAAATCTCAATAAAAAAATCCTGCTAAATCCAACGCTCTTTACCAAAATTCACTGTCATTAACAATCTCGAGAAAACTAGGGGTGGACATGTTTTCTGAATGGCTGTATATATACAGGGTGAACGGAGGATTATAGAGATATCAAAACGAATTTTGGTGTGGTAATACACAATCACTGAACCTACATTTTATAAATATTTATGTATATACAGGGTGATTGACAAAAATATTTCAACCCAAACCTGTGTTTTTAAATGAATCACCCCGAATATTTTTGTGTTTTTGGATTCACTGTTACATTTAGAATAAAAAGATAGAAATTTGTATCTGTATCACTAACCGTTCTGCAGATATCGTCACTTTAGTACCAAAATATTGTTAACTTTGGAACCAAGATGCGAGCGTTGTCACCACGATTTTGTAAATCTGTTTATACAATCGACTACTAATAATAATCTACTAACAAACAAACTGGGAAATTTTTCGAAAACATGTAAAACTATACAGAATGGTTAACTTACGCGAAATGTAATTTCTCTCAATTTTTTCAAATGCAACACCCTGTATATTTTTCACATTTAGATTGCTCATGAAAAATAGATACTAATTAATAATAGGTTTCATAGCCATAAGACGGGCCCTTCTTGAGGTATTGACGCTTTTACGTAAAAATATTCCAAAATACAAATTTACTATGACAATAGAATTCAACAAATAAATCAGGTAGGCTCGCCCCTCGTAATAAATAGGAACAATTGCATCTATTGTTTTGACGTTTGTATAATCATTAAAATATTGTTCCATTAGTTTGCGTGTTTTTATCAATTTTTGTAAAAAATGAGTTTTGCTAAAGAAGCTAAAAAAAATGCTTTGCTGGCTACCCGTTTCTACTGTGAACGATACCCAGACATAATACAGCCGCGGAAGGAATCGTTTATGAATGTAGCTGAGAGATTTATAAATTCTGTAAGTGTGTTATCCCAAATGCGCAAAAACAAGCCCAAATGAAGAAATTGAGTCGCAAATTAGTACCAGAGAGCTAAATACACACCTAGACCTAAATAGAAATACAGTTCGCAGCTTTATTAAAAAAATCAAATTGCATCCTTATCATATCAAGCAATATCAAGCTTTAAGAGACAGATTTTCAAAATACTGAATCTTTCTGCCAATGGGTAACTACTAAAGTCAATGATGAACCCACTTTTGTAAATAACAATCTATTTACGGATGAGGCAAATTTTCACAATAATGGCAATATTAATACACATAACTATCATCACTATCCACACATCTTAAGAGTTGTTGATCACCAGCATCGATGGTCAGTTAATGTGTGGGGTGGTATAATCAATTTTAATATGGTTGGTCCTTTTTCTTTGATGGAAGTCTTACTGGAGAAAGATATTTACAGTTTTTGGAAAATGATTTACCCGAGCTTTTGGAAAATATCGAGGTAGATAATATTCGTACGATGTAGTTTCAACTGGATGGCGCCCCTCCACACTATGCAATCAACGTTAGGCAATATCTCGATAGAAATTATCCGATGAGGTTGGACTAGGACGAGGTGGTGTGCAAAACTGGCCAGCCCGATCACCGGATTTTACGCCCCTTGATTTCTACCTTTGGGGCTACGTTAAATAAAAAGTTTACCAACATCCTCCCACTACAAGCGAAGATATAAAAAATAGAATTAGAGCTGCGTTTTAATCCATTTCGCCTCTAATGTTGTTGGGAGTGAATATTTCGTTTACCGAGCGAATTGCAGTGTTTAGCTAGGCGTGGTCAGCATTTTGAACATTTAATTTGACTTTATGGTTTTATTCGTTTATGTTTACTTGTTCAACTTATTTTTAGATATAGAGAATTATTTTATTGTTTAGTTATTAATTAAGTTAAAGTTAAAGAATTTATTTGCCATTCGTATTTTCTTATTTGCTCTGGATTTTGTTTTATTTGTTCTTCTGTATGTCAATATTTTCAAATAAAGCGTCAATATCTGAAGAAAGGTCCGTCTTATGTCTATGAAACCTATTATCAATTAGTATCTACTTTTCACGGGGAATCTAAATGTGAAAAAATATACAGGGTGTTGCATTTGAAAAAATTGAGAAAAATTACATTTCGCGTAACTTAAACATTCTGTATAGTTTACATGTTTTCGAAAAATTTCCCAGTTCGCTTGTTAGTAGACTATTATTAATAATCGGTATAAACACATTTACAAAATCGTGGTGACAACGCTCACATCGTGGTTCCAAAGTTAACTCTATTTTGGTACTAAAGTGGCGATATCTGTAGAATGGTTAGTGATACAGATACAAATTTGTATACTTTTATTCTAAATGTAACAGTAAGTCCAACAATTCAAAAATAAACAGGGTGTTCCATTTAAAAAAACACAAGTTTGGGTTGGCACCAAAATTGGTTTTGACATCTTTAATAGTTTAGAAGAAATCCTTCGTCCACGCAGTAGACACCACCCTGTATATATATATATATATATATATATATATATATATATATATATATATATATAATAATATGGTATCGGGATGCGGTCTAGTTAAAATGAAAATGACTCTTTATTTAATTCAAGCTTTGAAATCATTTATTTCTTCATCAGGAATCTGTGTAAGATGAACATAAGTGAGAATTAAACTATTAACATCATAAAGACTACTTACTAAATGTGAGAATTATAAACTAACTAACATTATTGTACAGAACAGTTGATTACAATTTAAAAACACTACTTAAAAGAAGACAGTTATTGAAGTCTTTCAAAATTATAAAAATTGACATGTATACCTACTGCGTTATAAACTAAAATTCTTAGAAGATATGATTTATGAAAATTGTTGTACTGAATCAATTCAAATTAGTACTCAGAATATATGAATAGATATTGCTGAGATTATCTAGATCAGTTTTGTAATTTAAAGTATCTTGAGTACTGAAAATGTGAGTCATTTCAAGGAAAAGTCTGCTTCTATAATTAATTTCTGTGTCTAAAATTTTTACGTTAGGAAAATTTGGAATGTGATTGGTGTTTTACTATGTTTTGCTAAAGCACAAGAATTTTTCCTATTTTACAGTCACTTTATGCTGAGTAAGTCTTGTTTTAAGCCATTGTGATGTTTGTCCAATATATACTTTATTGCATTCGTTACAAGGAATGGAATATACAACATTAGATTTACTAAAATTGGAGTTCTGTCTTTTAATTTTGAAAAAAGTTGTTTGATAGGTTTAATGTTATATTTCGCTATACGTATTTGTTCGTTGTTTAAGATATTACATAAGATTGGTGTTAAGTTTAGTATGTAAGGGATTCTTTTGTTAATCATGTTTGTTTGTGTCAAGTATGCATTTTGAAAATTAATTTGAGAATTGAATGGTGTACTGTATAATAAATTCTTTAATAATGTTTTGGATAACCATTGTTACTAAAAATCAAAAATAACTTATCTAGATTCTTTTATGTAATGATTGATGCGAAATCTTAAGTATTCTGTTCTTGAGACCCAGAACAATATTAATTTTTGATTAAAGGTATGATTTAGAATAGTAATTAATATATCTACCTGAGTTAGTTGGTTTTGATACCAGTCTATTATTAAACTGTTATTAGGTTTTCTTATGATTCTGGTATCTAAGAAGATACTATTATTGTTTTCTTCTTCTAATGTAAACTGAATATGTTTATTAAAACTGTTAAAATCTCTAGAACTTGAATATTAGTATCATTGGGTATGGCAATAATTACATCGTCTACGTATTTTTTAATTAAAGGATATCAAAGTTAAGTAAAGGTAATACATGATCAAAAGAGAATCCATTACTATTGTAGCAAGTATGGACTAAGAGAAGATCCCATAGGGGTATAACGCAGTAGGTATACATGTCAATTTTATAATTTTGAAAGACTTCAATAACTGTCTTCTTCTTAAGTAGTGTTTTAAATTGTAATCAACTGTTCTGTACAATAATGTTAGTTAGTTTATAATTCTCACATTTAGTAAGTAGTCTTTATGATGTTAATAGTTTAATTCTCACTTATGTTCATCTTACACAGATTCCTGATGAAGAAATAAATGATTTCAAAGCTTGAATTAAATAAAGAGTCATTTTCATTTTTAACTAGACCGCATCCGATACCATATTTTTATAATAACTAGGTCGTTACTTCCCTAAACTATATATATATATATATATATATATATATATATATATATATATATATATATAACAGTGTTAATACTAAGTAGTTACACGAAAATGGCAGTTAGATCTCATTAAAATAAACAACTTTTTAGTTCCAATTTTTGATTTTGTACCCGGTTCGAAGTTATAGCTCTTCGTTTGTTTTTCGAAAAATAGTCACATCTTCTTTATTTTAAGGACTATTAATAAAAATAAAAGTTTCTGAATTAGCTTTCGATTCTCTAGAACATTTGTATTTACAACTATTTTCTATTTTTTCAAATAACAAAATGGCGACCGATCAAAAATTTCAAACCAAGATATTTTGATAACCACTCGATCGATTTTTGAAAGTAAAACATTTATAAAATCGTTAAATTATCTACTACAGTATTTGCCTGGAAAAGTTCATTCAATTGTTTAAAAAAATATATTATTTAGTTAGTGTCGTTACTCATGCACACTACATATTAACAAACTAAAAAACATCTGCATCAAAGGAGCCTTATACAATAAACAAGATTAGAACAAGTGAACCAAGATATTCGCACTTCAAACTGAAGTATGTGATATTGTTTGTGAGTTATAAAATTACATATTCTAAAGTCGTGTCTGTATTTTATGTGATAATGAATTATTATCGAAACGATGAACTGCTTGACATGCTTTTGGTTTTTAAGCAAGGCGTAATGCAAACGAAGCTCGACGAATATATCTGATGAGATACCGAATCGTCGACAACCAAGTAGTCAACTTTTAGAAAAATTTGTAGACGATTATCTGAGACCGGTAGGTTTTACCCAACATTTGGAGGAAATTCAATAGATTACGTCGAACACCTGCATTTGAAGAGGCTGTACTTAATATTGTTGAGGATGATCCATCGACAAGCACAAGGGTAATAGCGAATAGATTAAATGTAAACCATGTGTCTGTTTGGCAAGTTCTGAAAGAACAAGGTCTTCATCCATACTCTAGACAGAAAATGCAAGCTTTGGGACCTGACGACTTTCAGCCAAGACTGATGTTCTGTCGTTGGCTTCTTCAGCATTGTAATCTTCAAAGGGAGTTTGAAAATTTATTCTGTTCACTGATGAAGCTTGCTTCACAAGGAACGGTGTATTTAACTCTAAAATAATCACTTGTGGGCTGACGAAAATCCCCAAGCAACATTTACTCGTGCATATCAACAACGTTTTGGAGTCAATGTATGGGCCGGAATCGTAGGAGCATGTAATTGGACCTACATTCTCCAAACCGCTTGAATGGAGAAAATTATTTGACTTTCTTGGATAGTGTGCTACCGGAACTTATTGATGACTTGCCATTAAACATTAGACGGAAACTTTGGTTTCAGCATGATGGGGCTGCTCATACAACGCGAGAAATCACCGCATTTCTAAACCGCGAATATACAAATAAGTGGATTGGAAGGAGAGCTCCTATTGCATGGCCAGCCCAAGCCGACTTAACACCATTAGACTATTTCTTCTGGGTAAGATGAAGACTGGTGTATGAGACACCAGTGAATACAGAGCTAGAACTAGTGGCTAGAATCGTGGCTGCAGCAGAAGATATCAAAGAAAGGCCAGAAGTCCTTGAAGTTGATACCAACGTTAAAAAACGCTGCCGAGCGTGCATTGCTGCGAATGGCGGCCACTTTGAAAATTTATTATAGTGTATTTTTCACATCCGAACTTCTTTTGTTTCTATAGTATTTAATGTCAGAAAGTTACTTCGTTTTAAATGTTTTTTAGTTTAATAGTTGTGAGCGTAATACTAGTACTTAACTGAATTAATTTTTTTTTTGTAATTAATTAATAAATTTTATCTAGGCAAATACTGTAGTAGATAATTTAACGATTTTATAAATGTTTTACTTTCACAAATCGATCAGTGGTTATCAAAATATCTTGGTTTGAAATTTTGATCGGTCGCCATTTTGTTATTTGAAAAATAGAAAATAGTTGTAAATACAAATGTTCTAGAGAATCGAAAGCTAATTCAGAAACTTTTATTTTTATTAATAGTCCTTAAAATAAAAAGTTGGGACTATTTTTCGAAAAACAAACGAAGAGCTATAACTTCGAACCGTACAAAAATCAAAATTGGAACTAAAAAAGTTGTTTATTTTAATGAGATCTAACTGCCATTTTCGGGTGTAACCACTTAGTATTAACACTTATATATATATATATATATATATATATATATATATATATATATATATATATATATATATATATATATATAACACACACACACACACACACACACACACACACACACACACACACACCTACGCTTCAATACCACATATCAATGGAGTCAGAATGGTTTTGTACGTGTACCAAATAAATTTTAACCTTAATAATATGTAATAATTCAACAATCGCATCCTGTTAAATATTCGTCTGGATTTTTTATTTAGAATGTGGTTTCAACATGATGGTGACCTGCTCACTGTTCAGGAGGAACGTGAAATCATTTGCACCAAAACGGATTGGCGTAATGTGTCCATTAGGTGATCACCAAACTTGAGTAAACCCGACTTTATGGGCATACAGGTAAATATTGTTTATATACAACCTCCAACGTCCTGGCAAGAACAAGCACAATCGCGTTATGAATTCTTTCCGAATGGTCGGTTTCATATTGCATTCGATAATTTGAGCAGTTACAATGAATTATTAATTGTATCATTATTAAGTTATAACGTAAATTAAGAAATATTATTGAATTACGTTTCTCAATTACACGAATACATAATCACGCTATACACAAAAAAAAAGTAAAAACCGATTAAATCTAATCCAGTTGTTACAGTAAATCTACGGTAATGGCAGGTTGCGAAATATACAACTCGGTCAACAAAATCAAGTAATAATAACCAGGTTATGTTAAAAGCTGTATCAATACAATATAATACAAATTAGAAATAAATTGAATTAAGACGTTTACTATACGTTATCAAAGTCGGTTTAAAAATAAATCAATGAAGGACCTAAATCATAACAAAATTCAAAATTAAATAACGTCTAAAAATTGTTACTGAAAATGAATAAATGATTTCCATCACGAAAATGTAGAAATAAAATGAAGAAATCAAGTTATAAAAAATTATTATAACAGATTTGACCGAAATTCATCAGTTAAATGCGTTGATAAAATTATGAGCGTAATGATTCGGGCACAAACTACTTCATGTTAAAGGAATCGCATTAATATCTGACGCTAGAACGCATTGCGTGTGACATAGTGATAAGGTGATGACGTTAAAAACACTAAAATCCCAGGAGGATTCACGCCACAAGCTTAAAAGCTTTTATAAATTATGGCTAAAATTTACGCATACAAACGTTCCTTGTTGTCAATACAGAAAAAAAATGTAAATATTGTTTATATTACATGGGTTTCTTCCCATGTGGAGAAACATTTTATTGGGGATATAGCTCCACAAAAACAAGAATTAGTTTTATAAATATGTATGCTATTGAGATGGTCGTTATTAGCCTATAAAACTTTATTACTGCATAATAGAGATAGTTTATGATCCATAAATGTATGTCTATCGTATATTATAACTTGCCTTCTTATGGTATTTGCAATTTATATTTGAAAGGTACAAATCCGTCAAAAGAAACAAGATACCCTTATATTCTTTACTACTTATACGGTACCAATTTTCGTATCTTGTAGAAATTCAATTCTTTTAATACTTTCTCAACAACTATCAAGTATTCATAGTTAAATTTAGCTGAACTATAAAGCATTATATCATACTAAATTGCATTATTAAAAGAGAAAGAGGATCAATCATTTAACACCACGTTAACACTCACTATGCTTGGAACACATACATGCTTCCGGCGCTAAAGCGGCTGTATCTAAACAGAAAGCTAGTGTTTAGTAAAACGAGAATAACATAAAAGCGTGCACACTATAAACTATATGTTATACGTATAAAAACTTTTTGGGTAAAAGGAAGCTATACAATTGAACACTTTTGTTTGAGGAGCACAAAACAGTAATTAATTCTATCCATCAAACTATTTGCTATTTTTCACTAATCAAATTTTAATCATGGGTTTACATATTTTTGTTCAACGTAATTTAATCCATCGAGAATATATTTGAAGGAATTGGTACATTTCAATACGTTTTGGGAAATTATCTATGAGTTTCTATTTGCACAATCTACCACACTTTACCAAACTTTCATTAGGTATTGCAATAAAATTGTATCAAAGCTTGAAAAAACATTTTTTGTACTACAAATCCTAAATTGAATCCGATAATCATACATACACGCTATATCATCGTTGTCCGTTCAAATAAATTATACATTCATTTGATCAATAAATATAACGAATTATTGAATTTATGCTTAAAAACTGAGCTATGAAAATAAAATATGTAAACATAACATGTATCAAATACGTTTTACTTCCGTTTCAGGTTGAAATAATTGGAATGTTAATCGCTAGTACAGTTTATAGGTACATTACAATTTGAATTTAAATGTGAGATACTTTTCAGAAAGCATTAATTAAACTTTATACAATTTAGAACTTTACTATAAGATTTTGAAAACCATAAAGTTATAAAGTGTTTCAATCCTCTAAAACTCAGGAATTATTGTAGTAGTTGATAAAATAAGATCATTAAAAGACATGTTTAAGAATTTTAATCTATCTACAGGAAAATGCATATTACAGTTGAGAACTAAAGAGTTGGTATATTTATACAAATATTATGTATTTATAAAATATTTATCTTTTTTGGCTTTTTTAATGGTGTATTTTAAATCATACAATCTAAACGTTTCGATAACACTTACAGTTATCTTCGTCAGTAGTAATATCTATTAAAATCGTTAAAGATGTTGTAAACAATTTTGTCAAAGTTGAAAACTTAAAACATAAACATCAGCCTGCTGTTAATATATTAGTTTAAGAAACGTATAAAGCCAACTATAGAATTAAATTTTAGTAAAGAATAACTAGGTCATTAAAAATTAAATATTGTTAAACTGTCTTAAAGATGACAAATCAGAACACCATCTAACGGTCAAAGGCTAACAATGAAAAATGTCTGCCAAAAAACACATTTAACAAAGTTTAGTCAAGTTATATGTAAGTATAAAGTTGTGAAAAACTTCAATTTCAAAATGAAAGAATCATTCACAAACATAAACATGACATCGATTAAAATTATCCAGTTAAATCTAATAAAGAGATATCTTTGTCAATAAGTGCAAGTTTTATTGACAATGAAAAGCATAATGCCGAACGTTTTTTGTAATTTTTTTATTTTATTCTTAATTTCAACTACTTATGTTAAATTATAGTGCTGTGGTAATTTAACATATAGTTGGTAAAGCATTTGCTTCAAGGTCTAGGAAAAACACAACAAAAAACCCAGACATACCAAAAGTCAAAATTAAAATCAAGACGTATCATTATGCCTTTTTTTAGCTATAAGATGCCTAAACCAATTTAAATGGAGATTTTCTTCTTGTCTATTAAAATTATTAGGATGTTTATATATCTCAATAGCTTCACGTTGTAAACGAACATAATAATGAGTTTGTCTTGACAATATTTCCACATTGTCAAATTGAATGTCATGATCTAGATTATTTAAGACATGGTCAGCTACCGCAGACTTCTCTGGTTGACGCAATCTACAAAATCTCATATGTTCTTTACGTCTTGTATCAAAGCTACGTTTTGTGGTTCCGATTGTATACTTTTCCACATGAACAAGATAACTTATACACTCCGGAAGATGAGAATGGGTTTGAAACATATTTAGGTGATCTTAAATGTTCTTTAATTTTTCTTGTAGGTTTAAAAATAGTCCTAATGCCATAGTTAATTATGAATTTTTCAATTCTATCTGTAACATTAGTTATAAAAGGAAGAAAAGCAGTACCAACATTAATAACTAGTTTTTCTTTAAGGTTATGTCTAGAAGGTACAATAACATTATTAATATCCGTAAGTGAATATACATTATCTTGTAAGGATTTTCTTAAATATTTATATTCATCCTTCAAAAATTCAGGGTCACAAATTCGTTTTGCTCGATCTACTAAAGATTTCATTAGACCAATTTTTGGACGTGGATGGTGGTTGGATAATTTATGAAGGTATCTATCAGTGTCGGTTTTGTGTAAATCTTAAAAGATAGTGAATTATTATTTTTAGACATTAATATGTCAAGAAATGGTAAACTTCCATTAGTTTCTTTTTTCATGGTAAACTGAATACTAGGACGTATACCATTTATAAAAACCAAAAACTCATACAGTGACTCTTCTCCATAACAAATCTGTCATCTACATATCTATACCAAACTGAAGGTTTTTTAGGTGTATTTTGTAACGTTACTGTTTCAATTTTCCATGTAAAAATTAGCTATAACAGGACTAAGGGGACTACCCATTGTTACACCACCAATCTGTTCATAAAATTTACTATTCCACTGAAAATAAGTTGTAGTAAGACAGTGCTGAAAAAGAATGGTTATATCCTTTGGAGAAAGATGACCAATGTATTCAATAGTTTCTTTTAGAGGCACTTTTGTAAAAAGTGAAACAACAAAATTGACCATTATATCACCACCTTTAATTTTTAATGTAATCGGGTGTTTTACCTATATAAGGTTGTAAGATGTTTTGAAAGACAATATGTAGCAAAACAAATTGCACTAACAATAGGCCTTAAAGGAATATTAGGTTTATGGATTTTTCGTAAACCATATAGTTTTGGTGAAATAGCTTCAGAGTTAGTTTCTTTTTTATGTCTTCAGGAATAGATGATAATTTAATAAGTTCTTTAGTTTTTAAAAGAAACTTTTTTGTTGGATCTTTTGGTATTTCACGATAAGTCTCTGGTTCCAACAATTGTTCTATTTGAATGTTATAATCGTTCATATTTAATATAATAGTTGCATTGCCTTTATCTGATTTTAACATTATTATATTTTCATTACGTTTAAGATCAAGTAAAGCACGTCGTTGACGAAAGGATAAGTTGCTCTTTGGAGGTTTTGTTATACGTAATATGTTAACGGTGATATATCTAACTTCATTAGCAGCATCAAAAGGTAATGATTTAATGGAGTTTTCGATACTGGAAATTCAATTTGACAATGTGGAAATATTGTCAAGACAAACTCACTATTATGTTCGTTTACAACGTGAAGCTATTGAGATATATAAACATCCTAATAATTTTAATAGACAAGAAGAAAATTTCCATTTAAATAGGTTTAGGCATCTTATAGCTAAAAAAGGGCATAATGATACGTCTTGATTTTAATTTTGACTTTTCGTATGTCTGGGCTTTTTGTTGTGTTTTTCCTAGACCTTGAAGCAAATGCTTTACCAATTATATGTTAAATTACCACAACACTATAATTTAACATAAGTAGTTGAAATTAAGAATAAAATAAAAATATTACAAAAAACGTTCTGCATTATGCTTTTCATTGTTAATAACACTTGCAATTATTGACACAACTACCTCTTTGTTAGATTTAACTGGATTATTTTAATCGATGTCATGTTTATATTTCTGAATGCTTCTATCATTTTCAAATTGAAGTTTTCACAACTTTACACTTACATTATAACTTGATTAAATTTTGTTAAATGTGATTTTTGGCTGACATTTTTCATTGTTAGCCTTTGACCGTAAGAGGGTGTCCTGATTTGTCATCTTTAAGACAGTTTAACAATATTTAATTTTTAATGACCTAGTTATACTTTACTAAAATTTAATTCTATAGTTGGTTTATACGTTTCTGCAACTGTTAAGTTAATAGCAGGCTCATGTTTATGTTTTAATTTTTCAACTTTGACAAAATTGTTTCAACACCTTTAACAATTTTAATAGATATTACTATTAACGAAGATAACTGTGTTACCGAAACGTTTAGATTGTATAGTTTACAGTTTACATTTTCATATTATGTATTTATGATTGAAAATTTATGTCCTACAGGATTAGACGTAATGAATTAATAGATAATACTCCAAAAATTAGTTTATACATTAAAGTGCGCCCTCTGCATCTAAAATTTTGAATATAGTTACTTTCCCACTAAGAGAAGACGTTTGATCTCAACAATTTCCAGATATCGGTAATAACTTGGATAAACGTATTTAAATTACGAGGGTAAGGTGAAAAATTCTCGACTTGACAATGAAAGGCTGCGACTTTCAGTTAAAAAATGATTTTATTTTTCTACATAATCTTCCCTTGACTTCAACACACTTGGTCAAGAGTTTCTCCTGCAAGTGAGAGTCTGGAAGGTTGTGAAAATATTCACTTCTGCATTGGATGTGAAGCGCTTCCCACAAATTTTAGGAACAGATGGAAGTCTAAGAGTGCCAAATCGGGGAATAGGGGGGATGGTCGAACAAATCGTACTTCAAAACCCGCACTTTTCCCATCGCCAACGCACCCTTGTGTGCAGGTGCGTTATCCTGGTGAAAGATGATTTTTTTCTTCTTCAAGCCAGGCCCCTTGTGGCGAATGTTGGCATCCAGTAGGGCAAAAATGTTGGAGTAATATTCGTCTGTAATTGTTCTGACTTTTGCAAGGTAATAAATTAACAGGATCCCTTCTGCGTCCCAAAAACGCTGGTCCTGACCTTTCCGGCAGATGTGATCGATTTCGCTTTCTTTGGCGCTCAACCACCGGCTTCCACCCACTGCTTGGACTGCTATTTCGTTTCTGGCGTGTAGTGGTGAACCCATGTCTCATCCATGGTGACAAATAGCCGCATAAAATCAGTAGGATTCCTGTTGAATCGGTCCAAAGATTGCTGCGAAAATCGTTTACGCATTTGTTTTTGATTGGCATTAAGCAAATGCGGCACCCATCTTGAGCAGAGCTTTGGCATCCCTAATTCTTTGTGTAAGATGTTTCGGGCCCTTTTTTTCGATATCCCCACAGCCTCAGCTATCTCACTCACCTTTACTCGCCTAGCGTCCAACACGATATCATGCACTTTTTCACAAGTTTCTGGTGTGGTTTAGGTTTTTGGCGGTCCTTCACGTGGGTCATCTTCGAGGGATGTGCGAACACGTTTAAATTCAGCTACCCACTTTTAACGGTTGACATAGAAGGAGCAGACTCCCCATAAACTTTTGTCAACTCCGGATGAATTTCCTTAGAGGATAATCCATCCAAAACAAAGAATCTTATGACCGTACGATATTCAAGTTTATCCATTTTAACAAAAAACACGCAAGACGTCTACTGCAAAAACTCGTGTAAACAAACTACTTGAAATAACAAGTTGAAACTTGTCATACGAACTAATGACACGTGCACCCAAGCAGGAATCATAAATTTTTCCTGATTGGAGCGCCATTTCTGTGTCAGGCCGAAAACTATTCACCTTACCCTCGTATTATGAAATAAGAAAAAGTTCCACGTGCTGCGAGCATCAAAATTTTGATTTTTTTGTTGTAGTGTTTTAAATAGCTAAAATAGAAAATATCGCGTGTGACCCAACACAGGACCTTCGAACCTATAAAGTAAAACTAAAAAAAAAATTAAACCATATTCATTTTTGTTTTGTATAATTAAAAACTAGGTAATAATGACACGATTTTATAAACCATAGATATATTACCACTGTTTGGAAAACAATATTCTGGGTGGGAAAAACAAAAATTAAGATAATATTTACAACTTGCTTTGGGTACAACTTGCCCATTTCAATTTGAAATTGTTAATAAATTACAAGATATTCAAGGATTGACAATGATTTTATAAGATTTTACAAGATATTTGCAATAAAAAATCTATCGTAAGCTAAATGGCAAGAAAAATTCTAGTCGGTGCAGTGCTGAAACTGTGAAACTGCAAACAAACGTTTAAATAATTAAAAATTATTATTAATTTCATTAAATACATAAATAAAAAGTTTACCTCGAGTAGGATTTGAACCTATGACACGTACCTTGCTAGCGTACCGTGCTAACCAACTGCGCCATCGAGATTCAAGCCCCAATCAATGCAAATTTTGTCTTTATGTATGTAGCACTGAAGTAAATCCTAAATATAATGAGATAACAATCAAATTACTATCGTAGGTTCAAATCCTACTCGAGGTAAACATTTTATTTATGTATTTAATAAAATTACTAATAATTTTTTATTACATATTTACTTTTGAACTTATTCGTTCATAACAAAACCTTATAATAATTTAATATTTGTCAACTTGATATGGTATGTGTGAATCCTTGTGATATTGCAGGCTCACATTCCATTAATATAAGTAATTTGATTGTTATCTCATTATACTTAGAATTTACATCAGTTCTACATACATAAAACAAAATTTGCAAAGATTGGGGCTTGAATCTCGATGGCACAGTTGGTTAGCGCGGTACTCTAGCAAAGTACAGATCGTAGGTTCAAATCCTACTCGAGGCAAACTTTTTATTTACGTATTTAATAAAATTAATAATAATTTTTAATTACATATTTACTTTTGAACTTATTCGTTCATAACAAAAACTTATAATAGGCGTCTAAATAATTAACAAATTTCTACCAACGTGAATTTTAATTATTTTATGTAATTAGAAAAAAAATTATGGACAGATAGTTTACGCGTGCGCGACAAGTATTTAATAATTATTTAAGCTGTAGTCAGAAGTAAAATTAAAAAATATACCTGGTGTGGAACAGCTACGAAGTGGAAATCAAAAGAAATGAAATAATTTTTTTAGGATAATTATGCATTCCCTTTTTAAAACGTTGGAAACATTACTAAGTATAAATTAGTAAGTTTATAAGGCTCGTCATTCTAAGTTTATCTCAAGAATTGCCATAACAACGCCATCACACACGAATAAAAAACGGTCAAGAGGAAAGGAAAAGGAAAAGGCCACGTATTTCATTCCCTCCCCAAGGGGGAGGGCGGGCTGCTCGAGCTTTCCTAGCTCTTTCAGCCACATTCACGGATTCCCAGCATACATACATTACGTATATACGAATGGTGGGCTTAAGGATGGGTGTGGTCAGGATAGGATCGGAAGGAACGGAGTTACGGTTCTGAGGAAAATACTACCCCAGCATACACCTAAGTAGCCGCACATGGTGTGCATATACGCAGTGACCATGCCGCTACATGTGTATGAGGAAAACCCCTGAAAAAACTCATACAAGGTTATAAAGAAGTGGTCGAACTGGATAATCGTATAAATTTCAAATAATGTAATAAAGTAATAGAAATAAGTTCTCCAAAACACAAATCGTCAAACTAACTGGAGATACTAACCATTCACCACAAATAATGCCTTCGACTCAAATCGGTAGATTAACGTAGGGCCGTTCAATTTGATTCGCTTAATTACTCCAAATTCGCCTCGATTATTTCCACTTGACATAAATAATAAAAATGCTGCAATGTAACACTAATAAAAATGATCTCGGACGCCAAGTTATTTTTTTAATTCTGCTCGGAATAACTAAACCGAGTTCTACACTAAAAATTTATCAAAATGTAAAACAATAAAAATATACAACTATGTTTATTAAATATATAAAGTGAAAGGGTTAAATAAAATATATCTTAAAACTAATTGTAAAAACCTTAAAATATTATAAAAAATAATGCGAAAATGCAAACCGAGATGACGTAATCCTTGTATAATGTTGCGCAATATATTGCAATAACAATGCTTTTATGTTGTCAACCACACCCAACATTGGAATTTTCCTTCTTAAAATTTATCTTCACGAATTGGAATAATCCATTTAATGAAATGTAATCAAAGTAAAATAAGAGTAACAGTAAATAAATTGAACTAAAATAAAAGTGCCTGAAAAGAGCAAATGTTTTAATTTTTAGTATAATGCGTTAAAACCATCAAATGAATGGCACTTTTCACTAAAATTTAGGGAAAACCAAAAATGCTTCCTGCACTCACAGCAGGCATAAGGAAGTGAAAAAATGGAGGCTTTGAAATTAGATAATGTAGTCGTGCGCGAAAGGATTTGCGCAAGGAATTAAGTCAATGATGACGTAATGCGCGAATAAAATGATCAGAAAAATAATTTGAAGTGGGAATATAAACCTTTAAGAAATATATACCCTTAAGAAGATATACAAATTAAGTTGCCTACCATATACCTATATTTCAATAGTTAATATTTTTCTTATATTTACAACAGAACGAATGAAAGACCTTAAATTAAGGTATGGTTTAATACAACTCAAAATGGGTTGTTACAAGGTGAACGGTAACGGCAATCGAACCCATTATCTCCCGAATGCTAAACAGGTTGTGTCACCACTACGCTACCAGCTCGGTCAGGTAAAGAGCACACCTACCTATTCTGTAGCTTAGAATCTGAATCTGCAATAAATATTAAATGCATAGTTTAAATGATTTAAAATTTTAAAATAACCCCCTCCACAACCCCATAGATATGGGATATGATATCGTTAGATATCATTTTTTAAAAAATTGAACAGTTAATTTTGTTTTTCGATCCCTTGTGTATTTTTCAAAGTAATTGGTGATTCCTGGATTTTTTATTCACTTAGTATATAAATTTTGTTTATCTAATTCTTGATTTCTACATAATGTCCCAATTACCTGTTTGCTTTTTACGAACGTTTCATGTAAAAATACAAATTTCATCATTCGTTTTAGTTATGAAAAAAGTGGCAACTTTAACAAGATAATATTGTAGGCACTACCAAGTTTGAAGTAACTTGATATCACTGATAATTCGTAAATATTCATATATTCTGTCACGCACGTGTTGAAAAAAAATGTAATTCATGTCGCAGTCACGGCCAGCTACAGCCAACAAAATTAGTTTACACTTTTGTATCAATAAAAAAGGGGACATATATAGATAAGCTTAATTTTATATTTTGCGTCATTTCGAAGTCAAATGACCTGTATATACTAAAAACTGAAAATAACGATTTTTTTTTTATTAATTAAAGTTTGCTATACGAGCAAAAAGAATAATTTTAAATATAAAAAATTAGTCGAGTATATTTATAAATAAAATTAAATATCGAGTGCAAATAGAAAGAACCAGTCCGTTGAGCTTTTGTGTACACGCAGAAAAGTAAGGTGTAATTATCATAAACCTGAAGACGGGAGGGATCCTTTCCAACAGCTGATTTGATGTGGCATATTATACATTTTCTGCGCATGGTAACCGGATATAAATTTGGTTGAAATAAAATAAATTTGCTCTCGTATCGTTATTATAACCAGACCGCTTTGTTTGTATCAGCGAAATTCACTCACTCACTGCTAATCATCGCACAACCGAAACGGCTCGGCGGTCTACTTCAAATTTTGACAGGACCTTCCTTTCGTGCCCTAGGCGTCGGTTTTTGGAAATTCGGCCCCTAAGTGCCAAAAAAAGTAAAAAAATAAGGATTTTCTGACCAAAACGGCGCTCCGCGCCGAAATATCAACTCGATCGAAAAAATCTCGGACACGTCGATTTTTATTTTCAGTCTGCCGTCTTCTCCGACGGTCAAACAAATTTTACAGTGGCGTGCGGCCGCATGTGGGTGGAAGTCCTAACTGATATATTAACCCTAAACCGTTGGTCCTAGAGACATGAAATTTAGAGGATGTATTCTTTGTGAAGTGTAAGTATGCACTAAGAAAGGGTTTTTCGAAATTCCACTCCTAAGAGGGTGGAATGGGGGTTGAATTTTTTTTTTAACTTTTTATTCTATGGGTCGATTGACTCGAAAATTGGTACACATATTCTTCAATTAAAATTATGAGACGTCTATCACGTGTTCTATGCAATTTTTTGATACGACGGCGGCCAAAAAATTCCTAAGGTATAATTTAAGTGTTAGTCCAATTTTTTTCAATATCTGAATAACGATTCATTTTATTAGAAAAAGTGCAGACATACTTTTTAAAGAAAATTTAATTTTACATAACTTTTCTTTATAAACTTTCTTAATTTTTTTTTAAGTTAACATGTCTATCTGAAATGAAGTTTTAAACGTCATTCTGACATAGATTACTGTTTTTGTTTTACAATGTTGTCTGTTTTCGTTATGACCGTATGAGAGGTTGCAATTTTTTTTAATTGTTACCTTCCGACCTACATATACGTATGTAAGTGTAGAAGGTTATGCAATCGACTTTTTAAGTTAGCATCTATACTTGAAATCAAATAAGAATAAAGTAGAGGGCGCTTGAATTCAAGTTATGTTTTACACTGCTATAATGTATATATGGCGACAAAATAATAACAAGCAAGTCATTGTTCAAGTTTGGTGACACATTCATTCACGCAATTTACTCACTTGGCAACAACAGTTTCAATCAATGATGTATTCAAAGTTGCTATATACCGTAGCGAAGCACGGGTATTCCGCTAGTTAACAATATTCCAATTATTAAAGTCATTCAGTCTAAACATTCAATTATTTCATTTAGTGAAATGTAATCGTAGAGTATTCCTGAAACAATATCTGTAAAATAATTTATAAATATCTGGTGTGGAACACCACACGACCTTCCAACCTTCAAAATGGAAATTAAAAGAAATGAAATAATTGTAATAACATTAAAAGAAAAAAATTATAGCTTTATATACCTTTATAATAAGCTCATCACGTAAATATACAACATTTTAAAAGCAAAAAACAATCATCTATGTGACACGTTTCAAACTTCAGGATAGACAGATATTACTAGACATCTAGATGCTAACTTAAAAATTGAAGAAATGAAACAATTTTAATTATATTTTAGCATAACTATGCAACATTTTTCATACGTTCATAACGAAAACCAGTCAACATTGTAAAAACAAAATCTATGTCAGAATGACGTTCAAAACTTCATTCCAGATAGACAAAAATAACACGTGTTAACTTAAAAAAATTCCAAGGCCACCCGCTTCTATAAAATATCAATGATACATGTTAACCATTTTCATTCATATTTAATTATTTTTTAAACTTACCTTGCATTACATTACGAAAATTTATAAAGAAAAGTTATGTAAAATTAAATTTTCTTAAAAAAATGTCTATACTTTTTCTAAAAAAATGAATCGTTAATCAGATATTGAAAAAATTTGAACTAACACTTAAATTGTACCTTAGGAATACTTTTACCAATAAAGTATGCGTCGTATCAATAAATTGCATACAACATAATTAATCGATATGTTTAAGGTCTATGTCTTGGTATGTTTATCTCTTTGAAATATACAGCTGTTTTAGAAATATTTGATAAAAACCAAAAACTGACCGCTGGTTTTCTCTCAAAATCTAATCAGCCAAATTAAAACAAGCTTAAATACAAAATTTTAAGTACGTAGGTATTCTCGTTCTGGAGTTACCGTGGATACTAACATACATCCACACACACACGCACGCGCACTGGCACGCGCACTGGCACGCGCACTCGCACGCGCACTCGCATGCGCACTCGTACGCGCACCCGACCCGCACGCGCACTAATATGCGCATGCGCACCCACACGCGCACCCGCACTCGCACGCGCACCCGCACGCGCACTCGCACGCGCATCCGCACGCGCACTCGTACTCGCATGCGCACTCGTACGCGCATGCGCACTCGCACGCGAATTCGCACGCGCACTCGCACGCAATTTTACCATTTCTTTTCTTATTCATAACTTACGAACCGCCCTGTAGATTTTTGTTATATTTGGTATACATGTTCCTCATATCTCGTGGGATATACCGATGTAAGAAAAATATTGATAATCCAGGTCCTGCTTTACGAAAAATTCACAAATTCTTCCATCCTCCAAATAACACCCTGTATAGTTGATTTTTTTAATTTAATCGCCATATTTGAAAAGAGCGTAAAAACTGAATTTAATCGTGTGGTTGTATTTTTGAGGCAGACGACTTTACTACGAAAATTTTAATTTCGTATTTAGTTTTTTTAGGATTTTACAGTGAAGAAAAGAGAATTTATTGCGTTTTTTATTCATAACTGGGGAACCAACCTGTATAATAATTTTTTATTTAATATACGGGTACTTGGTTTTTAGTAGGATATATCGATGCATTAAGAAATGATAATGCAGTCCAGCTTTACAAAAGATATACTTATTTGTCAATCCTTCATACAAAACCCTGTAGATAAAATTTGTTTAAATTCGTATCAAAATTTACAAAGCGCACAAAAAAGTGGAATTCGGGAATTGTCTTCTTATTTTTGGCATAATTTAAATTTCACAAATTTTATACTTCGCGGTAGGAAGACAAATGATTAAGTAAATAAATTTACATTTCAAATTACAGTTTACAATAATTTTATTAGTTGTTTTGGAACAAATATTATGTGTAAAACACGTTGAGCAACAGGTAACAAGAAATAACAACAACATTAACAAAAGTACTTAATTAAAGAAAACATAAATAATAAAACTAGAGCAAATGCTCAAAGTGACCACCATTTTGATTGATACATTTCCTTGCTCTCGTTAATATGTGCCTTATCGATTTTCTAATAATGTCTGGAATATTTCTTATTTCCGCACATGCGTTTTCTATTCTCTGTAGGAGTTCTTCTCTACTGTTTATTTCGGAACTGTATACCTTTGATTTTAAGAATCCCCAAACATGATAATCAACGGGATTACAGTCAGGTGACCTTGAAGGCCAGTTATTTGGACCATTTCTTCCAATCCATGTGTTCGGAAAGTTGTCGTTTAAAAAATTTCTTACGATGAGCCGATGATGAGGAGGAGCACCATCGTGTTGGAAATACATACCGGCGACATCAATGAATGTGAAACCTGAGAAAGGGGCGGTTTATTTTTTAATTTATATATCGGCCACGATGTTATGATCAATTTATAACTTACCCTTGTAAGACTTTGTTTTAATGAGTTTTTTTGTGTCAGTGTGTTAAGTAGAATTGTTTGCCTGCGAACTAATTTCTCTTTATATGTAATTTATTGTAACTACGTATGTATTTTGTGCTTTAGTAGTCACTAAAAATTGTGTACGTGTAAATCCTTGTCTATTTTCTTTTGTCCTTGCCTTTACCTTATTATCACCTGACCTGACCAATTTTACTGTTGTTGTATTTTATATGTACCGTAATTTGCCTTATAGTTTTTGTGCTTATTTACTTAAAGACTAGCATGATTCGTTTTAAAGGGCCACATGTTTGGTATTACGATTTTTATTCTGATTATTTATAATACAATTGTGGGTGTGACTACATGGGTTTTTTTAATGCGTTTATGTGTAACTAAACTGCTTTTTATTTATTTTTTCTTAATGTTATAATTTTGTACGCACTTTAACCTAATTTAACGGCGTTGTTATATATTTAATTCTTTCATTGTTTCTTTTGTTATTTGATGTACTTGTGCAAATACTTATTAATGAATAAAGTGTTGTAATGATTGCCAGGAAAGTCAAAGTAACGCAAGTAATTAATTTCAGTGATAGTAACATTATTGTCAGTAAAGTCAAGATAAATCGATTGTTTTGTTTCTTGAATTTGCATTATTGCAAATAAATTCAAATTACAATTTTCAAGATAGGGTACCTAGGGATACTACAGATTCAAGTATGCAATTGTGAGAAAGTTAAAAGATTCCGGATTGTAAGTTAAGGTTTATGTACGATCAGCGAACAACCAGAATAATGTGTATCGACAATTTATGTAGAACAGTGACAGTAAAATTGCCGAACAGAAAGAAGGAAACAAATTTTGGAGCATGAAAGTATTCCCTCAGAACCCAGCCAAGTGATACTACTGTAGTAATTAATCGAAGTATGTCCCAGGAAGAAAGCTGTGATATCAGTTTGTCATTGCCTTCAACATCACAAATGCGTTCGAAGTTGACAACTGCCTTGATAAGCGATAGATACCGTGTTTCTGGCAGGATTACAGCAGCTGTTATGCATGGCCTTGATTTGATTTTCTGATCCAGGTATGCCACAATTAATTGATCGAAGTAAGATCAGAAGAGAAAAAGATAAGTTGCGAAAAGAAATAACAGAAGATGACCACGACCAGCTCAAAGAAGTGAAAGGAATTTATTTCAATGGTCGAAAGGACAATACTACATGTCAAGAAAAAGTAGGAGCAAAATTTTACCGCAGAGTAAAAAAAGAAGAACACATTAGCATTCTTAGTGAGCCTGGTGGCCAATATGCTGGACATGTAATACCATCACAAGGAACTGGTATTGAAATTGTCAGCTAGATTGTAGAGTTCATGAATAATAGAGACTATGACATGAGTGCAGTAGAAGCTATCGGATGTGATGGGACAGGCACAAACACCGGTTGGAAAAGCGGAGTCATTCGTAACATTGAAGTTAAGTGCCAGCGCCCACTGTAGTGGTTTATAGGTTTACTGTACTTTTAACGAGTTGCCCTACAGACATTTGTTTGAACACTTGGATGGGACAACAGGACCAGCATCTTTCAGTCGCCCAATTGGCAAACAACTCTCTAGCTGTGAGAAAAATGTTGTAGTAGATTTTGAATTAATCTTTACTGAAGAAGTGATCAATATTACTAAAGCTGACCTCAGTAAAGGTCAGCAGTATCTTTTAGATATCGTTACATCAGTCACGACATGATACTGTGACCCAGAACTGGCCGTTAAGTAGCCTGGACCCCTCAACCACTCCCGATGGTTAACCTGTGCAAACCGGGTACTACGACTTTATGTATCTCAAACAAGTCCAACAACCGACCTGAAGACACTGTCCAACTACATTGTAAAGACCTATGCTCCAATTTGGTTTGATATCAAGAGATATCACACTGTGAAATACGGTACAAAGCACATACTTAAGGTCATTCAAACAAGGCATTTGCCAGACAGCATAAAATAAGTGATCGATCCTGTCATTCAGAGAAATATGTTCTTCTCTCGTCCACAGAATATGCTGTTGGCAATGATAGTGGATGACAGAGAACACATACGTGAGTTAGGCTACAGGAGAATTCTGAAAGCCAGAAACCAGCAACCAGTACCTGGAGAAAATGTAAAAACCTTGAAGCTTCCTTTAATTAATTTTGAAGCCAAAGACTACACGGAAGTGGTTGGCTGAACTAAGTGTAAGCTGACACAACCACCATTGATAGCAAAGATGACAACAGAGTACATTGCATCATTACTTAAAAACAAAGTCCTTCCTGAGTTTGAGTATTTGAAATTTCCATATCACAATCAGTCGGCATAGAGATGTCTAAACGAATAAGCCGCTGGAAAAGTTTCCGGGTATCAAAATCGAGGTGGTTTCATAAATACAACTTTAAGATCAAGGTCTTTGATGCCAACGTTTGATAACAAGTTACAGTTTAAAGGAGAACAAGTGTAAATAATCACACCCCAATTGGTTGGTTGGGTAGGGTGTGGGTAGGACTTAATATGCAGACACCTCCACGTGGTGAGTCCTGGGTCATTTCAGCACAAAATGTGCAGAAATGGGCGGTGAACTGAATTGTAATGTTAGAAGCGTACAAAGATCACGAAATAAAATATGTTGTATTCTTCAATCATTAACCTAACCTGGTTTTACTCCTTTACTATGTCTTCAAAAACAGCTGATTTCTCAGATTTGTCCCTCTGTTCAGACCTTTTGCGCGATCTCAAAATACACAGCAACAGGTCCAAAAGTATTTTTTATATATTTAAGAGACTACAACGAATACATTTTACGCCATTAGAAGTAAAAAAGATATATTTTAAATTTCTTTGCAAAGTTTTGAAAAAAGCAGCGTTTTTTTCAAACTGTATGCCATATACGCGATCTCAAGAGGACAAAAAAATTTTTATTATTTGTCCCGTTTTTAGGTTGTTATTAGAAATTGATAATATAAAAAACATTTTTTTCACTACACCTAGGATATTAATACTGGAGTCTTCAAAGTGACTAACTGTAATTTATGTAAGTA
The DNA here is from genome assembly GCA_036346205.1 of Vesta saturnalis. Lineage (NCBI taxonomy): Eukaryota > Metazoa > Arthropoda > Insecta > Coleoptera > Lampyridae > Vesta > Vesta saturnalis. Next base: position 72,375 of record JARFJB010001907.1, on the reverse strand, counting down.
ACAACCCGATTACAATACGAAAATTTTAGAGATTGGAATTACAAATTGCCCAACAATCTGAGAAGTACAGAGTTCTAATTACGGCTTAAGCTGCCATTTTTTACAACTCTTATTTATTAATATAATACTTTGTGCAATAATCAGGTGTGGACACCGTATATTAATTTTACAATGCTAATTCCAACTTACGTACATTCTAATCCCTGAATAATTATACCTACTTTTAGATTCATTTACATACATACGATTTAAACCTCAGATCAGTTAATTGACAGATTTAAGAAGTTTAATTGGTTTATAAAAAAAAATATCACGGTGAAGTTTAATTAATACGTATACAACTAGTCCTTAGTCAATCGTAAAAGTTTAATTAATACGTATACAACTAGTCCTTAGTCAATCGTAACCTTAGATTATAGAAAGAAGGAGATGTAACATTGACTGCTGCGCAGCCTGTCTTTTTCTCTCACAAATTACGTCCACTAATTATATCAAACAGTTCCGATAACGTCACCAAAGTTGTCGCAAGAGTACATGAAAGCCACGTGTTGTATCTGGGAATTTTTTTAATTCATTAAATTCATCTTTTTCGATAACCATTGTTAACCGTAATTTTATTATACAATTGATTTTTAGCGTCCCCAAAAGGTAAAATGCTTCAATATTTTTTATGTAAATGAACTGTGACAAATACATTGTGGTATTTCAATAGATTATTATAATCATTGCTTTCTCATATACTACGTAAAGAGAAAGCTATTGTCCTCGCCAGGAATGTTTACCGTTACGTCATTAATTTATGAATTTAGCTATCCAATTTGTTTATCTGTGTTCTAATACAAAACAGTGAATTAAATAAGGATGGTGAACATTCGTAGTGCATTTGACGAAATCGACATACGGTATTGAATAAGCAAATGTAGTAGAAAGAGTAAACCTATAACCGCGTTTTTTTTTTGTTAGTATGCTCATGCTTATGGTTAGTATTTACTTATTTATAGCTTATATATCTTATTCGTGGACTGTTCAGGAGTCCTTCTCCTCTTCAGCCCAGGTCAATCCATGTTTGTTGGTGTTGCGATGTTTTATGTTATTGTATAGTTTACAATCATTATTATTTTGGTGTAAAAAAAGAAAAAGGTTTATTTATTTAATATTTAATAATGCGCTAATTGGCTTAACTGTGTGTAGTGTTAAGTGGGGTGTAGTGTGCTTAGTGTGATAATTAGATTCATCGTCCAGTTTCTTGCTGGGTCGTCATCGAATAGACGGGAGGATGCGGAGGGCATATGGGATGTTTTCAGGGAATCTCTCCTCAGGGAGGTCGTCGAGGAGTTGTGTAAGGATCACGGGGATGTTTGAATTTTAATTTAGGTTTTCTTCGTGGGAATTGGGGAACGGTAGTTATAGGGAGTGATAAAGATCTCTTTGGTAGGGACAGTGTCGCCGAAGATTCTTTTATGTGCAAAGTTTTTCTGTAGTGTTTGGATTCTGTGTGTGATGGTTTGTATGTTTGCGTGTTGTGTTGTGAGGTCGCTAGGGTACCTGAGAGGTAACCTGTGTATGCGTCTGAGGATCCAGCGTTCACAGGAGGCGATAGAGAAAAGGAGATTGGGGTTTATATTGGTGTATATTGGTGATCGGAAATCCATAATAGGGCGGATGTATGTTTTATAGGTGTGTAGAAGAGTTTTGGGGTGAAAACCTATGATTCTACCCGGAGGGCGCCAGTAGGTTTGCGCGGTTCCTAATCCTATTGAGTGTTTTTTAATATCAGGGAGCCAATTGAGGGTTCTGGTAAAGAGGATTCCTAGGTAAGTGATTTCATCTTGGAGTGGAGTCTTTCTTGATTTAGGGTGAGGAAACATTTCTAAAGGCTAGCTTTGAGAACTTATCTTCAGTGTAATTAGGATGGCGGAAGAGGATAGTTTGGGTTTTGGTGGGATTGACTCTCCATTGGTTAGCCGAGTTGGAGAAGTTCCGCAGGGTTTTCGATATGAGGCGGAACGGCTCGCTATTTCGATTAACCGCCCAGAAGGCGGTGTCATCCTAAACTGCGCAACGACTACTCCGGGTTGTGTGACTTCGGAAATGTCGGATGCTTCTTATAATTTAAGGTAATGCCTTTTACTTTACACACGGATTTAACTGTTTTATCACTGGTTGAAAACACATTATAACTATAGTTTTAGGTCCGGCACTAACAAATTCGACTATATAACTTCCGCCACCGTACGCCTCCAGCTCGTCGGTCATTTGGCCAAGAAAATCCCCACATGCTGGATTCCAGTCGTCGGGTTTTGCGACAAATATGACACTGTCTGTGTCGTAATACAGAACACGGCGGTCTAGTTTCTCCAAGTAACTATATAGCTCTAAACGTGCATGAGCTGTCGTGTATGCGGCTATGGACACATTAATTGTTTTTTGTGATTCACCCTCTCCCTCTGGTCTATCCCAATTCACCATTACAACATTATCATTTATAGGTATTATAGATTGTACCTGAACCAATGGATCGGTAAACAATTTGAAAAAGTCCTTTGGTTCAGATACAATACTGCATTGGGTTAAATTCTCGCGCTGACCAAACTTACCCCAAAAAGAATTCAGCATAAGTTTGGCCAGGTACCTTAAACCGGGATTTTTCTTAATATTACTAGGGTCTAACCGAATCCCCTCTTTCTCATAATACTCTGTCACGTACTGTACTTTCTCGATTTCTGACGTGCAATGGCTAGGCCACCCTGAACATTCCTGCTTAAGTTTCAGGAAATTATCTATGTATCCGCTAAATAACCCACCCTGTTTAGTTGCTCTGTCATACGTGGTTACCTCGTATTCCCAAACTTCGAAAACATCAAGGACTATATAGTTTTTAGAGATAGCTTTACGCAGTTCGTCAGCTACAAATGTTCCAACGAAACTGCGCTCAGCTTCACTATGTCTACATTCCCCTTGATTTAGCTCAACACCGCACGTCTTACACAACACAAACATCAGTTTGCCGTGCATTTTTAACGGTAAAACAGGGTGGTAGGGATTAGAGGGCGGTAGTACTCTGCATTTAACTAAACCCTGCACCGTGTATAGTGTATAGGATCGGGGCTAAGGCAGAGCCTTGACGTACGCCTGCTGTAGATTGAAAAAGATCGGAGAAGGTTTTCCCTACTTTGACTCGAACTGACCGATTGGTCAGGTACGAGAGTAGGAGTTTAGAGAAGGGTCGGGTATATTAAGGTTACGGATCTTGTACAGAAGACAGGTATGCCAGACCCTGTCGAATGCTTGCTTAATGTTCAGAAACACAGCCAGATTGCAATGCTTGTGATTGAATGCCCTGGTGGTCTCTGTAAGCAGCTTCAACAAGGGATCGTGACACGTTCGGTTGGGAGGAAGTCAAATTAGCTGTTTGAAAGAAGGTCGTTGAATTCTAGGTTGTCCCTGAGTCGCCTGGCTAGAATCTGCTCGAACCATCTTCCGAGGCAACACAGGAGGAAATGGGTCTATAAGAGGTGGGTGAGGTTAGGTCAGCGTGGGATTTTGGCATCATGACGGTGGAGGCCGATTTCCAGTCCGTCGGGAAGTGAGAGAGGGTTAAGAATTTGTTATAAATGTCGGAAAGTATACGGAGAGCTGGGGCAGGTAGGTGCCGGAGGATTTTCCTATTTAGGCCGTTATGACCTGGGGCCTAATTTTACCCTTTTGAAATATGTTTGGACCTGGTCGGGCGTTATCGAGTTGGCTTTCAGGAAGGTTATGGTTGCGGAATTCATCAAGGCGACCCTGGAGGAGTGCCTTGAACCGGTTATCGAACTGGGGATCATCTGGGGATTGAAAAATGAATTGAAGGTGGTGACCAAATAAATCGGCCTTTTCTGGGTAGGAGGAGATTATGTTGCCCTGAAGGTCGGTTAGGTGGGATTTTGGGTTTACTTTTCTTCTGGTCAGTCTATCGAACTGTTGCCAGAAGAGTTTACCATTTCAGCGGTTTCTCGCCTGATTAAGGCGTTAAGGCGATTGTATTCGGTCTTAAGAGCAGAATCCTTGTATCGCAAGAATTGACGATATATTCGTCTTTTCTCTTTGATCCAGTTCACAATGTGCTGTGGGAGCGGTTTGAGGGAGAAGTCAATGGTTTTCAATGACACTGAGATTTCGATGGCTACCATAATTAGGGAAGTCAGGTCACTAATGGCTCTCTCGAGATCTTGGGTCGTTTGAAGATTGGATGTAGGAAGGTTGTTGGAGATGTGTTCGGAGAACACATTCCAGTCTGCTCTAGCAAAATCTTTGATTACTGTGTATTGAAGAGGTGTAGGGGAGTTGGACAAAATGAAGTTTTGACCAGTAGTGGTATGTGATCAGATTCGCAGGAGTGGCAACTGCAAGAGCGGATGATAGCCTGTTACCGTTGCCAATCAAAGCGATGTCTCCCAATTGGGCGTGGCGGGCATTGAAGTCACCTAGAATAACAGCATTAGGGAGGCTAGAAGCGTAGATTAAAAGGTCATCTGATAGTGTGTTATGACCTGGCGGGTTGTAATAGGAAATAAATACTGTAGGAGAGAGAAAGTGCACCGTTGCAGCAACGCATTCGAGATGCAGTAGGTGCGCCGGGAGTTGAAAATGAGTGGAGGGGAAGCAGTTTTTAATTAAGAGGGCGGTTCCATATTGACTATTGTTTGAATAAGTGTGAAAGGTGTTGAAATTAAGGGTGCATCTGGGTGTTAGCTTTGTATCGGTGATGGAGAGGATGTGAATATTGTGGGAGTGTAAAAGTGTTTGATTAAGGGACGTTTCCGACGCACGCCCCTGGCATTAACGGTCCCTGCTATGATATCCATTGGGAAGGAGTTAAGGATTGGGTTGGCGGATTACGGCTACCTTCATCCGCGTACCTGATACGCAGACGTTGATACGCCGTTGGAAAAAGTTTTGGGAGAGGGAGTCTAGGGAGCGAAGAACCATGTCCTGTCGGTCAGGGAACATGCGGAAAAGGGAGTGTGTAAGGACTTGCAGGAAGTCTTTAATGGAAAGGGGGTCGGTATCGGGAGTGGGTTTGAGGTGGGCGGTGTCTTCCGAGTCGGACTCTTCGGAAGACAGGATGGGTTCAAGGGATGCCATCTTCGATGGGGAACTGGGAGGTTCCCGCCGCTTCCGGCACTTAAAGGAATAGGTAGGGTGAGCATCCCCGCAGTTGTTACACCTTGGGTTTGCAGAGGATTTGCAGGCGGAGGATCTGTGACTTTCGCCACAGTTTGGACAGCGGATCGCGCGGGAAGGACACTCTTCCGCGGTATGCCCCACCTGCGTGCAGGTAGAACAATACTTTGGGAGAGGTTGTGGGATAAGGGAAGGTTCGCAACGGTAGTGTCGCCCGAACATGACGACACCGCGTGCGAGGAGGTATTCTAGGGTGGTTTGGGAAGGAGTTATGATTCGGACTAGGGAAGTTGGGGTGTTCGTGACATGTGGCAAATTCGATCGCATCCAGGATCTCTTGGCTAGGATGTCCTTATCTACGTGACGAATCACGCAGGAGAAGGAGGGAGCTCTATGAGTTGAGTTCGGTAAACGGGGACTGGAAAGTTGGGTGAGGGTGATGGAAAGGTCACCGAAAGGTGTCGCAACCTAAGCTGTGCACCATCCGGCAAGGGAGAGGCGGTCTCTAAGAGACAGGTATGGTTATGGCTGAATTTTAAGTTTAACCAGGGAAGGGTAAGGGATTTTAAGGAATTAAAAATCGATTTCTGGATTGTAATGGATTATGGGATATTGCGGATCCAATACCTCGAGAATTGGGAGCAGGTGGGTTCAGAATTAGGGAAGTGGGTGTAGGAATCACGGCAGGTACAGGTGGCTGGGAAGGTGTAGGTAAGAGAGCGGGTTTCTGTGTGTGTGTGTGTGTGTGTTGTGTGTGTGTGTGTGTGTGTGTGTGTGTGTGTGTGTGTGTGTGTGTGTGTGTGTGTGTGTGTGTGTGTGTGTGTGTGGGGTTTGTGTGGTTTGTGTAGGCGGTGGAGCGTGTTAAAATGTAGAAGTGTGTTGATGAGGTGTAAGTGGACGAAGCGTTTGAGTGGGAGCGTGTGCGTGAGGATGGTGGTGGCGAGGCGAGGTGTGTGCGTGTGTGTGTGTGTGTGTGGTGAGTGTCGGTGTGGGTGGACGGGCGGCGTCGGTGTGGTGGACGGGCGACGTCGGGGTTAGATACCACCGTTACGGTAGCACGGTGGAAAGTGGGGGTCCCCTGATATCAGTATCTGCTGTCCTAGAAGTAAGTATGACATTAAGTGTTTATATATTAATTCATTACAATCACGAAATTACAGCGTGTGGCAAACCCCTTGCGTATATCTGAGAAGACAATAAGAAATATCAAGTTTCGAGCTGCATCTAACCCTGTTTTAATAAAACGACCAGGCAAGAAAACAAAATCTGACAAAAGTCTTCATCGTGCAATCCAGTCGCTAGGATTCAAACTCAAAAAAAACTCTAGCCGTACAGCTTTATTGGAAAAAAGTTATATCGCAGAAATGCGAATTAAATTTCTTAAACAATATATTAAAGAGATCAATTCACCTAATCGTCGGCAAGTAGTATTTATGGATGAAATATGGATATACTCCAAAGGAAATCCAGGAAAATTATGGAAGGAAGAAGACATTAGGAGTGTACGAAAACCTCAAGGCTACAATGGCAAGAGATTTATTGTTATTCACGCCGGAGGATTTATATAAGGTGCTACTCTGTAATTTACATCAAGATCGTTAAAGGAAGATTATCATGGTGAAATGAATGAGCACATGTTTAAAAAATGGCTTAGTGAACATTTGCCAATACATTTAGAAGAGCCTTCGCTAGTTATAATTGATAATGCACCATACCATTCAATGTTCAAAAGCTACCAACTTCATCCTGGACAAAAGGCAATATGGTTTCCTGGTTAACACACAATCACAACAGTCTCAATCCCACACTCTTCAAAACCGAGCTGTACGGTCTAATTAAATCATATCGAATACAAAAATGGTACGAAGTAGATGAAATAATAAGAAGCTACGAACACGAAGTATTAAGATTACCACCATATCACTATGAGTTTAATGCGATAGAATTAGTGTGGGTACAACCAAAGAGATATTTTGACAAGCATATTGGACGAGATGGCTATAAAGATGAGAACGTAATTGCTATGTGGAAGAAATCTTTACAGCAATGTGATGAAACCGTATGGGACAATTGTGTGCGACATACTGAAGAAACAATAAAGAAATGGTATAAATGGGAAGAAATGGTGAACTGGTTGTTAACATCGGAAACTATTATGAAAGCTCGGATATAGATAGTGACTCCTACACTTTAAAAAGCATGTTTCTACAACGTACAATAGTTAATACAAGTGTGTTAGTTTATATTTAATAAAATTTCTATTAGTAATGTCTTTAATAATGTAAATAAAATATATTTTGTGATAAAATGTTTCTCAATATGTTAATTCACATATTTCCCATAGAATTTATGTTCCACATTAAATGTCATCTTCGTAGGAATAATACTTCCATTTTATTTAGGCACGTAATTTAACATCCATTTTGTGTATTAATGTTACCATCTTATTGTGGGCCATCATTGCTACTGAATTAGTATCAATAATACGAAATTATTATTATGAAACGTAGTAGCCTTGCGAGGTGTAAATAGTGCAGCTAGACAGTTATTCCATGCAAATTGTTTAACCTATAAATTGAATATCCAATCAATTGCATGATTCTTTACCAGCAATTTACAACACAACCATTCTCATGTTTTTATAATTCCGCTGCAATTATTAAATGTTTACATTTTGTTGAAAATTGCATTGTCTATAGGTTAAAACCTACATAATCTTCAGGCAGTAAAATTAATGTACCAAACACCTATTAGATTTTAAGGATATTGTTTTTCAACCGTTATCATTATGATAATCAATGTTCTCTAATTTTTACAAAATAAATCACAATAAATAAATAATTGGGTATTTTGAAATACTTCAGCTTTAAATGCTTTAAATGCTGCCATCTCGGGGTATATTTTCTAATCAGAATTTATTACAACGAAAATAATTTTGACTCATGTTTTTCATATTACACCATATAATTGTATATGATGACGTAGCGGTAAACATTCCTGGCAAGGACAATATGTAATCGGTTTCAATTTTCAAACACGTGTTTTTTCATATTTCGAGGTGTTGCGGCCTAAACGATACAAAAAACACATTTATAGAAAAAAAAATTGTGTGCGCGATATCTTTTGAACCTTTAAAATTGTCGATACAATCAAATACGAATTTTTTTTTCTATAAATGTGTTTTTTGTATTGTTTTGGCCACAAAACGTCGAGAAATGCAAAAAAAATTTAAACCGATTACATAGCTTTCTCTTTCTACGTACGTATATAAGAAACCAATATTAATATATTATTTAGCGTAAATAAACTTCTAAAGCCAATTATTGTTGCAATTTCCTGAATCCGTTCTTATCCAGTACACACCCCCAGACGTCCAACTGAAAAAAGTGTTAGCCTTCGCGCTTTTATTATAACCAAGATGTTACGTCTGCTCTTTTCTATAATCTAAGATCGTAACTAAGCTAAATACGCAAATTCAATCTATTATAGAATGCTGCATTTACATTTACTTCTTGTCCCATAAACTTTACATAATATCCGCTGATTTTTCAAAGATGATTTTAACTATATGGCATATTTAACAAAAAATTACTCTTTTACATGAATTTCTCTACAATTCATAAAGAGATCTACTGTTTTACGGTTCTATTCAAATCCAAAACATTTCATATCATTTGTAAAATTATTATGTAACAGAAATTAGTGTAACAAACTGGAGAACAATCCTTTTAGCAACACATTTCACTGGAACACGAACGAATTGCAAAACTTTCTTGAAGTATATAACTTTACCTACCTGTAACAATAAAATAAAGTTTAATTGTTATGTTTGTTTACATAATTTAAGAATTTATTTACAAATTCTAACTTTTAGGTAAAATCAATAGAACTTCGTATTAATTCACAGTAATTTCGTGTGAAACCCTCAGTTTGTTATCTCTAACGAAGCCAATAAAAATGGATAAAACATTACAATATGAAAGCAAACGACGTTGGGTGTATACGAAATGAAGCAAATCCAAATTGTATTAACCACCACAAAAATGTGACAATTTTACTGGTTTTATCCACAAGCTTTAATATAAAAAAGAAACGTGCATCACTTTGTGCGCCGTTTAACCCTGCATTTCATAACTCCATACAATCAATTTCATTTTTAAACCAAATCGGCTTATATTAAAACATATCAGTTAAAGAAAGGTTGAGCTGTTCATATTACATGAGGAAGGTTTTTATTACATGGAATATTTACTGATCGCTTATCATAGTATATTAAAGTATAAGTGGCTAAAAAGGTCTTTAAAACACGCGCGATTTTTCGAGCACGACGACGCAGCCGCAGTGCTCGAAATAGAGTAAGTGTTTTAAAGACCAGTTATCCACGAATACTTTACTCTATTTTATTTATTGGTGCAGCTTGAAATCATAAATACTACAACGTGATCAATCTCAAGTGTACTGTAGTGGTATGACAAAAATCTCTAGTTGTTAATATTGTTGTGTTTTGCACTTGGCTGCTTTGGATTTTTAGTGTGGTTTTAGTCGTTTTAGTTTATGCCAGTTTATGTCATATTATACCTTCGTTTTTCACTTTTGTATTTTCTTGAGTTATTTACAAACTGTCTATATCAAGACAACTTATATATTCTGAATTTCAAATTGTGGTATCGAATTTAATCGTCATGCCGTTTTCAAACATGTACTGTAAATTTTATTTAATTATAATGAAATTATAACATTTAAATACTTAAGATTCATTATTTTGTAATGATGTAATCCAATCATTAAATAATATTTTATTTATTTTGTTGTATTTTATGGGGATGCAGTCTAATCAAATACAAAATAGTCATTATTTAAATTAAGATAATATTTTATAATATGTATATTGTATAAGTTAATGACCTTCATACAGATTTGAAACTGATCGTAGTTTTACTCGAACCATGCTCTAGAGTAGCTAGAGCAATACAGATTCTTACCAACCTATCAGTGGTATCAACTTAAATATTTTGATCACGTGGTATACACTTGAGATTGATCACTCTGTAGTATTATTACTACAAAAATGCAAATAAGCGAGATCCCACCTTGGGTAAATTTAAACACAAGTTTTGAATTAGAACTTGTGAAAATAAAAAAATGCAATACTCTACCGATACAGTATCGACTGCATGCACGAAATCTAATGCTTAAATATCCAAATGCAAAGAAAATATACACTGACGGATCTAAAACACGAAACGGAACAGGAAGCGCCATATTCTTTGATACAGAAAGCCATAATTGATCCCACAGCTGCGTTGCAAGTATCTACACCGCTGAACTATACGCAATTTGGCAATCACTATTGTTTTGCAGGCATCAAGAAAGTGGGGAATATATAATTTGCAGCGATTCCCTAAGCTCATTAGTAGCCCTCCAAAGACTAAGTAATGAACATCATCTGCTTAACAAAATAAGAGACCAACTACACCACTTAGAAAAGAATGAGTCAAAGCATATAATCTTGATGTGGGTACCGGGGCATGTTGGAATTTATGGGAACGTACGCACAGATTTATCAGCCAAGCAAGCGGCAAACCAGAGTATAAAAGACGATATACAAGCATCATCAACTGACATAAAACAATACGTTAAAAGCAAAGTAATGGAACAATGGCCAATTTCATGGTGCCAAAAAATCTCGCAATAAACCAGGAGAGATCTCATTTGAAAGCCTGGCACAATAATTATAAACTGTCAAGGCGAGAAGAAGTGATTATATCAAGAATCAGAATTGGACACACGAATATAACGCACCTACACGTACTGGGGAAAAGTGAACAAGAGAAGTGCACCAATTGTCATCAAAACATGACACAACAACATATATTCGTGGAATGCCCACTATACCATGATACACGAGAACGTTTAAGACTTAAGAAACGACTAGAAGAGATAACAGCAGACAACAATGAAAAAATAACTAAAGCGTTAAGTTTTTTAAAAGAAACTGGTTTATACAATAGAATTTAATTAATATTCCAAATGGCAATAAGACCATAGCAGTTAATGCCATTAAAAAACATAAAAATAAAAAAAAGAACTAATAATGTAAAATATGTAAATAAAATTAATATATCTAACAATACTAACTGTACTTTCTATTTTCATTTATAAAATTAAAAATGTTAAATATTGTTTAAATAAAGGTTTTGACTTTGTTAGTAATATTTTAGTTGACGTCACAAGGTACTCCTGTCAGATCAATAATCAAAAATTGTCATTTAGACTTCACGTTTCTTGAGTTGTTGATTTTGCCATGGTAACTTTAAAAACGCGCGTTTTGAAAGTTCGATTTAAACTTTAAAATATAAAAAATATTATTAAAAGGTATTAAATGTCACATATTCATGTAGTTTCAACCTGACCTGACTTTAGCTTGATTTATGCCTAATATGTCTCGTTTGTTCCATACTTATAACCATTAAACTAAATGAAATTCTATTAAATTTCCTTAAACTTATGTTACATAAAACCTAACATTTCGTTTTTGTAATGCAGAGTGTTTTCACATAATGTGTATTTTTAACCATCATAACGAAAATAGTGATTTGTATTATGCACAAATCGGTCTAGGACACTACGCCGAATGCCCACAAGGCCGATACGTTTTTTTGAGGGTCCATATCGCCGACTAGGGTAACTACGGCGACGGACACTACGCCGACAGTACCCACATCGCTGATAAGTGTACAAAGGACACTAAGTCGAACGTGATCACAACGCCGGTTATTAGAAAAAAATTTCATAGAGACACTACGTCGACAGTGCCCGCATCGCCAACAAGTCTTCAAGGGACACAACGCCCACATCGCCGATGGACACTGCGCCGACAGTGCCGACATCGTCAACAAGTGAACAAGGGACCTAACCTAATCTAACTTAACCTAACGAGCACCTCAGAGAAAAATTCGACGAAGTATCCCTTGTACACTTGTCGACGATGTGGGTACTGTCGACGCAGTATCCGTCGGCGAAATTTGCGGAATTCTTTTTATTGATTTTATTTATGGCCCTAAACAGTACCGATTGTCCAATAATGCCTACTTAAATGTTCGAATTGTCTCCCATCGACCTAGATGCATTGTTGGAGCTTCAACTTCTGCTCTCGACAGTCTACGAACGGCCTCTCGAATTTGTACTCTCATGTCGTCCCTCGTTGTTGGTGGAGTTTCGTAAACAATATCTTTTAACCGACCGCATACATAAAAGTCCAAACAGGTTGTCTGGGGATCCGGGTGGCCAAGGAAATAGACTTCCTCGTCCAATTTAAGTATTCTCGCACATTTATTAAAAAATGTGCTGGGTAACCATCTAGTTGTAAAAACATATTTTGCCGTAATTGCAAGGGCATATCTTCTAATAAAATAGGCAATTGGTTTCCCAAAAAATCAAGAAACGCGGCACCATTTAGTGGTCCATCAAAGAAATAGAGACCTATAATAGTTCCGTCCAGGATGCCACACCACACATTAACACTCCAACGACCTTGATGTTGGCGCTCGTGGAACCAGTGAGGATTGGTGACAGAACCCATACTGCATGTTATGTAAATTAACGTATCCATCACTTTTAAAAGTGGCCTCATACGTTGAAAGAATTTCGGATAAAAATCGTCTATTTTCTCTGATCATGCCCAACATCCAATGACAATAATTATCCGTCGGTCAAAGTCTTCGTCATTTAAGGCTTGATGTAAAACCATATGATACGGGCGCATTCTATAAATTTGAAATTACAAACACGTTGTGAGACAATGTAAAGTAGTATTTTCAGTGACAAGAACATACCAACGCGAGAGACATTGCCCTCGTACTAACGTGGGGATTCAATGACACGTTTGCCAAGACATTAACAATATTGTCTTCCATTCTTCTAGCCGAGTTTCTTCGCAGCTTTGGTCGAAAGCTTGCAATACTACGCATATTTTGCACTAAACGCGGAAAAATTCTCGCATCGCATAGACGCCGATCTGGATATCGAGCTGAGTATACTCTCTTAGCCAATGCCGCATTTTGAAGACATTCAAAATATACCGCAATCATATCAACAGCTTCATCAGTTGTAAAAGACATTATAGGTAGTTTTAAGGACTTACTTGTGCAACAAACATAAATTACACTGTCTGTCAAATTTTAATATTTGTTTACAAGTTTTTTTTAGGTTTGTTTTTTCTCAATGACCTACTCCTAATATTCTGCCTACTCTGCACTTGCATAATCTATGCATTGATTATTTCGCCCTTACATGTTTTTTTTAATTTTTGAAATTATAAAATCTTTTATTATTTAAAAATTATAAAATGATGAAATTTTTGATTGAATCTGGAAAATAGACTACTAAATAAGAATAAATACCGGTCTAATATCGACTTTTTCAAATTTTATAATAACTAAATTTATGTATGGGTATGAATAAGATATCGAGATGCGGTTTTCACTAACCTATTTAGGGATGATTTCATCTCATTTTTATAAAAAAAAAGTCATATTGTTGTATTTAAATTTTTAGAGAATTTTGCAATTTTCTGATATTATATCAAAAAAACGTGCTCTAGCGGCATCACTAAAAATTAGAAATGTTACAGGTAAGATGGATTTGATGGAGCAATAAATGCTCTTTCCAACGAAACTAAGTTTATTGAAATCAGTTCAGTCGTTTAGGAGCTACAGCTGTTTGTTTAAAAAAATCACTGAATCACCCCCACCACTTTATTTTAATAGATACGTCATACAAAAATTACTCGAATAAAGCTGAGCTTTAAAAAGGATATAATTTTTTGGTACATTTACTAGGTGTATTTCAGTAAAAAATCACTTCAAAAGTTTAGGATGGCGGTTACGTCTCCCCCTGGCGGTCATCTTGCAATTTGAAAATATTTTCCACGGTCTTTTTTTGGCCACTTTTTACCGCAACTCTCTACGACGAATAGCTTCCGAGAAACAGCACTTTGCAATCTTATCTGACCACCCGGTACACTTGTCGGCGATGTGGGTACTGTCAGCGTAGTGTGTTTTGTACACTTGTCGGCGATGTGGGCACTGTCGGCGTAGTGTCCGTCGGTACAGTGTCCCTAGATGTGATGTAAACCTACAAAAAATCGTATCGGCGTCGTGGGCATTCGGCGTAGTGTCCCGGTCCCGAACAGTCATTCGATCTCTAAGATTAATTTTAGAATGAGATTAATTAATTTTGTATATTGTACTGATATATTCAAGAACTCAATCAAGAATTAGTGTTAATAAAAGTTTATATTAAATCTTTTCAAGAAATACCTTTCAAGATAAAATCAAAAAACATAATAGACACAGTAAGTAGGATTGGAGAAGGTCAGAGTTAAAGGACTAAAAGCTGTTCCTGACCATTGCTCTTCAATCCAAGTGAACCTCTACTCACAAGAAATGTAAGTATCGATCTAAAATTCTGAAGTAAGTGTTGAGCTTTATTCTTACATTCTTTTCCATTTTTCCAAATGAAATTCATACAATAACTTTTCACCAAATAATTAATAAATTTATAATGTACCAAATATACATGCAGCAAAAGAAATGGAACAACCTTTCCGGTCGTAGTGAACACCTTGAATATTTTATTAAACCAGTAAATAAATTGCGAGATATGGCGTAAGACGCAGGTGATATCCTTTTATAGAGGCCAAACTTAAATACCTGGATGAGGGATGCAATAAAAAATAAATATGGCAATTAGGGTAAACCGGATAATTGTTGGCCACCCGAAAGTGATATGCCACTATAAATTTTATCTCATATATTAAGAATCTTTTTCAATTTTTACTATTTTACGAGATATAGGAACAACATGGCAACCTTGATGATAAATTAGTTATAACTCTGCTTTACTTTAGTCATTATTAACATCCGTTAAATGTTAGCGACATTTTAGTGTGCAGAGTGGACATTATATTTTAGGTAAGTCTCATAAAATTTATAAGGACATCGATTCGATGTAAACAAGTTTTTAATCACACAAAACATAATTTGATGATTTTATGGATTAATGGTTTAGTGTTGTTAGTTAACACGTTAATTTAATCCTTTATTTGAACAGAATACCTTTTAGTTTAAGGTATTCCCTCCTGTTTCACTGGCCAATAACTATACGATAAAATCTAGCTATGTCTTTTTTTTCTGTAAATATTAAAGAAGCAACTTGAACTATTTGAAAAGGCATTTCTTTTTGATGATAAACCTCTTTGGACAGTACTTGGCCATTCGCTGTATCCACTACACCCAACGTTTGTAATTTTCCTTTTTTGGGGACGATTTTCTGGATTTCAAACTATTTGTCGGGTCTACCCAACACAAACACATCTACATTATAGTGAAATATAATACCGTTAAGTTTACGCGAAAACGAAAGAACTGAGCATTTAGATTCATTGAATGTCAAATTATGCGAACTACACCAGGTGACAATGCTTTCCAGTAGGCCTTACAAAATTAAAGTATCATGATAACTATCAATTACTTAAAACAACTTAATATCATTAGAATACATTAAACAACTTACTTTAATGTTGACAGTCAAGTTACATTAAAAAGCAATGGACCCAATATCGAGCCCTGCGGCACACCTGGGGCTGTATATAAGGAGCTGAGTTATAACCATTACACCGTTAAACTTCGATTATTAAAATATGAATTAAAAGTCTGGTTAAACAATCAGAAAAACCAAAACTTTCGAGTTTATTCAAAAGCAAACCATGATTAATAGTATCAAATGCCTTACGTAGGTCTAGATACATACAAGACCCACCTGCTGTTTATTGTATAGACATTCAGCACGAAACTGGGTGACGCAAAGTAAATTAATGACAGTGACATAAAATGATTATGTAGAGGAGTTTCGAATACTTTAGAAAAATTACATAATAAAGAAACAGGTCTATAATTTGTAATTTCTCCCTTGGACTCCTTTTTGTAAACTGGGTGTATTTTAGCAGTTAGTGGGAAATACGTTTGAACTTAAAATTTTATTAAAAATAGAAGTTGAAGGTTTCACAAAAACGGAAGAACTTTTAGCTTATTGACCCTTCACGCATTTTTAATAGGGACGAAACATGTTTCTGCTTATGTCCTAAGAACAAAAAAGTGCTTGTTAACGGTGACACAACTTCGCCTATGATGATTCATCCCTATCAAAGAATTCCCTCTGATGTAGTAAAATCTATACCATCTACATGAGATGTTGCAAATAGTGATAACGGATGGATTAAGAATAATTTTTATGAGTACATAGCAAACATATTGTATTAATTTTTCTGTTGGTTAACGGCTGTACTACGCACTTGACTAATGAACTATGCAAAATGTGCTCAAATTTGCAGATTGTATTAATTGTGTTGTACCCCATGGATTCACCAACCAGCAGACGTTGCCTGCTCTAAGCCGTTAAAAAACACTTCGAAAAGCGAAGAAGAAAAATTTGCTCCCATATTAGAAAAAGTAGTCGCTAATCACCTTAAGCCAGACATCACTAAAATGGTTCTAAAACTTGTGGTTTACATCCATGGTCTTCCAATGCCATAGATTATATCAAATGCTACCACTGCAACTTCTTTGTCACAAATCGGAAAAAACTGCTTTATCACCTATCGACAGTTTAGAGATATCGTAGGTGAAGGAATGTTGTAGATGGTAGGGAATGCAGTTGATGGCAAAAATCAGGAAGAAAGTTTGGTAAAAAAGATTATGGAATGCTTTAGATTAAATCAGCCTATTCAGCAGCTCTATGCAGAAAACGAAAATAGAGACAATTTACCAAAAACGAAGTTACCAATTGTGACACTGAACTTGACAAAATTATAGAAAATTCCGTAGGGATTGATACGTTTGCTAATGATTTGGAGACATTTGTTAACTAATGATATTGGAATCATCAACATTCCGGCTGGGGTTAAAAGAAATAATCACCCTTGATTTAGCTTCTGGTTTGTACTAAATCGAGATGCACTAATATACTATTTATTATTATTACATCCGCACTTCTCCACACCTTTCAACTGACCACAGACGCTGCAAATTTCTCTTTAGGAACTGTAATTTTGTAAGGTCCTATAGACAAAGACCTTCTGATAGCTTATGCCTCTCGAACCCTAAAAATTTCTTTATTTTTGTAATAAGAGATAGTTAATCTGGTAACTTTTATTAATAATTTATCATTCCAATAAAAAAATATTGTTGAAAATTCTTCAATTTGGGCAATATACATAAAAAAATGTAAAATAACGAAGGACTTAGAAATGTGAGATATTTGTTACTAATTAAAAATCCTAGCCTCATATAAACTTTATTTAAAACGGTGGAAACATGAGTATTAAATGTTTATTTGTCGTCAAATGTAACACCAAAATCGGGAGTTAATATTATCCTGCTAAGATAATATCATTGATTTTATAAGTGTGGCAAATTTCCAACTTTTTGCAAGCGTACGTCATACAGAAGAATTCCAGAATATTAAATTCCAACCGTTTCCATTTAGTCCATCCCAAATTACTATCCAAGTCACTTTGTAACTTTAACATTTTAAAATATCGGCATACATCAAGCAATGAAAATTTTACTATCCGTAGGTCATTTGTGAGCAATACAAACAAAATTATTGTGCTAATACACTTCATGGTTTCACGATGTACTATTGCCAACTATGTAACGTGCCAATTTCTGTATATCGTTACCTTAATTTAAGTTTCGAAATTTGCATTATTATTGCTAAATATATTTACATTACATTAGTATCTTTAAGCAAAATTCCTTTTTTCGTTCAATAATTGAATTTTGATATCTCGATATTTTCACTTTAGTCTACATAATTACGAGTAGCTCTGTATATAGTATGTTATGCTCTTTGTTTTATGCGCAACTCAACACGCTTTGACGCTTAACTCATTTCCGTTTCTTATGCCGTGCAGTTCAGACGTTATCTTTTTTAAGTTTTGCTTCCCTTTTATAAGGTATGTAAAGGCGTCTAATTACATTTTCTATATAATATGTTTAATAGGGAACAAAAGTAGGAACAAAGCTAGGGTAATAATCCCTTGGCAGTGGCAAGCCCCTAGTAATGGTAATACTATCGTATTGTTGTAAAGGCATGCTGCATGCCGTCACGTAAAATGCTGAGTTCTGCTCCTAAGATAAAAACATTTGAGTTCATAACCTATCACAACTGTAATTTGTTGACATAGGTCAATACACGTTTCATTATTGAATACGGTGTTGATCATATTGCATTTTGAATTTTAAGTAAATATAGATTATAAGGTTGTACAGTGTTTAATGTAGTAATTTTAAGATCATAAGGCTTTGCGGGAAATAACGTTTTAGTTATTTTAGGCTGATGTTAATCAGATATTTTGCTTTATTAGTTAATTATATTAATTTACTGATTTATTAAATTATTATTCAGATTAGCTATTATGCTTTGAGATACAGTCTTTCACAATTTTTGTTGTATTTTAATTATCAAATGTATGAATTGAGTGGCGTCCGACAATAAAACCAATGTTAATACTGATTACACCTACGGATAAATCTCTGCATCCCTCACCCCTGAAAATCAATGATTTCTCAATTACAGTAAGTTTCATAAGTTTGCACCTCACTGAACTAGACCGTGGTGCAATTTACCTTTGTAATATAACAATCAACAACACACCAAATTTTTTATTTGTTATAACTAGAGTATCGCCTATGAATGTAATGCATGTACTACTATTGTGACGTCACAATTCCTAGTTCGCGGTCTCTAAATTAACGTTAGCTACGGTTTATTAAAATTGTAATTTATCATTTTCCCAGTTGTTTAAGTGTTATAGTTTATGTTTGTTAGTTAATTAGTTTTTGTTTGTATATTTGTACATTTTGATTTTTTTGCGTAACAATTTTTTAATTTTATTTAACGACAACGGGGATACCCTTAAAAACGCAAACTCCAAAAGTGCAGTAATGTATGCACAGTAAGATATTGCCGCAATACGTTCCTAATTCCTTGAATTAATACACCAAGAAGGTAACAACAGGTAAGCTTAGAAGATGTTGAGTGCAATGTAATACGTGGAAGTATATGAAGTATTGCTTGTAACACAAAGATATACATTATACACACGCATGTATCTCAACTACAATCTTGTTTATATTGAGAACTAAGGAAACGTTTAAATATTTCTCTTCTAACATCGAATGAGCACGAGTGGTCCAGAAGTAACTACCGTTAAACTACTTATAATATGTATACATTGGTAATACGTTCATAATGAAAATAACCAACACTGTAAACACAACAAAAAAATCTATGTTAGAGAGACGTTTAAACCTTCAAGTCAGATAGAGGTTGATAGATATACAGACTCTAAATTAAAAAAATTCCAAAGCCGCTATAAACATATCGATAATACAGTTTAAACCTTTTAAATCTTATTTAATTAATTGTTAAGGCTTATTTGGCTTCGTATTAACAAGCTTTATGAAAAAATATTATGTAAAATTTAATTATCTCTAAAGTATGTTTACACATTTTTCTATAAAGTGAATCGGTATTGATATATAGAAAAAATTTTAACGAACCCTTTACGAATATTTTGCCGCCAAATCATGTTTTATGAAAAATTGCAAACAACATAATTAACCTATAATAAAGTCTGTGTTGATATATTTAAATGCGCAGCTGTTTACGGAATATATGATAAAAACTAAGTAATGCACCTAATAAAACCCCTGCAACTGGATTCCTCACACAATCAGCTCCAGGACAAATAAAATCAAGCCTAAATTCGAAATTTCGAGTACGTCTTATGGTTTAGGAGTTATCGTAGATACAAACAGAAATTCACACGGACGTACCACGCACCCACACATGCACTCCCTCGCGCGCGCACACACACACACACACACACACACACACGCACACCCACGCACGCATGCACTCACGCACGTACACATCCATACTCCCACACACACCCACTCGCACACCCACACACCCACCCGCACATACAGACATCCACCCACAAACAGATACACACCCGCACACACATCACACATCCACTCACAGACCCACCACACAGCACACTCACGCACACGCACGTACACATGCATACTCACACACACACACACACGCACACGCACACACACACACACCACACACACACCCACACTGCACACCACACACGCACACCCACAGACACACCCACACACACCCACACATACACACACGCACGCGCACACAGGCGCGCACACACACGCACACATGCACATACGCACACTCCAGCGTACACACACGCACAAACAGATACACACCAACACATCCGCACACACACACACACACCACACACACGCACACACACACACACACACACCCACACGCCCACATGCGGACCGCCTACACGCACATGCGTACATATATATATATATATATATATATATATATATATATATATATATATATATATATATATATATATATATATATATATATATATATATATATATATATATATATATATATATATCACTTATATTGTAACGCCACAATACAAAGACAAACAGATAGATAACTATCACTACTTAGTAGTTACATACAGTGAAGTAATACAGTATATATCGTTAATTTATCATGATGTTAGTAAAACGTGTAAACTGTGGTTTAGTAAGAAACTATGAATGGTACTTTTAAATTTATTGTAAGGGAAACATTTGATAGCTGTACAGAGATTTGGTTGATATGTAGCTTCATTTTGGGAAATTGACCATCTGCAGTAATCTGCTCGTAGGTTACATTTGTTTCGGGTATCGTGTTGATGGTTATTCAATTGGTGAGTAAGTAGGGATATTTATTTTGTTATGACAAACAGCTTCAAATAAAGATGAAAAAGCTAAGACATTATGCTTTTTGAAATGCTACCCAACAATCTTCACGATATCCTAAACATGCGACCATAAGTACCGCTTTTTTTCCTTGTTTGAATACCTTGCTCCACGAGCAACAACGGCCCCTTGACAGAAGAACATACTATATAACTGTAGCCGATAAATTATTGGTTAACGTTCTAAGTAAAAAAATAGTTTTATTTAGCTTTTGTGTCATTATTCCAAGTAGTTTGCAGATAAAAGTGCATTAGTGCAGTTATATAAGAATTCAGTTTTAGTTTGTTTGGCACACAGCTTTTATGACAATATTGACACTTTTAGAGGAATAATGAAATGCAAAATTGAAGAGTTTGATAAAATGAAAGTAACGTCATCATCATACATGTGACGTATGAAGGTAAACATAGTGCTAGATCATTAACGTAGATTAGAAACAGCATGGGTCCTAAGCTTGAACTCTGAGAGATTCCACTAGTTATGTAATATTTATTTGATTGTTCGTTATTAGAAGATACACTTTGAGATTGACCATATGGATATGAAGATATTAGTGAATGCCTTAGTTCGTCAAAATTGTACACAAACTTTAATTAATTAATCAATACGTTAAGGAAAGTTGCAATCAAGTAAAGGCCTTCACGAAACTACTAACTGTATCATTCGTGAAAACAATAATGGCGTTATTTATGCTATGACCTTTGCGAAAGCCGTGCTGTTTATTATGGAAGATTGTTATACTAATAAAAGACATTATTTGATTAAATGAAATAATTCCAATGATTTTGGATAACACCGGGAGAATTGCGATAGGTCCATGGTTGTTTAGATCGCCCTGATTACCTTTTTCAACCGGGGATGGTAGCGTAGTGGTGACACGACCTTCCTATCATTTGAGTAGTAATGGGTTCGATTTCCGTTAGCGTCTACCTTGTATGGGGTTTGTTCAGGTGGTTTTCCTCATACACATGTAGCGGAATGGTCACTCCGCATATGCACACCATGCGCGGCTACTTAGTCGAATGCTGGGTAGTGTTTTCCCCGTCAGAACCCTAACTCCGTTCCTTCCGATCCTATCCTGACTACATGCATCCTTAATCCCACCATGCATATATACGTAATATATGTAATATAGTCAAACAAAATGATCCTATAAGTCGATTTCCAAAACCAATTGACCGATCGTAAATCTGAAACCAGATATCGAATGCTCTAGGCTTCCTCTAAAACTTTCCCCATTTAACCTTTGCCGTAAGTACAACAGAAGCCGAGATCCCTTTATAGAGAAGCGAATTTGGGACACATTGTATATATAAGAACAATTACACAAAAATAAAAACTGGAGGCAATATATCTCAGAAGATCCTGTAACAAAGGGAGTGAGGCAAGGAGATTCACTCAGCCCACTATTTTTTAATCTCATAATGAATCAAATAATCAAGGACATGAAAGGAAAACAAGGTTATAAAATGGGAGATAAATATTGTATGTTACGGTGACGATGCAGCCTCAGTTGCTGATAGCGAAGACCAACTACAAAGACTACTACTCCAATTCTCACAAAGCGCTACCAAGTTTGGGTTAAACATATCGACAAATAAAACTAAATCCTTAACAATTAGCAAAGAACCAACACGCTGTAAACTCGAAATACAAGGGAAGCTAATAAAACAAGTATCATCATTCATGTACTTAGGAATACAAAGAATGAGTAACAAAACACTAGCAATGGAAGTTAAAGATCAAGTGAAAAAAGCATCTAGGTTGTCTGGATGGCACTATACTATATGGCACAACAAATTCCTAAAAACAGAACCAAATGTACGTATATATAGGAACGTTATACGACCTGTTATGCCTATGCTGCAGAAACCCGAGTAGATACAGTAAAAACAAAATAATTATTACAAGTAACAGAACTGCAAACGTTACGAAAAATTGTGGGAAGAAGTAGGCGTGATATAGTGAGAAATGATGAAATAAGACAACAATGTAAGATTCACGAAGTTGGAGGATGGGTGAAAAGAAGAAAACAAGAATGGAACCAACATATATCAAGAATGACAGAAACAAGATTGGTCAGACTGGCTCGAGGAAGAAGAAGCCCCGGCTGCCCTCCCAAAAGATGGATAGATGATCTGGAACAAAACAGGCTAGAAGCAAAACCAAGGAAGAAGAAGACGACAACATTGTTTCAATGAAACTAAATCGTACAAATAAATTGGGTATAATAAGAGATCTGCGATTTTCAAGTGCAAAATTTGTATTAAAATCGCCTAAAATAATACAATTATAGTTGTATTTTTTCAAGGACAGTCTAACTGTTTAAATAATGTTAAAATCGCCTAGACCAGTTAAGGTCATTTTGGTATGTTTAAATTAATATTAATGGTACAACTTTCATGTCCATTAATTTGAATTGAAGGAATTTTCTCACAATCACACACTGTTGTGGATCGAGTATCAGTGCCAATTACATCAGTCTTCATACACGTATTGCCTTTGGAGCTGGATGTATTGAATTCAGGGCTTGAATTGCATTCAGATACAATTTCTGAGGAAGATGCTTCTTCTCGTCGTCTCGTAACAACTTCAACAAAACTTTCTCCACCTTGAATCATACGAGCAATTTTATTTTTCCCTTCAAGGGAATCTTCAACATATTTTTCTGCGATGGTGCTGCTTTTCCATCCACCAAATCGCTTAAGAACAGAAATATCGGCTCCCGGATTGGCAAGGAGCGTAGAACCTGTTCTTCTGAGCGAATGTCCAGTGTAGGTTTCAGGGTGTTCTAAACCCAGAAACAGTGCGATACGTTTTGCCACTCCACCAATTGTGTGAGTTTCAGCTCTTTGATTGATGCACTGTCCATACCTGTAGCCCAAAAACAGCTTACCATTTGAGAAGCAGTGATTTCTATATCGTTCAAAGACATTTCGTACAGTTCTTCTCTGCGACAGCCTCCAGCAACTCCAATCATGGAAACTACCTAAAAATAAAAAAACGATTCCTAAATAATTTGCTCCCCAATGCATAAAAATGTTTAGTCACTTTTGTGAGAAGATATTATTTATCAGGAGCACTTCTTAGAAATTCATAAATTTCATCTCGGCTGAGTGTTTTTGCTTGTTTAGCCTGATGACCAACTGATGATTTTAGCCTCGAGAATCTCGAAATATCAATATTCTCAAACACGAGCTACATCGACTTCACCATGGAATATTTGCTCCACAAAGAAGTACCACAATATTTAGACTAAAAATTTAAAAAATTTCATTACAAACACAATTTATACTTAAAATACCAAAAAATACTCACTAAATCATAAAAATACGCCAGCATAACATCCTCATCAATTTTTTCTACATTATGTTGTCGTCGCCATTCACTAAACACTTCATATTTTTTTTTATAACGTTCTTCCGACTTTACGGGAATAAGCTTGGCCGTAGCTTCTCTACATTTTTGTGCAATTTCTTCCGAATGCTGGTGCTTTGCGTTCTCGTTCATTTTACACTTTTTAACTGTTTGAAAAATGTAAACAAGTCACCTTATCAACTACTCACAATATGCCAACCAGCGGTTTTTTGTTATAATTCGCGAATGTTTGATTGTTTGGACCACATTTTTGGCTTATATTAAATATTTAAAATTTTATTTTCAGTATGAAATAAATACGTTACGTCATTCGTCCGGTGAAAAGATATTACGTACTCATTGTGCAATAAAATTAATTACTTATTGGTAAGTAATATCTTTTTACCGGACTTGTAACGTAAATAGTAGATTTCGCAACTAGTGCGCTGTTTACACATTTCTTGGTGCGAGGCTGTCCTTTTTACCCGAGGCGTAGCCGTGTTGCGAATACATTTTTTGTAATCGTTCACATAAAATTAGAAAAATAAAATTTTGAAATATTTGTTGACAAATGTCAAATTAAATACATAAATAAAAAGTTTATATATTTAGTTATATACCACTTTTCTCTTTATGTATTAAAAGTAACGATTACTACTATTTTATACTTTGGATGTTTACATGACAAATTTTTGCCGAAACCTGCCACAGAAATGACGTTTTATGAATTGCCTATGCATAAATGACAAATCAATGTGGTTAATTCACCTACAACGTGTAATAAAAATATACGGTAGCAACAGAAATGTCGTATGATACTAACGAAAATATATCAATATATTCAACTAAATTTTAATATTGAGAGGAACAATGCTAAAATATGCTTAAATATACCCTAAATCATATAAAGAAATTTATAAATAATAACCAAACTGGCAGGTTACAATATTTAGACATTTATCCATTACATTTGAGTTCGTACGTGTATAAGGGCATGATTACAGAGTATGCTTAACCGCGTGCGGTTACTTAGGCCAATACTGGGGCAGTAACTTTCCCCTCAGAAATTTAATTCCGTTCCTCTTAAAAAACTTTTTTTCTCAATTTAAACATAAATTTAATTGAAATTTTTTTATTCAATTAAACTATTACATCGAATTTAGAGCACATTCACAAAGTAAACTTCGTTAATAAGCATAATATCAAGCACATCATTTCTACTTTACTACCTATAGCTAATATAATTTCAAGAATTTACGTTCAAAATTCAGTGTTAAAATTAAATTTACGATTACATAACAAACGCAACGAGGATGTGGAGTCAGCACTACCCTGCGTTGTTTGGAGAAGGTGATCACATTATAGGATATGTCGTGTTAGTATAATCTGACAAAATTAGAAGAGCTTCGGCGAGTGAAAGAGGATAGAGGACTAAGACTGGTGGCGAGTTGTGTTCATTAGGGCACCTGTATTTCGGATTATCCCCAAAGAACAGGAAACCTCAAACTATTACATCTTTCGATCTATTGTACGACATACTAAAATAAAACTACTTTATACAATCGCAAAATCCACGATTTCAATGATACGCGTTTATCACAAAGAATTAATTCTAGATTACACAAAACAGCCTGTCAAATTTCAACATTTTTGTGACGTACCTTTTCATTCGTAAACCGCGATTTATGTAATTACATAATGCTTCTTCAGGCTAACCGGCATATTATTTTAGTTGATTCATTATGAAGTTTTGAAATTAAACCCATATAAAGTTATAACACTGTTTTAGAATAAGCTACGACTAAAGCTGTCTACAATTCTAATTCTATTTCATATTTCAAAATTCATTAATAATAAGTAATACCAACGTAGGAGATTTTATGTTCTAATCCGACTTATCAATTCATTAAGTGCAAACCGTAAACATATATGCGAACCCTTCATTCATAAATATTTAAACAAGAGGAATAAACTGTCAGTTGTACGATGACAAAGTGACATTAACATTTACAAAATAATGGATAAACATGCAATAAATAAATAATTACCACGAAAAGTTTTGACCTTGATTACCATGTATGTCAGCGCCTGTAGTTGTTAATTGTGAATAAAGGCTTATATGATCTAGTTTGACATTTCTTTTTCTATTACTAAACACAAAAATTGCACACCTACAGAATTTTGAAAGCAAGTACGGCAAAATATATCAATAACGGCTACTAAATCATTTCCGTAAAATCTTTAGCTTTCAATAGTGTTTATAACCGTAAAGCTTTTGGGGAAGTACCTAGTATGTTGTATGTAATACAAAGAAGTTAGTGGCAATTTGTTGGAAGTGAGAAATTAGACTGCCGTTTACACCCCTATGTATATAATCACATCTCAAACAGTTTCCATTTCCGTTTAATGTAACAAGAAATAAACTGAATAAAATGAAACAGGTAAATGACATGTAACTGACATTCAAGAAGTTATTAAAAGAAATACAATTCCATGATTTAGACTCAAACAACTGTTTTATTTCTTTTTAGTTACTTTTGAAAGTTTATAAGATGTACCTTTAATATACCTATAACAGTAATATGAGAAAGTTGATAAAATGAGTTATAGGAGGCAGAAAATAATTTAAAGCTTAATGAACGAAAAGAACAAAGATGTCTTTGATCTATATTAAAAGTTTTTGTGTAGCAGAATTTCAAGAACTTCACTGCAAAAATTAAATGTTTGCTAAAAATATGAAATTATTATCAATACCATTACTCAAAAAAAATTTATCGCAGGGTATATTTGGTTTATTGCAATGTTTGTAAACTTCTACATGCATGCAACCCTATGAAAGGTGGAATTTTTCCTGAAACATTGTTTTTTATACAATATTTTTCTTACTCTTAGAATATATGACTACTTTGTAATACAATTAAAATACACAGACATATTTTACCTGAGAATGTTCGAATCCGAAATCTAACACAATATCAAACTAGAAAAGTTTAGAATTTAATTATAACATCACTAAACTAGGTAAGAACTTACTTATTTGTTGCTAATTTACAATTTTATTTCTACATTGTTGCATATCTAAAGGAAAAATTATTACAATGATCTAAAAAATTCGATGCTGAACTGACATTGTAAATATCCTTTTTGAGATGCAACGAACAGCTATTTTTATTAAATTAATATCGGTCCATATGTATCACCCATAAGCTGCCTAATGACTGACATCATACCGCCTGACGCCAAAAACCTTGTTTCAAATGAATGTATATTTGTTTGTTATTGAAATATTAATCATATTCCACATCAAAGCTATGGCATTGGTTTAATTTAAAAAAATCTGAAGTATCTCCATACAACATTCCCATATGTATATACATATATATATATATATATATAAGAAAGATTTAGTGGGTAGCAGCCAAGGTTGTGGGGCTAGTTTAAAATAAAGAAAAGATCCTTTGTTCAAAGGAAGCTTTCGGTAAATTTATTACCTTTGTCAACCAATCTACAAGAAGTTATGCGTTGATAATACATATAAATTAAGATAAGATAATAACTTACGATCGTGGATACAGTTAAAAACATTGAAGCAGCATTGAAAGAAGATATTTCAATTTAAATTTAAATTAGATGTCAAAATCAATTTTTGGACTTTGACAAAAAAATTAAAATTATTGTCATAGTTATAGGAAAAAACAAAGAAAATGGTTATGAAATCAATGTATAAGTAGATTAATATGTTGAATGTGATTGTGTGATATGTGTAAAAGTGTTATGAATAGGATTATTTAAGATTATTTGAATGTCTATTATTACATAGGACTTTTACTTCTATGTGGGACATTCTGAGATTAATACCAAATAGACCTATTCGTGATAACTCTTTTACACTAAACAAAATGGTAAAATCACACAAAATAAATCCCTTTGCCACTAAGGGTAATCCGTTAATGGTTCATCCTATGATTTCTGTGTTTATCTAGGTAAAGTATGTTAGAATAAATTATGTTTAAATTTTGAGTGTCACTTCTCTTATTCATTACATAGTCTGTACAGCGTATATGGGCCATTTCTAAAAACTTTCTTTTGAATAAATTTGATTCAGAGGTCAAGACTTGCACTTTGTCGAAATGAGGGCTGTGTCCAGTGGAATGTACGTGTTGTGACAAAGCACAAGCATCTTTTCTGACTCTTATGTCACTGCGGTGTGATGTAAGTCTATATCTAAGATTCCTTGAAGTCATGCCGATATATGATTGGTTACAATTACTACAAGGGATCTTATATATAACATTTGTTTTGTCTAAAATGGCGGTCTTATCCTTAAGCTGACTGAATAGATTGTTAACTCTTTTAATGTTTTTAGGGGCTATGATGATGTTCTTATCTAGTTTGAGAATTTTATTAATTTTAGGAGTAAGAGTACTAATGTAAGATATTGAACTGTACTTTTTTATTTCAGTTTCCACCTCTTCGTCATCCAATGGTTCATTGTTACGTAAAGAAGACTATTATTGCTGATATTGTGTTGGTCTTCAATGTTAGGAGTAGAGTATAGCAGTTTCTTTAACATAGATTCAGGATACGAATTGTCTTTGAGTAATATAAACAGTAAATCTAAGTTTTTGTCTTAATGATGGATGGGATATTTTTGTGATCCTGTTTTTAAACCCAGAACTAAATTGACTTTCATTTTATGTGTGATCTGAATAATAATTGAGGTACTTTCCTGAACTCGTCGGTTTCCTGAACCAGTCTAGGATTATGACATTAGAGTCATCTCGGATTAATAGAGTGTCCAGAAAAGGTACACTGTTATCAGTTTCTTTTCGATTGTAAAATTAAGTTGGTCGTTATACCTGTTGAAGACTTCAAGGATTTCATCATAGTGATCTGCGGAACAGCACATATGATGTCGTCAACATATTTTTTAAAAATGGAAGCTCAAAACTTAGTTTAGGGATGCAGGTATCAAGTAAGTCATCCATGACGTATTGAGCCACGATGGGGCTTAATTTGGAACCCATGGGCGTTCCTGCTATTTGTTTAAAAATTGACCGTTGTATGAGAAAAGGTGGAGTCAAAATAAATTCTGTTAATTTAATAAAATTATCTTTGGTAAGCGAACAATGTTGTTCTAAATTAGCCCAGTGGTTGTGAATAGTTTTAAGTACTAAATTAATAGGTATGTTAGTAAAGAGATTCAACATCCAGACTAATCAGCTTAAAGTTGAGAGGAAGTTTGAAATTGTTGATGAATTCTGCGAATTCAAATGAATCTGTGACATAGTAATCGTTATTAAAATTGTAAGCCTCTGTGAAAATCTTGGTTACAAACTTTGTAATTTTTATGTTAGGAGCCTCAATACAAGAAATAATTGGTCTCATTGACAATATAGGTTTGTGTATTTTGGTAACCCATAGAACTTAGGAGCTACACCACTATAGCACATTAAGTTTGGCTAGTTCATTAGTAATTTCTCTTTTTTCTTTTAGACTTGAAACTAACTTATTGGATTTATTCTGAATATGTGTTGTTAAATTCTTGGGAATTTGCTTGTAATGGATTGTATCATTAAGTAATAATTGATTGCAAAGTTCATTATATTGTTCTTTATACATGATAACTGTTACATTCCCTTGTCTGCATTTGTGACAATAATATTTGGGTGACCTGATAAAAACTTTTAGTTAGTTTATACCAATGATTAAATTCATTGAATGTAATATGATTATCATTCAAGAAATTGGTAATGACATTAGAAATTTGTAAACTAAGAATGTTACGTTTATCCTCATCCTGAATGTGATTAATGGCAAATTCGATTTCAGCTAAGAGATGTTTAATTGAAATATCTTGTCTACTAGCTGGTAAACAAATTTAGGCCCTAATGACAGTAATTTTCTAATTTCAAAGGAATATCCAATTGAGTTAGATTCTTGAGCCAATTGCTTTTGACTTTTAAGATAGATCTATTATGTGATTTGAGAGTGTTAAGTTTGTTGGTTTGTATTAGTTTACAATTATGGAAATGTTTATTATAAGATATGTTTTGCCTATTGCTAAACTCGGTCATAATATTTCTAGGAATTAAATTGTCAAGTTCCATAATTGTTTGGTGTAAAAATTATTTAGTTCTTGGACATTCCTATGGTTAACTTTAATTTCTAGATTTAGTATTTTATATTAAACCTCTTGATCATGTTCTGTATTTCTTGTTCTGTTCTATCATCTGTAGCATTGATAAGACGTATAATTCCTTTTGTCTGGTCTGTGATGTGTCGCGTGTAAGTCCAAGTTGTCTGCTTTTAAGTGAAAAATCTTCCTATTCTTTGCTGCTGCTAGTTTGATGTTACCATTTGCCCATTTTTGAAGAGTCCACTGCTTCAATGTTTTTAACTGTATCCACGATCGTAAGTTATTATCTTATCTTAATTTATATGTATTATCAACATAACTTCTTGTAGATTGGTTGACAAAGGTAATAAATTTACCAGCTTCCCTTTGAACAAAGGATCTTTTCTTTATTTTAAACTAGCCCCAACCTTGGCTGCTACCCACTAAATCTTTCTTATTGTTTTTTAACTTAATCAGCCACGATTAACAACTTTGATTAAATACATAGAATGGGTTTCTACGAAGATATCCGCAAGAGGTTTGGTAACCGATGCAGTGGACTCTTCAAAAAATGGGCAAATGGTAACATCAAACTAGCAGCAGCAAAGAATAGGAAGATTTTCTCTTAAAAGCAGACAACTTGGACTTACACCGCGACACATCACAGACCAGACAAAAGGAATTATACGTCTTATCAATGCTACAGATGATAGAACAGAACAAGAAATACAGAACATGATCAAGAGGTTTAATATAAAAATACTAAATCTAGAAATTAAAGTTAACCATAGGAATGTCCAAGAACTAAATAATTTTTACACCAAACAATTATGGAACTTGACAATTTAATTCTAGAAATATTATGACCGAGTTTAGCAATAGGCAAAACATATCTTATAATAAACATTTCCAATTGTAAACTAATACAACCAACAAACTTAAATCTCAAATCACATAATAGATCTATCTTAAAAGTCAAAGCAATTGGCTCAAGAATCTAACTCAATTGGATATTCCTTTGAAATTAGAAATTACTGTCATTAGGCCTAAATTCTGTTTACCAGCTAGTAGACAAGATATTTCAATTAAACATCTCTTAGCTGAAATCGAATTGCCATTAATTACATTCAGGATGAGGATAAACGTAACATTCTTAGTTTACAAATTTCTAATGTCATTACCAATTTCTTGAATGATAATCATATTACATTCAATGAATTTAATCATTGGTATAAACTAACTAAAGTTTTTATCAGGTCACCCAAATATTATTGTCACAAATGCAGACAAGAATGTAACAGTTATCATGTATAAAGAACAATATAATGAACTTTGCAATCAATTATTTAATGATACAATCCATTACAAGCAAATTCCCAAGAATTTAACAACATATTCAGAATAAATCCAATAAGTTAGTTTCAAGTCTAAAGAAAAGAGAAATTACTAATGAACTAGCCAAATCCTTAATGTGCTATAGTGGTGTAGCTCCTAAGTTCTATGGGTTACCAAAAATACACAAACCTATATTGTCAATGAGACCAATTATTTCTTGTATTGAGCTCTAACATAAAATTACAAAGTTTGTAACAAGATTTTCACAGAGGCTTACAATTTTAATAACGATTACTATGTCACAGATTCATTTGAATTCGAAATTCATCAACAATTTCAAACTTCCTCTCAACTTTAAGCTGATTAGTCTGGATGTTGAATCTCTTTTACTAACATACCTATTAATTTAGTACTTAAAACTATTCACAACCACTGGGCTAATTTAGAACAACATTGTTCGCTTACCAAAGATAATTTTATTAAATTAACAGAATTTATTTTGACTCCACCTTTTCTCATACAACGGTCAATTTTTAAACAAATAGCAGGAACGCCCATGGGTTCCAAATTAAGCCCATCGTGGCTCAATACGTCATGGATGACTTACTTGATACCTGCATCCCTAAACTAAGTTTTGAGCTTCCATTTTAAAAAATATGTTGACGACATCATATGTGCTGTTGCAGATCACTATGATGAAATCCTTGAAGTCTTCAACAGGTATAACGACCAACAATTTTACAATCGAAAAAGAAACTGATAACAGTGTACCTTTTCTGGACACTCTATTAATCCGAGATGACTCTAATGTCATAATCCTAGACTGGTTCAGGAAACCGACGAGTTCAGGAAAGTACCTCAATTATTATTCAGATCACACATATAAATGAAAGTCAATTTAGTTCTGGGTTTAAAAAACAGGATCAAAAATATCCCATCCATCATTAAGACAAAAAACTTAGATTTACTGTTTATATTACTCAAAGACAATTCGTATCCTGAATCTATGTTAAAGAAACTGCTATACTCTACTCTAACATTGAAGACCAACACAATATCAGCAATAATAGTCTTCTTTTCGTAACAATGAACCATTGGATGACGAAGAGGTGGAAACTGAAATAAAAAGTACAGTTCAATATCTTACATTAGTACTCTTACTCCTAAAATTAATAAAATTCTCAAACTAGATAAGAACATCATCATAGCCCTAAAAACATTAAAAGAGTTAACAATCTATTCAGTCAGCTTAAGGATAAGACCGCCATTTTAGACAAAACAAATGTTATATAAGATCCCTTGTAGTAATTGTAACCAATCATATATCGGCATGACTTCAAGGAATCTTAGATATAGACTTACATCACACCGCAGTGACATAAGAGTCAGAAAAGATGCTTGTGCTTTGTCACAACACGTACATTCCACTGGACACAGCCCTCATTTCGACAAAGTGCAAGTCTTGACCTCTGAATCAAATTTATTCAAAAGAAAGTTTTAGAAATGGCCCATATACGCTGTACAGACTATGTAATGAATAAGAGAAGTGACACTCAAAATTTAAACATAATTTATTCTAACATACTTTACCTAGATAAACACAGAAATCATAGGATGAACCATTAACGGATTACCTTAGTGGCAAAGATTTATTTTGTGGATTTTACCATTTTGTTTAGTGTAAAGAGTTATCACGAATAGGTCTATTTGGTATTAATCTCTAGAATGTCCACTAGAAGTAAAGTCCTATGTAATAATAGACATTCAAATAATCTTAAATAATCCTATTCATAACACTTTTACACATATCACACAATCACATTCAACATATTAATCTACTTATACATTGATTTCATAACCATTTTCTTTGTTTTTCCTATAACTATGACAATAATTTTAATTTTTTGTCAAAGTCCAAAATTGATTTTGACATCTAATTTAAATTTAAATTGAAATATCTTCTTTCAATGCTGCTTCAATGTTTTTAACTGTATCCACGATCGTAAGTTATTATCTTATCTTAATTTATATGTATTATCAACGCATAACTTCTTGTAGATTGGTTGACAAAGGTAATAAATTTAAAGCTTCCTTTGAACAAAGGATCTTTTCTTTATTTTAAACTAGCCC
This sequence comes from Vesta saturnalis, assembly GCA_036346205.1. NCBI lineage: Eukaryota > Metazoa > Arthropoda > Insecta > Coleoptera > Lampyridae > Vesta > Vesta saturnalis. Next base: position 38,346 of record JARFJB010001907.1, on the reverse strand, counting down.
CACAACCTTGGCTGCTACCCACTAAATCTTTCTTATTGTTTTTTAACTTAATCAGCCACGATTAACAACTTTGATTAAATACATAGAATGGGTTTCTACGAAGATATCCGCAAGAGGTTTGGTAACCGATGCAGTGGACTCTTCAAAAAATGGGCAAATGGTAACATCAAACTAGCAGCAGCAAAGAATAGGAAGATTTTTCTACTTAAAAGCAGACAACTTGGACTTACACGACACATCACAGACCAGACAAAAGGAATTATACGTCTTATCAATGCTACAGATGATAGAACAGAACAAGAAATACAGAACATGATCAAGAGGTTTAATATAAAAATACTAAATCTAGAAATTAAAGTTAACCATAGGAATGTCCAAGAACTAAATAATTTTTTACACCAAACAATTATGGAACTTGACAATTTAATTCCTAGAAATATTATGACCGAGTTTAGCAATAGGCAAAACATATCTTATAATAAACATTTCCATAATTGTAAACTAATACAAACCAACAAACTTAACACTCTCAAATCACATAATAGATCTATCTTAAAAGTCAAAAGCAATTGGCTCAAGAATCTAACTCAATTGGATATTCCTTTGAAATTAGAAAATTACTGTCATTAGGGCCTAAATTCTGTTTACCAGCTAGTAGACAAGATATTTCAATTAAACATCTCTTAGCTGAAATCGAATTTGCCATTAATCACATTCAGGATGAGGATAAACGTAACATTCTTAGTTTACAAATTTCTAATGTCATTACCAATTTCTTGAATGATAATCATATTACATTCAATGAATTTAATCATTGGTATAAACTAACTAAAAGTTTTTATCAGGTCACCCAAATATTATTGTCACAAATGCAGACAAGGGAATGTAACAGTTATCATGTATAAAGAACAATATAATGAACTTTGCAATCAATTATTACTTAATGATACAATCCATTACAAGCAAATTCCCAAGAATTTAACAACACATATTCAGAATAAATCCAATAAGTTAGTTTCAAGTCTAAAAGAAAAGAGAAATTACTAATGAACTAGCCAAATCCTTAATGTGCTATAGTGGTGTAGCTCCTAAGTTCTATGGGTTACCAAAAATACACAAACCTATATTGTCAATGAGACCAATTATTTCTTGTATTGAGGCTCCTAACATAAAAATTACAAAGTTTGTAACCAAGATTTTCACAGAGGCTTACAATTTTAATAACGATTACTATGTCACAGATTCATTTGAATTCGCAGAATTCATCAACAATTTCAAACTTCCTCTCAACTTTAAGCTGATTAGTCTGGATGTTGAATCTCTTTTTACTAACATACCTATTAATTTAGTACTTAAAACTATTCACAACCACTGGGCTAATTTAGAACAACATTGTTCGCTTACCAAAGATAATTTTATTAAATTAACAGAATTTATTTTGACTCCACCTTTTCTCATACAACGGTCAATTTTTAAACAAATAGCAGGAACGCCCATGGGTTCCAAATTAAGCCCATCGTGGCTCAATACGTCATGGATGACTTACTTGATACCTGCATCCCTAAACTAAGTTTTGAGCTTCCATTTTAAAAAATATGTTGACGACATCATATGTGCTGTTCCGCAGATCACTATGATGAAATCCTTGAAGTCTTCAACAGGTATAACGACCAACAATTTTACAATCGAAAAGAAACTGATAACAGTGTACCTTTTCTGGACACTCTATTAATCCGAGATGACTCTAATGTCATAATCCTAGACTGGTTCAGGAAACCGACGAGTTCAGGAAAGTACCTCAATTATTATTCAGATCACACATATAAAATGAAAGTCAATTTAGTTCTGGGTTTAAAAACAGGATCACAAAATATCCCATCCATCATTAAGACAAAAAAACTTAGATTTACTGTTTATATTACTCAAAGACAATTCGTATCCTGAATCTATGTTAAAGAAACTGCTATACTCTACTCCTAACATTGAAGACCAACACAATATCAGCAATAATAGTCTTCTTTTACGTAACAATGAACCATTGGATGACGAAGAGTGGAAACTGAAATAAAAAGTACAGTTCAATATCTTACATTAGTACTCTTACTCCTAAAATTAAAAAATTCTCAAACTAGATAAGAACATCATCATAGCCCTAAAAACATTAAAAGAGTTAACAATCTATTCAGTCAGCTTAAGGATAAGACCGCCATTTTAGACAAAACAAATGTTATATATAAGATCCCTTGTAGTAATTGTAACCAATCATATATCGGCATGACTTCAAGGAATCTTAGATATAGACTTACATCACACCGCAGTGACATAAGAGTCAGAAAAGATGCTTGTGCTTTGTCACAACACGTACATTCCACTGGACACAGCCCTCATTTCGACAAAGTGCAAGTCTTGACCTCTGAATCAAATTTATTCAAAAGAAAGTTTTTAGAAATGGCCCATATACGCTGTACAGACTATGTAATGAATAAGAAGTGACACTCAAAATTTAAACATAATTTATTCTAACATACTTTACCTAGATAAACACAGAAATCATAGGATGAACCATTAACGGATTACTTAGTGGCAAAAGGGATTTATTTTGTGTGGATTTTACCATTTTGTTTAGTGTAAAAGAGTTATCACGAATAGGTCTATTTGGTATTAATCTCTAGAATGTCCCACATAGAAGTAAAGTCCTATGTAATAATAGACATTCAAATAATCTTAAATAATCCTATTCATAACACTTTTACACTTATCACAATCCATTCAACATATTAATCTACTTATACATTGATTTCATAACCATTTTCTTTGTTTTTCCTATAACTATGACAATAATTTTAATTTTTTTGTCAAAGTCCAAAATTGATTTTGACATCTAATTTAAATTTAAATTGAAATATCTTCTTTCAATGCTGCTTCAATGTTTTTAACTGTATCCACGATCGTAAGTTATTATCTTATCTTAATTTATATGTATTATCAACGCATAACTTCTTGTAGATTGGTTGACAAAGGTAATAAATTTACCGAAAGCTTCCCTTTGAACAAAGGATCTTTCTTTATTTTAAACTAGCCCCACAACCTTGGCTGCTACCACTAAATCTTTCTTATTATATATATATATATATATATATATATATATATATATATATATATATATATATAGGTGGCGCATTAGTGTGACAAAGTCCCATATCTCCTTTATTTAAAGAGAAATTAAATACAAAAGTTGTAAGATATGTTCTGGTGCATATTCCAAAAATATTTTTAATTATACAGAGTAGATCATAAAAACTTTGAGGTAATTTTAATTTTTTATATAGAAAACGCTATATATTATTACAAGCCTTTGTCAATTAGTTATGGCTGGTTTCCTTGGAAATGGACCTGCTCTAATGGGCTATATTGATATTTTTGTAATACATTTATACAGGGTGATCAAAAATGGACAATAAAAGTAGATTCAAAAACCTATAAAGTAATTTTTTAAATGGAAACCCCTATTTTTTAATTCTATCTTATTTAGCATTAAAAATAAGGGTGACTTTGTTTAAGAGTGTATATTCAAAAATTGTAGTTTTGAAATAATGACAATTTAACATTTTTTATTGTAAAAGGCTATACGGCTTTCAAGTTTTGTTGTTAGTTGGCCGTGACGACGAGGTGGCATATAAAAATAATAGAGATCATCAGAGACGTCATTATTTATTGTCAGTTGATAATTTGTGTGATGCATTAGTGTATTTTATAGCAAATTGATTTAAAACTTGAATTAAAATTGTAAATAATGAATTTTCGCAAGCCGAGATGGTTGATATGATTTTTGTTTTGGGAGCTAGTGGTAAGAATACGCTCTTAGCAAGAAGACTGTATCAACAACGGTTTCAGACAGACGGCAACCTGAAAGAAGGGCATTTGAAAAGCTTTTGGAGCGTTTTGAAAGAACTGGCAATCTGTTATATGAAAAATATTAGGAAAAACGTGCACAGACTGAGGAAAATCAATTAAATCTACTATTAACAGTTACCGAAAATCCATATATTGAACAACGACCCATTTCTCAGCAGGTTGGTGTTGAACGACGTACGGTACAGCGGATATTGAAGTCTCAAAAATGCACCCTATCACATTCAACTACTTCAAGAGTTGGTTCCTGAAGATTATCAAAGACGACTGGAATTTTGTCAATGGGCTAAAAACAATAAACCAACAATAAATTTTGTTCATTTGATTTTATTTACAGATGAGGCCACATTTCACAGAAACAGAAATGTAAACAGATACAATTTTCATTACTATTCTACCGAAAATCCACATTTTGTAAGATATACTTCTCAAACTAGATGGTCTTTAAATGTTTGGGGAGGTGTTGTCGGTAATCATGTAATTGGACCATATTTTTTTTATCAACGAGTAACAGGGGAAGTATACTTAGACTTTCTGCAAAACCATCTACCTAATTTGTTGCGTCAAGTGCCACAGGATACGCAACAAGAAATGTGGTTTCTTCATGATGGGGCCCCAGTACATCATACAGGTCCGATAATAACTTTTTAAATGCTACATATCCAGAATGTTGGATTGAGGAGGGCCTGTTGCTTGACCTGCTAGATCCCCAGATCTTACTAAAATGGACTTTAGCATATGGGGCTACGTCAAAAAGCAGGTTAATAAAATACGCCTACAAGAAAGGAAGACATGAAGATTAGGATTAGAAACTGTTTTCAAAACATTAGTGTTGAAATGTGTAGAAATTTAAGCAGCGAATTTGAGAGACGTATTGCATTGTGTATTCAAAAAAGAGGCGGACATTTCGAACAACTTATTAGGTAGTACATATTTGACGTGTTTCTAGTACTTTTATCTGTATAATTAGTTACAGGTTTAGTTACATTAGAGGTGTTAAGTTTATGATTAGGATTAGGACATAATTTGTTGAATCAAAAAATATTGTCTTTACTTTCAGTTCGTTTAATAAAATAATTATTTATATGGGGTTCAATAAATTGTAATATTTCGATCTGAAGTGCTCGATTTTTTGATTCGCCGCGCCCGCCGTCACGGCCAACTAACAACAAAACTTGAAAGCCGTATAGCCTTTTTACAATAAAAATTTAAATTGTCATTATTTCAAAACTTCAATTTTTGGAATATACACTCTTATACAAAGTCACCCTAATTTTTAATGCCAAATAAGATAGAATTAAAAAATAGGGGTTTCCATTAAAAAAATGACTTTATAGGTTTTTTAATCTACTTTTTATTGTCCATTTTGATCATCCTGTATGAATGTATTACAAAAATATCAATACAGCCCATTAGAGTAGGTCCCCATTTCCAAAAAACCAACCATAACTAATTGATAAAGGCTTCGTTTAGAAAAGATTTCCACCTATGTTTTGGCCTGCAAACGTCATTTTTGACAAAAATTTGAAATTTGTCAAAAACGGTTAGACTTAGGTATAGGACATTATACATAAAATGTGTCTAAAATTGTATGTAGAATCTAAATATGTAATAATATACAGGGTTTTCTATTTAAAAAAATGTAAAATTACTTCTAAGCTTTTTATGATCTACACTGTATAATTAAAAATATTTTGGAATATGCACCAGAACATATCTTACAACTTTTGTATTTAATTTTTTTGTATCTCTTTAAATAAAGGAGATATGGGACTTTGTCACACTAATCCGCCACTCTGTATATATATATATATATATATATATATATATATATATATATATATATATATATATATATATATATATATATATATACAGGGTGAATCTTATCTAATCGCAAAATTAAAGGAGCACTAGAACTCATCAGTATAAGCAAAAGTTCATATGTACATGGGTCCGGAAATGCTTTCCGAGATACAGGGTCAAAGTTGAAAAAGAAATCGCGATTTCTTCAATATTTTGACTGTTTCGAAATACTTTCATGAAATTTCGTATACGGGTTTTTGGGACAGTTGTTTGAACAGTTGTTATCAAAAGAACATGTTTACTTTTAATATTAATTTCTTTTCTTCATTTTTAATATTGGATATTTTAGTGCTCCTTACAAGTTTTAAATAAATAAACATTGTGAGTTTTAAATGTGTTTTCCTGAGAAACGGTTGCTCTTAGCGACATCACTAAAATATATCTTTTTAGCAGAAAGATAGGAGAATCGATTTTTCTAGTCCAAAATGGTATACAGTGTAGCACAGAAAAATTACAACGATTGAAAGGTCGAAATGGTTGCTCGCGCCCTCTAGAGACCACAACTAAATGGACCACAAATTTGAATATTTCATTTCAAAACCATCGTATACGAAATTTCATGAAATTATTTCGAAACAGTCGAAAGATATTGAAGAAAACGCGATTTCTTTTTTCAACTTTGACACCCTGTATCTCGGAATCAAGCATTTACACATGTACATATGAACTTTTTGCTTATAATGATGAGTTCTAGTACTCTTTTAATTTTGGATTAGATAAGATTCACCCTGTATATATATATATATATATATATATATATATATATATATATATATATATATATATATATATATATATATATATATATATATATATATATATATACATATAGCGTCCCCAGGTACCCTATCTTGAAAATTGTAATTTGAACTAATTTGCAATAATGCAAATTCAAGAACAAAACAATCGCTAAGTGATTAACCTTGACTTTACTGACAATAATGTTACTATTACTCAAATTAATTTCTTGCCTTACATTGACTTTCCTGACAATATCTGCTATTTGATTACTCGCAAACCTCAAACCCAATCAAAAGAATTGGCCGTCTAGTGGTAGGTACGTTGTGCTATTTGAATTAGATAGGCTGTATGAGGTTAAGTGTTGCTTCATGTGAGACAGATAAAAAAAATGAAACTACTCAAATTAACGAACTTTGTACAATGATGGTTAAACCCGTTAATGTACTATTGTGGGAAAGAACCACCAATAAAACCCACTTTATTTATAAATAAGTAATTGCACAAGTACATTAATAAATCAAATAACACAAAAAAACAATGAAAGGGTTAAATACATAACAAAACACCATTAAATCAGGTTCAAGTGCGTACAGAATTATAACATTAATAGAAAAAAAAAGAAAAAGCAGTTTAGTTACACATAAACACAATAAAAAAAACACACACATCCACAATTGTGTTATAAATAATTAGAATAAAAATCGTAATACCAAACATGTGGCCCTTTAAAACCATGTCGGTCTTTAAATAAATAAGCACATAAAACAATAAGGCAAACTACGGTACATATAAAATACAACAACAGTAAAATTGCACAGGTGATAATAAGGTAAATGCAAGGACAAAAGAAAATAGACAAGTAATTTACACGTACACAATTCGTTAGTGACTGCCAAATACAAAATACATATGTAAAATTACAATAAATTACATGTAAAGAGAAATCCGTTAGCAGACAAACAATTCTACTTAAACAAACTGACAAAAAACTCTTTAAAACAAAGCCTTCAAGGGTAAGTTGTAAATAGATCATAATATCGTGACGTATATACAAGGTTGAGTGCGTTATAAAAATACGGCGCCCCTTTCTCAGGTTACACATTCATCTATACAACAATAAAGACAATAAAAATAAAATTCGAGGTGTTTAATAGTCATCTGCACCCGGAAGTATGTAGACACTTGGCAATTGCCTATTACAATTAATAACCGAGCGGTATCCTGTACCCGTTCACCAGGTCCACCTCTACACAAATATAAATATAAACAACAAACAACAATGCTAATTCACCCAAGTAATGAGAAAGGGAGCCCTGTATTGTCTTTTATTTTAGCAGAATTGCGCTTATTGAGCCCGCGTGCGAATGAGATACCTTTGCAAGGCAATGTTTGATTTTTAATACGTTACATAGGCCTGTAAAATGATTTGCTGCGAGCTTTCATTTATATAAAAATATCTACATACACTTGAATATATTCCCTTCAGTTAAACACTTTACCACCAACACGACTAGTTAAGATACGCGGTTTAAAGCTCGGCGCCGCGACGATTAATTACAGATTAATTTTTGGAAAAATTTACATTAAAACATATACAAAAATAAAAAAACGAATTAGCGTTTTAGCTTTGCTAAAAGGTATGCGACAAAATATTTATAGACCGAACGGTTTACAACGGGGGTTTCTAATTAAAACAATAAAATCAATCCAGCTCGATCAAAATTTCAACAGCAACAGCCTTTCCTTCTGGTTTCCAACTAACCGTAAAAGTAATAAAAACAAGAAACATTAATTTACGTTGGAACAGTTTCATATTAATTATTGCACGACATAAAATAAAATATAAAATAAAATATTCCGAAAACATTAGCAAATTACGACGTATTATCAAGATGTATAAAATCCACTAATGATCTTTTCTATCGTGGTAACAATTGCGATTCGACAAACGTTTATTACAATAATAAAATTTTCGATCCCTACCTATATATATATATATATATATATATATATATATATATATATATATATATATAATATAAATATTTATATAACAGTACTAGGGATTTATATAAATAAAGTGTTTCGAGATGCACTTTGAAATATTAATGTAGATACTGTCCAATGCTTTGTATTTAAAACAAAAGGTCAAAATACATTTGCAAGTAGTTTCTAATTTTTAATGCCTTTACAAAATTTTGATTAAGTATGCCATTTTAAACTGTAACTGCAATTAAAATAAAATTTAAAAACAATTTTAACAAAAAAAAAGGTAATTGTCTTGTCGGGGGTTAGAACTCTCCTTCCTTACATTACCGGTCCGATCACTTAACCATGTGACCATTATCTCCATTTGTATTTTACCTACATTTTTAAATTGTTACAGATTTTTAATTTTTAGTTTGATGATAATCAAGCCGAAACTACGTATACATGCGTTTTTCACGATTTTCATTCACAATTTCTAGTGCCTCAATTTACTTGAAATTTCATATCTAATAGTTTTTCAGTGCGTTTCATGCCAGTAACAAATTTCAAATTGATAGCTCCACTTTTACGACTAATTCATTAAAAAATGTGAAAACGGTGTAGGCTAACAGGTACTTCCGGTGGTCCTAAATCATTTGAAAGTTCATACGGATCTACGATTTTGCCATAATAGCCGTATACCAAATTTCACCACTCCAGCTTTATGAGAGTTATTTCAAATAATGGACCAGTACAATGACCTTACCACCCATGACTTTTATCTGTGAGGAATCACTATAAACGAAGTATTCAATTTCGAACCACCTGTGACTCGGAAAATTTTGTTGGATTAAATAGGAACACATTATGTACAGTTTGTAACTATGTTAGAATAAGGTGCCAAAGGTCTGTTTAAGTGAATTTGAACTTTTAATTTCGTATTGAGTATAATTTATTTTTGTTATATCTCTCCTTGTACGTCATTGACAATCTCTTCACGAGGGTATATAACTAATAAAAACTAAAAATGGTCGCTAGTAGAAAACAAAAGATACCGCTGATAACTTGAGAACAAATGAAAATCAGGGTTTGTGTTAACAGCAAATAAGTTGTCGTAAAGACGTGTCTGCGCACGTGAATGTTCAAAAGCGGTTACATAAGGCCTTTTCGACTTATTGAAGAAAATTTAAATTGAAAATTTTAGTTTTACAAAATATCTCAAAATGGAAGAAACCAGGATTGGACACTTCTCATTTGAGCGTTGGTCTATCTTTGTAATAACCGATATTCCGATGGTATCGGAATGTGGAGACAGTATATACTAAAATGAAATTTGTAATCCTTAATAAAACGGAATAGAAATATACGTGTGTGCCATTTAAAGAAATTTAAATAATTTTGTCATTCGAAAATTCGCACATTTGGAAAGATATAATCATCATCCTGTCTAACAAAATACTAAAATTGAGCAGGCACCAAGATAATATAGGATTAATTCCTTTTGCTACCAAATCTAAGAATTTTACTATTCAAATGACACTGCCCATTTATCAAACTCGCAAATGCTTATTTTAATCGTTAAGTCCAAACAGTTCAAAACTATAAAATTTCTGAACGACAAAAACCGTTTCACTAAACAAGAATTCAAAATCAAATTAAATGCAGGGTGTTCCATTTGAAAACGTATATGACCCTGTATAATTCCAAATATTTTTAAAATACGTAAGATATGATTTTAATACAAATAATATCAGTTAAGTAAAAATCTACTTTACTCTGTCGTTAGAACACGGTGTACAATTATTGACCGATAATACTACAAAACGGATTTTAAATCAAATTTTAAGTTTTAAATCCTTTATTTCAAAATGTATGTTATATTTATAGTTATTCAACCTTTGAGTAAAACGGCATGTATAGTTAGACATTAGTGGTTCAATTAATGTGGACAATAACAAGATTCTACATAATACTTGTCTTTATTATATTCTTCAGGACATCGTTTACAAATGTGTTTTTTAGAAAGTTTGTTTCTGTAATAAAACATTTCTTATATAATGTAGACATAGACTCGATTTATTTAATGTTTTATAAACGTTTTATTCCCTGCAGTGAAAAATAGAATACATATCAATAATAGTAGATTATATTACAAGTGAAATAAGCCATTATAAGCAAGTGAGATTTTGACGCACGAGCGCTTGCTCAATGCGACAAATTCTCCGTTCTTATAATGGCATTTCAATCACGTGTGATATACGACGTTTTTCCAACAGTCGCATTTTTTAACGAAACACTTGAAGAGATTATTTAAAAAATATTAAAAAGAGTCAAGAGCCAGGTCTTGGTGCTTGCTTGCTTGCTGCTCGCTACCTCTTCTACTTCTGGTTCTGAAGTTACAGTAACAGATATCAATAAATTGATGTCTCAAAAGGAAAATGGGCCCTCTTGTGTTAATTTAGATAATGGAATACTATTTCATAAGGTAACTTTTCATTTTGCAATTAATATTAATAAATAGTTACCTATTTCTTTAACCTTGTTTTCTTTATTTAAGTAACCTATTAAAACTGCAACTGTTGGATAAAATTTAGTATATTATACGTGAGTGAAATAAGCCATTATAAGCACGTGGAATTTGTCTTATTCACGCAAGCGCTCGGCGTAAAACCTCGCTTATAATGGCCTACTTCACTCGCCATATAAAATTTAGTCAACTAGTGAATAAAATTTGATTTTAGACACTGAAAACTAACGTATAAAACACGTGAAATGCTGCAAGTGTTGGACAAAGTACTTTATACCCTGTTGAGTGATTGTTGCCGTCGATAACGCTCGGGAGACAATCTAGCCTTAAGGAATTAAAAGTTGTACTTTAGCCTCTTGGTATATAGCATACTATTTTCTCATAATATGTGTATTTCTTCGCAATATATAAAAAATACCACAAATTATGACCTAATATACACTTGAAATTTACTGATTCTAGCAATATAAGCCACAAAACCACAACATCTGGTGTGGAACACGACACGACCTTTCAACCTACAAATGGAAATTAAAAGAAATGAAATAATTTTTTTGGATAATTATTTAATCTCTTTTATAAGAAGTTCATTACGAAAATAGTCAACATTGTACACAACGCAAAAATCAATAATCTATGTCAAACAGACGTTTAAAACAATTAGATGTTAATTTAAATTAAAAGAAATGAAATAATCTTAATTTCAAATTTTTAATATAACTATGCAACCTTTTTTATACGTTTATAATGAAAACAGGCAACATTTTAAAAACAAAACAATAATCTATGTCAGAATGACGTTCAAACTTCGGTCAGATAAAGATTAATAGACATATAATCTATTTTATTTTTATTTGCCCCTAGATTTGGGAGTTATTTTACAAAGTTGGTATAATATTTTCACTAACGTCGAATTTGATTAATTTCTTTTCACATGATTGATATATGTTGCCTTTTTTTAAGCATTAAAATGAGGTTTCTTTTAATATCCGTTTCCATAGCATATACAGTGATCTGTGGTTACTATTCATTTCAATTAAATGTGGCAACTGTTAAATTAATTTTGACAATCAGATTTGAGGTTATTGAGAACCGTCTAATACCAACATACTTTTGGTGTAATAATAAACACTCCAAATCTAGGGGCAAAAAAATTATAAATACATGTTAACGTAAAAAAAAATTCCAAAGCCGCCCGCATCTATAGAAATATCGATAATACAGCTTCAGCATTTTCAATCGTATTGATTTACTTTTTATATTTATTTCCTTACATTAAAAACTTTATAAAGAAAATTTATGTAAAATTAAATTTTCTTTAAAAATACGTCTATACTTTTCTTATAATCGTTATTCAGATAATGAAAAATTTGAACTAACACTTAAATTCTACCTTAGGAATTTTTTGCCGCTAAATGTCTATATTTAGGTATTTTTATATCTTTGAAATATGCAGCTGTTCTAGAAATATTTGATAAAACCAAAAACTTCCCTAATAAACCCCATCTCTCCGCCGCTGGATTTCTCCCAAAATTTAATCAGCTCTAAGCCAAATGAAAACAAGCTTATATACAAATTTTAAGTACCTAGGTATTTTAGTTTTAGAGTTATCGTGGATACTAACATACATCCACACATTCATACACACACACCCAGACATCCAGACATGATGGCCGATGTTGGAGAAACTTGGCCAAAAGTTGTAAAATGAGCTAATAAGTCGATTTAGCGATAGTGAAAATAAGTCATAGCCTTCTATACCTACATATGTATATGTAGGTTGGAAGGTAATTCTATACCTACATATGTACGGGGTGGACAACTAAGAATGCGAGGTACTGTATCTGGGAAACTATACATCGTAGAGGCTTGCGGAAAAAAAGTTATTACTAGAACGGCCAATATAAAAACCTGGAAAATATTTTCATGTTTCTGAAATGGCTGCTACGGAGCGTAACTGCAATCTTGAATCTAAAAAAGTGATGTTTCTGTGAATTATGCTATATTAACCTAATAAAAAAGTAACTGATCTTTGAAGTCTAGGATAATCTGAACTTTTTTTGTTTTTATACTTTTTGACGTATCTATAAATATAAAGTGGTGGGGGTATTCAAAGGTTTCCTTAAATCACCCCAGTATCTTCGAAACAGCTAATCCGATTTTAACAAACTTGGCCGCGTTGAAAAGAGCTTTTTTGGGCTACAAATGTTAAAATAATTGAAGTTTTGTTAGTTTCAATGTCGTCGCTAGAGGATTTGTTCGACATTCCGACAGAAACGGTTAATTTTGCAAAAAATTAAATGCATTGGTATGACCTTTTTCATGAACAAATAGCTAAATGATGCCTAAACAAGCTCGCGAATACCGCATCTCGGTATCTTGTTCCTAACCTACAATTCACCGTGTCTGTCGGAATGTCGCACAAAGCCTTCTAGCGAGACATGTGAAACTAACAAAACTTCAAATAATATAACATTTGTAGCCCAACAAATTTCAACGCGCAAGTTTGTTAAAATCGGCTTAGGTTTCACAGGGATTATTTAAGAAACCTTTGAATACCCCCACTTTGACATACAAAATGCCAAACAAAAAGTTCAGATTATCCTCGACTTTAAAGATCAGTTATTTTTTATTAGGTAATATAGCAGAATTACAGAAACATCACTTTTTAGATTCAAATTGCAGTTACGTATCGCCATTTCAAAAACTTGAAAATATTTTCCAGGTTTTGTATTGGCCGTTAGTAATAACTTTTAGAAGCCTCTACGATGGAAGTTTCAGATACAGTAACCTCATTCTTAGTTACATGGTGTTCGATAAAAATTTTTTTAACTTTATTTAGTGGCCCTTCTTTTTGGACGCACTCTGTATAGGTGAACATATCTTAAAAATGGGTCCCTTACTAATCCTATAATATGGCATATACAGTACCCAACCTACGAAGCCTAGAAAGGCGTAAAAGGTTTGAAACGTTAAATTTAGTTTATGAATATGTATGCAAATGTATGGCTTATGATTCAAATGATTCTGATAGGTAATGATTTTTTATCGAAATTAGTGTAGGAAAGTAGGAATAATTTCGCGATTTTATATGAGACCATTTCAGAAATGCTAAATCTGAAATACTGTTACATCCTTCTCACAATTCATCGGCCAAATTTGTCAAATACGTATGTTATTTAAGCCCACATTTCTCTAAAAAAAACATACCTGTCTTAAACTCAAAGTAGAAATTTGTAGATTTTTCACGAGCTATAGTAAATCATTCTCTAATTCACCTAATAAAGAAAAACGTGTGCGTGTCGCAAATAGTTTATATTAATCGCTGTTCTTCTCACTAAGAAATTGTCATAAAAATCAAAATATTATTTGTGACATGCTTAATTTGAACAGTTCGTGTGTAACTACCATGACGTGGAAACAACAAAATTTTATAATCTGATTTTACGATTATTTAAATGATAGCTTCTGCATTGCAGATATTTCAAGAGTTGATTTCCTACAAAAGTAATTTGATAAATGTTTCGTGTTTACGTCCGGTTGATTTGTATCACTTTATTTGGGAAAATTTGTAATTACATTAGATGTAATAGTCAATAATAGTAAGATTGCGTGCAAGACGCCGAGAAAATATATAATTTAAAGAAACCCCTCCAATACGCCAATAAAGAAGTTAAAATGTCTATTGCTTTATAGAGAAAAGTGAAAAAAAAATTGATTACATCAAAATTCAATTCAGTAGTATGTTGTGTAATTAGCAGAAAAGGAATTTGATATTTAATTTCATTAATCTAACAACAAAACTATATTAGATTTGGTCACATTACACTTTGCTTTGTGAACAGATTCTTGCTTTTATTTATTCCAATTGCTTTAGTTTGTTAGTTTATTGTAGCCGTGGAGTTAGAAATTCAATTGAGTTAATCCCAGAGAGCGTTCAATATAATTACTTCGTTTATCTCAATGATAAGATGAATAAGAAAAGAAAAGTCTTGAGTAAAACCACACACTCATTTATTTGACTCATGTTTTATTAAAATGATCGAGAACACCTTATCATTTAATGAAATTTGTAAGTGATATTAATACAATTCTTCTAATACTAAATATTTTTATAGAAATCTGCAGAACAAATGTTTTCTTCGGGTAAAGTCTTTTATCAAGGTAATTTGTTAGGTGTGAAATTGCATTCGATTTAATCGGATTTAATTCAATCAAGAAAGTCAGTGCTTTTGTAGTAATTATTAACGAGTTTTAAGCGTGCAAAGGCTTTAGATTTCTAAGATTCTTACTTAATCCCAAGATTTTCTTCTAGATAAAAAGGATTTTTAAAGTAAACGTCGAGAACACACTTAACTTTAAATAGTTCTTGCCCAGTCTTTTTTTACATATAATATTCAGACGTTTTACAATATTCTTTGGCATGTCTTTTCTAATCCATTAAAAAGCGGTCATTGTAACCAATTATACAGGTTGCCGATAACAACCAATACATCTTTAGATATGAAAGTTATTTAATATTACGTATCGACAACCTTTTGGTATTTGTTGTCCATCCGTCGGTTTATATGTTGTACACTGGTGTCTCAGGTCATAAATTATAGGGTAACATTTGGCCCCAGTAAAATGTAAAAAATTTAAAAAAACGAGGAATTATGCTTTTATGGGTATTCATTTAGGGCCAGAACAAAGATGCCCAAATTCATTGAAAAAATTGCCAAGCGTACTATCTCGGTGGACAAAAACCATTTTTTTTCAGAGCGGGTCATTTGGGAGCAGCAATGTCTAAAATTTTTGTTTAGACACCAATTTCTTTACAAAAACAGTCAAAAGCACTGCTTAGATCGATAAGTACATAATATATTTTATTGTTTTGCGGTTCAGTAGAACAAGTCATATTCAAAATCGTTATTTATAAATAATATTCCTTGTAAAATGAAACGACACTGTTTTTAAGGCATAACAAAAGTTTAACTAGTCTATCTAGCTTTTAGTATCAAATACAATGTTACAGCTCTGCTTTATTCATTTTAACAATTGAAAATAAGCAACACTGGAAAAGTTCCAAAGTTTTTTAAATAACTTACCTTGCGGTATAATTACTGCTTTCGCTACTGTGGGAGACCAACTCAAGTGGTCTTGACTTGTTCACAATGAACAAGCTTACATCTCCTTTGGTCTTTAGCTAAAGCCATCAGTAAAAACTTTAGTACATATTCACTTCCCCCCATGACATCCTTTAACGAATCTGTGGTTGCTGATTCTGTAGACAAAACCAATCTCTTTGTAGATTTCTTTGCACCAAACTCGTGTCTTAATTATTCTGGAAAAGATGTGGCCCTACTCACCTGTTCCTCATACACTATTAAACCAATCCGTTTTCGATACAAGCTCCTAGAATCGATCATCGGTAGGCTTGATCTCAATAATGCAACTGGCCCAGAGTATTCCAGGTATAATCTTAAAGAAATACTCCTCCGAACTAGTGTAGCAGTTCTATCTTAGCTCTATTCGATCTCTATGTCACGTCATTTTGGCGGCGATAACAGGAAAAATTTGTGAAGTTACGTCAGGTAACTAAAAAGTAACGTAGACGTAACATCATTTTACTACCGTAAAAATGACGTCTTTTGCACACTTTTTAATAAGGTATTAATAACGGCACTCTTTCATCTACGATGGTAATAATGATACATATTGATATTGTATTGTCATAAAGGATTGTTATAATAATGACATAATTTCACATTTAATTACATTTCACACTGAGCTAAATACAATTTAACACAATTTTGAAAGGGATTGTTATTCAAGTTTCATATACGCTTGCATTAAACCCCGAAAGTAGTATGCATACGACTGCGCCGCCTTCTACAATTTGCCCTTGTTTGTTGTATTTGCTTCAATGCGTTATTTTTTAAATCACGTAAACCGCGTTTTATTTATTCATTATAACTCTACGTTTTAGTGTTTGCTATAGAAAACAGCTTTATCTAGCGCGGTTGGTAAGTATAACCATTATTTGGCGGAATTTAAATGACTTACTATTAAGTATTAACAAAATGAATGCTTATACATCAAAACAGAGCAATACCTCACGTATATACAGGGTGTCCACAAACTCTTTTCACAAAAGAAAACTGCACATTCTAGAGCTGATTTTATGTCGATTTAACCTAAATTACCTTAATACAAAAATACTTCCTAAGAGAGCTGGAGCTCTTGGAAGATAGCGCCCTAACATCGGTTTAATTCAAATATCTTCAAAATGGTTTCCCTTTAAATGATAGCGTTCTGGACATTTATTTAGTGGAATATGTCCAATCGTATGGCGTGAATATGATTTTTTAATTTCGATTTTTATTTTATTTTCAATTTAGAATTTTTTTACGTAAAAGTGAAATATACAGGGTGTGTCAAGCAAAAGATATAACGTGATCGACATTTTTTGTAAACATCAACCCCCATTTTTTATTGAAGAATTAAAAAGGGTACATCTTTTTACGTCCGACAAGGTAAATATAGACGATGGTTACATAAGGAAATATTGAATAAAATTATTGTAAGCATTAAAAATGAGAAAATTTCATTGTGAATGTAAGAAAACGTTAAATTGTACATTTAGTTAAAAATATTTTAATTATTTGCACGTTAGCACGTTGTGTCTAGTTTTTTGATATGCGACAGCATTGTTATCGTGAGTGTATCTAGTAACTACTTTAGCGTTATTTTGTGAAATATGAGGAAATTAAGTGAACGTGTAAAAATTGAAATCCTGTGCACGCTTGGTTTCGGAGATAGGTCGCGCACTCAATCAGAAATGGTTGCGTTGTTTAATGCAACTCACCCTGATCGACCTTCCATTAGCCAAATCATGGTAAGCAGAGTTGAGGCGAAATATCGGGAATTTGAACATGTTCGGGATATGAGAAAATCTGGTCGAAAGTCGATAGTGAGGAAGATCAGTTGAACATTGTGTTAGCAATGCAAGGTAATTCCAATACTGTGCATAAAGTGTTGAAAAAAGAGAAGTTCCATCCCTACAAGATATGATTACTTCACGAGCGGTTGGAAGATGTTGTTGATTGGCGAAATGAATTTTATGAACAAATGAAACAATTATGTTATGGTAACGCCAATTTTGTAAAAATAATATTTTTTCCGACGAAGCAACATTTTCTTTAAACGGCCATGCAAATCAACAAAATTGTCGTTATTGGGCAACCGAAAATCCTTATTATTTCACGGAATATCACACCCAAAATCCTCCAAAATTTAATGTTTGGTACGAGATATTTAGACTTTCTTCAAAATGACCCTCATCCCTGTTCTAATAACGTTGTATCCGGATATAGAACAGCCCGATATGCACCACCGTAACCTTTTTTTCCAACAAGATGGCGCGCCGCCACATTACGCTTTACCTGTTCGCGCTTATTTGGATGAAATTTTACCAAATTGTTGGATTGACAGAAAAGGGACAATTGAATGGCCAGCCAGATCGCCAGATTTAAATCTTCTAGATAACTTCTTGTAGGAATGATTAAAGAGTAAAGTATACGTGACGCGATCGGCTAATTTAGAAGCTTTAAAAGCACTAATTCGCCAAGAAATTAGAAAAATTACCGCAGATGTCATCCACAACATTCAAAAATTATTTGTTAATCGCCTTGGCTATTGTCAGATTGTTAACGGTGCTCAATTCGAACATTTAAGTTAAATTAGTGGAATCATTTTACAACTAATTTAGGCCTAACCAAAAAAAATGGTCTGTTTCAAAATATATTTTGTTAAAAAAATCATATGAATATTTATTATTATAAATAATACATGGTAACCATTTAGGTACGATATTTTCTTCAAAATGACCATATCTTCTAAACTACCCTGTATAACATAAACCAACCTGATATTGAAAAAATGGCCGAAGTGAACTGAATCCAAATTTGAAATAACATGCAAGGTGTCCCATTTAAAAAAACCTATGTCTGCTTAACCCTGTGTAAATGAAACGCCCTGCATAATCTAAAATAATTTTAAAATATGCGCCTCAGTTCTTTCTACTACAGTTCAACATTTTGTTCTACTATTCCATCAAATAAGGGAAGTATCACCCGCGGACGCAAGTTTGGGACACCTTGTATTAACATCATCCATATGTACTTTGTCGTACGTAAGAAGACGTACCCTTTCTAATTATGCATTAAAAAATGGGTGTTGACATTGAAAAAAAAATGTCAATGACGTCATATGTTTTTCTTGACACGCCCTGTAACTTTTACGTAAAAAAAATTCTAAATTGACTTATGGCTTCTCTGTTGTCGGAAAATATTCCTGTTAACCTTCCAATTCAAATGTTACAGAATTTGAACATCTTGGAAGACTTTCTTCAAAATAAACATTGTCAAGTAACTTTGGTTAGTTAGTACATTGTTTGTGACATATTTTGTAATTTGTGGTCTTATTATTTATTTACAAAGGGGGAGAGGGCAATAGTATACCATCAGAAACTAACAGAATCTTAAAATTTCTGATATCTAATCAAGTAGCAGTTGGTTTCAGCTTGTACGGCAAACGTAATAGCAAAAGAGCGTTCACTGAGCTAATCTTAATCATAATCCGTAAGTTGCCATTAATAATATTGCGAATTTAACCTACAGTATCTTATTTTGTTTATGTTGTAGGCGCTATAAGTAGTAGATCTCCAACTACTACAGATAAGAAGATTGAAGATGCAATGAAAGTGTGGCTAAAACATGCCCCAAAACGAATGCAACTGGAAGAAAGTCGACACAAAAATTAGTAACTATGTAGTCATTAAGTACGTTTTTGTGTTTAAGATCGCTAACGTTTATACTGTGTATCTATAATTTTAGTTTCAAAATGCCACTTAAAATTGTCACTCGAAAAAAAACCGATTGTCTGTAAATGGCAGCAATATCGTAGATTGTTAGAGGCAAAACGTAATGCACTTCCAAAGGACACTGGCTACCTCAATCTAGTCTAGATACATCTCAAACTGCTTATAATTCTTCATCTGCTTTTGACAACGTTATTAATTGCTCCTCTTTTTTTGATAATCGGGGCATGGATACAAACAGTAGCTCTACCTCATGTAGCAGTAACAGTATTGCTGAATTCGAAACTGAATATAAAAATGATTTAAGAGATCAGCTGAAACCATGTAAGAGATGGTATAAAACACAATGCTTTGACGGACCTTCTTCATGTTCTTTTTCCTTACCATTCAGAACAGGAATGGGACAAGTCAGCGCGGCCGATTCATCTCATCTCCGAGCCATCTCGCCAACTCATCGCCGGTTTTGTTTTCGATACGAAACTGTTACCCTCTTTTACTTGCTTGTATAAATACCGATACCGAACATAAATTTACTTAAATTTTAATTTTGAATATACCATGGACATACGTACGTATTGTAACCTTGGAACTTTAATTTTAAGTTGAGTCCATAATGATAGTTAATATTAATTTACAAGATATACTAAATCACATTAACATCCAGTTAAATGTTAAACGATTGATAATGAGCTTTAAATCGATAATGATAGTTAATAGACAATGAAGCATACTTAACCGACATTAACATTCGTTTACATTTTAATTAATTCAATAAATTTATTCTACAGTACTTTGTTTCTGTCGAATATTTACAGTGTTTATACCTTGATGCAAAATACAACAGTTAAAGAGTGAATACTACGACATCATAAATCCATTCTTTACGCGCGGTTGTTGCACCATTTCTCGGTCAGCCTCGGCAATGAGATGGCTCGGTGATGAGGTGGCCGGCGATGAGATGGCCGCGATGAATATCTAGTCACCTCGAAAGTATGAAACAGATCACACCAGTTGAGTTTAATAGAAAACTTAGATCGTTTACGGCCTTTGGAAGGCCACAGAGTTCGGAACGTTTTTGCCGTATTTGGGTCTAGTTGTTTATTCTTCAATTTCAATTTTAGTATCAGATAGACATATTAATGTATTTGGATTAACATACAATAGATCAATCATTAATACATTTGTTACTCATTATCAGATTTTGTACGGAACTAAGTTTCTTGTGCATGTTCACTTACTGTCTGTGCGATGATGTGGAAACCTACGGGCGTCTAGATAATTGCTCGGCATTTCCATATGAGTCCTTGTTATGTTGTTAAGCATATTAGATCACACAATAACGTAATTCAACAAATCCACGGTCCTTTAACTGAAATCAACAAATTCTCTCAAGCCGAGATCTGTAACCAGAATTCTAAAGCAGTTCACATTTCAGAACACTGTACGTTTCCTGACGTGCAATTGAATTATATTAGGTGGCCTAAGCAATTCTTCATTTTATAACCATTCCTTTGATTCTTCAAAATTAAATATCAAGCTTTTAAAAAACTTATTACAATATAATGGCCAATTAGCAGTGTCATTTGTACTTGCATCGTTTTGCCTTTCGATGATGAGGATAATGTAATGAAGAAATTCAAAAGTCACATTATACCGATAACATTTTGTGTAATGAGAAATCTTTTTACATACATACTGTAACAGATAAAGAAATATTAATGATTATAAAATTATTAAAAAATAAAAAGACCGCTTCTCACGATGACATTTCTAATAGTTTAATAAAGCAAACAATTACGCATTTGTTAGACCCTTTAATGTTTATTATTAATAACTCTTTTAAATATGGGATATTTCCAGAAAGTCTAAAAATGGCCACGGTTATACCTTTGTTTCAGAAAGGCGATCCAGAACAGTTTGAAAACTATAGACTACTGCCATGTTTTTCCAAAATTTGTTACAAATCATGCGTAATACATTAGAGTAAATATAAGATATTCAATAATAACCAACATGGTTATATTAAAGGTAAATGCATTGTAATAATAAGGTAAATAAATGTTTTAAATCGTTAAAATAACTAGAGACACCTAACACTAAATAAAAGATAATGCCGTTGACCCAGTAGGTAGATTAAATCGGGCCTGGTTCATGCGTTTTGATTTGCTTAATTACCAACACATTTCTGCTTAGTTATTTCCACCTAACATCAATATAGTAACTTCAATGGAACATTAATAAAGGTTATCTCGGACGCCAAGTTATTTTTTATTACGCTCGGAATAACTAAACCGAGGATACAATAAAGCATTCACCAAAATGTCAAAATAAAAGATATACAAACTATGTTTATTAAGCATTTAAAAATGGGATTATATAAAATAAATCTTAATTCTAGTGTTAATAGCCTTATACTAATAAGTCATTGGGGTATAAATACCTGTTATAAAATCTTTGTACAACTTTTGGAGAACCTCTGTTATCAGAAGGAATGCGGAAATGTAAACCATAAATGATGTAATCTTCGTACAAATGTTGCGCAATATGTCGTATTTTCAATGTTGTATGTTGTAAACCATACCAAAGTTGAATTTACTTCTTACAAATTTATATTCATTGAAATTTGAATAATCCAGTATTTATTGCATTCTCTTGAAGGTTCAAAGAAAGAGGTGTGACCTAAATTTAGATCCAAAAATGGTAAACGTATAAGGGCAAATATAAGTATAACTATAAGTGTAAATAAAAGTGTAACTATAAGGGTAATTAAAAGTGCCTGCAAAAAGAAAATGTTTCACATTTTAATATAATACGAGTTAAGGTGTCTTACAATTAAATCAATGGCACTTTACACAAAATTTAGGTGGAAACCAAAAATGGCTTCTTGCTTAAAACAGCGTACATCAAGCAAAGCTAAAAAGGGCGCTCACGGTACCAGGTGATGTAGCGATGCGCGAAAAATATGTACAAAAAATAATTCCACGATATGGAAGTATAAACCCTTAAGAAAATATACAACTTAAGTTACACCAATGCAAATTAAGTTGCCTACCACATACTTATAAATCATTAATAATCAAAAACCTTTTTTACAACTAAATGAACGAAGAACGTAAAAGATCCGTTACACCACAGAGACGGCTGTTTTGATTTTGTTAATGAAATTTCTATTACGTTGGACAGAAAAGAATTGCCATTGGGAGTCTTTCTGGACTTATCTTGTAAAGAACCAGAGTCTTGTACTTATATGTTTTAGAATAAATTATGTGCGGACCATCCTGTATGTACGATTTCATAAGTTTACGCGATATTGCACAACGAATAATTTATTCATCACCGCTGACGTGTAGTTCTAAGAAACCGTAAGTTTCTGCACGTCAGAACGATTTTAACCAACCACGTAACGGTATTCCCCGCACGGTAGCCGCGAGGCCGCCCACGGATGCACCTTTATAAACTCGCGACGCGCATCATAAGGGATGAATCTCCGTAGATTCAAGTTAAGCCGATATCCTGCACCGCCACCGTACCGTTGACCGTTCCAGAAACCAGTAGCCGCAGCCGCTCCGTTTGCTTAGAGTAAGCACCGACTTGTTGTTCGTCGACGAAGAGTCCGTCGCGATCGGGCAACCTAAAGTTCAATTCTGTACTGCTATTTGAATAGACACGTAAGTTGTAAAGTTATACATTCTGACAATTTACACTCAAACACTACAGACAGTAAATAATTCCGGGCTGAGCTCCAGGAGTTATACTACACAAAGTATACCTAGAGTAGTACGCAGGGGTAACCCCCGCCGTAATACCAACTACACTAACACCTAGAGTAGCACGCAGGGTAGATCCCATCGTCACTCTCCACCACAAAGTATACCTAGAGAAACGCAGGGTAACCCCGCCGGATCTCGCAAAACACTTGAGGGTGAAGGGTTGTTACAGGGCTGTAAAGACCTACGACCTTTCTCTCAGTATATACAGTAAAGACAGGCCGTCGCCTTCGTCTTCTGGACATTACTGAAATCCCGCTCGAAACTCACACTTACTACATACAGATAACACGTAATAACCATACACGGTGTCTTTGAATTGCAGAGGAATACCTCCATAACCTATAGTATAAATTAGTAGTCAATATAACCATCGTAAATACCTGGTGCGAGAACGTTTGTAAATAAATTAAAGAGTACGTAGATTATTAGATCTTTACGTAAACCGATTAAAGTAATATTAAGTATTTCGTTCCCTTGTTTAATTATAAATAATTAAACTTAGTATAGAGATCGGTAATTAATTTAGTTAGATAAACAATCTAATTGTCTGCATTAAACCGGTTATAATTAGAGAAAGACAGTCCTTAGATCTCGCGTTTGTATACGTGCATTTCGCGTGTATTAATTCCCGGAGTAGACATCCTTGCTTCAGCGCTTCAGAGTTACTGACACAAACACGATATCGATTTTCTCAAACGATTCAAGTTCATTGCGCTGGCGCTTCGATCAACCACTGCAGCGAGCATAACACTCGCGCTACTGTACATACAGGACCGTAACTTAAATTTGTATCTCTTAGGTAAGGAATAGATGTAAAATACTATCTTTTGTTCACAGAAGCGACTTCGACCCAGTGACCCCAGGACACGGACCAAGAGATTCTCCGATACACCTTTTGTTAATTACCTTTGTTTGATTTTATTTTATTGTAAATATTTGCGAATATACGTGTTAAAAATGCTTTACAATTTTTATTTAAGGTGACAGTGTTAAGCCCATCCTGTACTTATTATCGAACCACACCCCGTTTATAAAATAAACCCGATTGAGCAAAGCCGAGGCAAAATAAAACCGCGTTGGGTTACCAAACCAGAAGGGCGCAATACTTACATAAGTAGCACCGAAACGTAGATCACCTAGTAGAGATAAATTAGATGTAAGGGTGGTTACATATATGACACCTAAACGTGGGGCTCGAAAAACACTGAACACCTTAAATAATTTTCCGTTTACAGATTCCAAAAGGACCGCAGAAGTACCAGTAATCACATATTTTTGTTTTCCAGAGACACTAATCTGTCTGTTACAGGATGAGTATACCGAGGGACTCTGAAGATACCGACACAAGAGTGGGATGGATTTACCATCTCAAGAAGGATGAATTAGCAACCGAAGCTAGGAAATATAAATTAGAGACAGGAGGGAATGTAGATGCACTTCGTGCCAGGATAATAAAATACATACGCACCGGAGAAGGACAAGTAACCACACTAACCCCAGAAAGACTAACATTAACCGCTCCGATACCGCCACCACCAGCTGGGGAACACCTAGACATTACCGGAACCAGACGCGCCGATATTTGCGATAGAATACGCAAATGGGGTGTGAAATACGACGGTATCAGCGATCCGATATCTTTCTTGGAAAGAGTAGAGGAATTACAAACCTGCTACAACATCACCGACCGTGACCTATTACTCGCCCTTCCGGAATTATTAAAGGAAAGCACCCTGTTATGGTACAGAAACCATCAACAATCCTGGACGACTTGGAAAGATTTCTTGGTCAGTTTTAAAATACAATTTTACCACCGCGACATCAATTTCAATTAGAGAGGAAATCCGAAATAGATTGCAAAACCCCGAGAAAAGCTACGGAATACGTAACCGCCGTCCTGACCTAATGCGACGCCATGGAAACATGTCGAGAGAAGGACAACTACAACGTATGTATGACAACCTGAGGGTGGAATATAAATATTACATCCGCCAGAGAGATTTTAAAGACCTGACCGAACTTCTCGAGTTGGCTACCCAATTCGAAATGCTACCTTCGAAGACACACTCGCCGTCTCCCAGTCCAAACCGCCAGAAGGTACACTTTAGTGGTCTAACACCAGCACCTGACACACCAGCACACCGTCCCCGTGAAATCAACACCACTACAACCGTTCCAACACTTATCACCACCCCGTATGACCGCTCCACCGTCTGTTGGAGATGTGGAAAAACCGGACACTTCAAAGAAAGGTGTAGAGAACCGTTTAAAGCTTTTTGCTCGAGATGCAGCAAAGAAGGTGTATTATCACGCGACTGCCCCTGTCCGCGGTCGGAAAACTTCAGACGCCGGTAAAGGGACACCAGGAACTTTTACTACCCGGCTCTTACACCTGGAAACAAAACAACCGCCAGCGAGTGGACCACTTGGCTACAAACCGTAGCCAGTTTACACGAAGGAAACCAGATAAAAGATTAGATCGTTCCTATGATGATAGACTCTTCCTAGAGATTATGGTCTTTAACAAAACCATCAATGCTTTAATTGATACCGGAGCATCCCGAACATATATAGGCGAGAAAGTAAAGAATTTACTAATTAACAACCATATATATCCGAGCACGCTAAAAGCTGCAACTGTACGTCTTGCCGACAGTTCCATGACTGAAACCCGCGGCTTGTACATTTTCCCCGCCAAGATAGGCAGGAAAACTCTCCAGTTACCGGGCTATTACATACCCCAACTGTCCACCGACATTGTGATTGGATTAGACGCGCTGGAACATCTTCAGGCCACTCTACACATACACCAGAAACAACTAGAAATCGCCGGAATACGTATCCCTTGCAAAGTTCCGTACAAGGAGGATTGAGTGGAATACATGGACCAGACGTAGACCAGCTGCCCGAGTTAAATGAATTCCTGGAAACCGAGATGAGGAAGTTCAAAAGGTAACAGGAAAAGCCAAAGATGTTATACATAAGATCACACTCGTGCCCGATGCTAAACCGATCAAACAGCGATACTATCCCCGCAATCCAGCCATGCAAGAACTTATCAATCAAGAGGTTGATAATATGCTCGCAGAGGACATAATAGAACCGTCCCACAGCCCGTGGAGTTCTCCCGTAGTGTTGGTTAAGAAACCAACTGGTTCATATCGATTCTGCGTCGACTTTCGAAAAGTTAACCAGGTCACCATCAAAGATGCATACCCGTTACCATATATTCAAGGCATCTTAGACCAGTTGCGAGAAGCAAGCTATATCAGTACCTTAGACCTGAAACAAGGATACTGGCAAATTCCGCTAGAAGATGGAAGTAAATCCATCACCGCTTTTACAGTACCGGGCCGTGGACTATACCAATTCAAAGTTCTACCGTTTGGACTTCATTCCGCCCTGCTACATTCCAGAGATTCCTAGATTCTATTATTGGTCCAGAACTGATTGGACGCGCTTTTGTATATCTAGATGATATCATAGTCCTGGGAAAAACATTTCAAGAACACCTGCATAACCTACGGAAGTATTCAAGAGACTACGTGATAACGGACTTCAACTACAACCGGACAAATGCTACTTCTGTCAGACCCAACTCAAATATTTGGGACACGTCGTCACCGCAAAAGGAATTTTACCTGATCCAGACAAAATCGACGCAATTATCCAAATACCCGCTCCCCGTACCGTTAAGCAACTCCGTCAATTTTTGGGACTGGCATCGTGGTACCGCAAATATGTTAGCGGCTTTGCGAAACTAAGTCAACCGCTCACCGAACTCTTGAAAAAGAACACCAGATATCAGTGGACCGCACACAAAATCACGCCTTTGAAGCCATTAAACAAGCATTGACCGCCCCGGTATTAGCCTGTCCGGATTTTAATCAACCTTTGTATTACAAACCGACGCCAGTACCACCGGAATTGGAGCCGTGCTAACACAAGGACAAGCACCGAATGAACGAGTGATAGCGTACATCAGCAGGGCATTGAACCCCGCGGAAAGGAATTACTCGACGATTGAACAAGAGTGTTTGGCCGTAGTATGGTCCATACAAAAACTAAAAAGTTACCTAGAGGGTTATAAATTCACTGTGTTAACCGATCATAGAAGTCTCAAGTGGCTTCGCACGCTAGAGAAACCGACATCCCGTCTAGCCCGCTGGATAATGGAACTACAACAGTTCGACTTCCAGGTGGAGTACCGTAAAGGGCACTGAACAATTGGCCGACGCGCTATCTCGCTTATACGAGGATTATAAAGTAAAACCGACCTGTCTCCATTAGAGGTGGAGGAAACCGAAGAAATAACCTGTCCGTGGTATAAATACTTGATACAACAAGTCCGAGAACACCCTGATCAACACCCACGATATAAAATAGAGGAAGGTCAACTATTTAAATCATTCCCTGATCCGACACCCGAAAAAGAGATGGGAAGCCATCCTAGTTGGAAAATTTGTATACCGCTAGAAAAACGCCGAGATATCCTGGAAGAATGTCACGATGTCCCCACCGCAGGACACCTGGAATTGCGAAAACGCTATGCCGCATATACCGCAATTACTACTGGCCCACCATAAAATCCGACGTGATAAAATACGTGAAAACGTGTATAAGTTGTCAGACTTATAAAGGTAGCACGCAAAAGCCGCAAGGAGAAATGTACTTTTCGCGACCTGGACATCCGTGGAATAATGTAAGTACCGACCTTATCGGACCGCTGCCGCGTTCCAAGAAAGGATATAAATTCCTGTTAGTTTTCAAGACCGGTTAACTAAGTGGGTCGAACTTAAACCGCTCCGTAACGCTACCAGTCCGCCGATTATCCAAGCGTTAAGAGAACAAATAATATACCGCTTTGGAACTCCCCGACACCTGATCTCTGATAACGGCCCCAGTATACCAGCAAACTATTCCGCACGTTCTTGAAGGAGCATGGAATCAACCATCGTTCTACTCCACCATACTCCCCGCATGCCAACCCGGTGGAAAGAACCAATAAAGTGATCGGGACGATGATCGCACAATTTACGCGAAACAACCAGCGAGTGGGACGCTCACCTGCCGGAAATAGCCTTCGCTATCAATACCGTACAGCATGGATCAACTGGTTTCTCCCTGCCTTACTTAATCTCGGGAGAGAATTAGAACCACCTAGGGCATGGTCAACCCAGAAACAACCGCCGACAACAGAAGCAACCGCCGTAACCGCAGCTGATCAAGCGCAACACATGAAGTATTTAAAAGATCTACAAGAACTTGCTAGAGATTCATTAGCAAAGACCTTTGAAGTACAACGGTATCATTACAACCTGCGTCACCGAGCCTACCGCCCCCGCAAAGGAGATCTCGTATATCGTAAAACACATTACCTGTCAAGCAAAGCGAAAGAATTTTCCGCGAAATTAGCGAAAAAGTATGCCGGTCCTTACCTTGTGTATAAAATAAAATCGCCCGTAATTGTCGAGCTCCGAGAACCCGGTAGTAGGAAAAGCGCGGGAGAAGCGCATGTAAAAGATTTGAGAATGCGACTGACGTCACCGATCAGACTAGACCAGCAACCAATGGTAACGTTGAAAGTTTAACGGCTATTAAAAACCCGCGTATTCGAAATCATATAAAAGAAAAAGAAAAAACCCGAAGTGCTATCTTCCACAACATGGCACCCTTTAAACCCTACATCCGCCGAAAGCTCCCTTTACGAATCTCGCCCTGGCAGCCACACCAATACCGCATACCCGGGACCGAAGGCCTGGAAGCAGCCTTCGTAACGCGTCGCAGTTCTCCGGACCGGGACCGATCGCCGCCGCCTGCTCCTCATACACCGCCCCCAGGACCGTCCGGTATAGATACGGCCTACTATTGTCGCCACCCGGCTCCACCCGACGGTAGACCCAAGACACCGGACACACCGGAACATTTGCGCCGGACAATTGAGGTCACCGGAGGAATAAGGGACCTGTACATACAGGAAAGACCCGAACCGGCCCGCCTTATGCCACCGCCCCCGGAAAGCCTGAACCGCCGCCAGCGACGCAATCGCCGCCGCGTCAGCGTCATCTTGCCTGATGGCGGGAGAGTGAAGGTCAAGAGGACGGATCTTTCGCAAGAGGAGGAAAGGGTGGTATGTAAAGAACCAGAGTCTTGTACTTATATGTTTTAGAATAAATTATGTAGGGACCATCCTGTATGTACGATTTCATAAGTTTACGCGATATTGCACAACGAATAATTTATTCATCACCGCTGACGTGTAGTTCTAAGAAACCGTAAGTTTCTGCACGTCAGAACGATTTTAACCAACCACGTAACGGTATTCCCCGCACGGTAGCCGCGAGGCCGCCCACGGATGCACCTTTATAAACTCGCGACGCGCATCATAAGGGATGAATCTCCGTAGATTCAAGTTAAGCCGATATCCTGCACCGCCACCGTACCGTTGACCGTTCCAGAAACCAGTAGCCGCAGCCGCTCCGTTTGCTTAGAGTAAGCACCGACTTGTTGTTCGTCGACGAAGAGTCCGTCGCGATCGGGCAACCTAAAGTTCAAATTCTGTACTGCTATTTAATAGACACGTAAGTTGTAAAGTTATACATTCTGACAATTTACACTCAAACACTACAGACAGTAAATAATTCCGGGCTGAGCTCCAGGAGTTATACTACACAAAGTATACCTAGAGTAGTACGCAGGGGTAACCCCCGCCGTAATACCAACTACACTAACACCTAGAGTAGCACGCAGGGTAGATCCCATCGTCACTCTCCACCACAAAGTATACCTAGAGAAACGCAGGGTACCCCGCCGGATCTCGCAAAAACTTGAGGGTGAAGGGTTGTTACAGGGCTGTAAAGACCTACGACCTTTCTCTTAGTATATACAGTAAAGACAGGCCGTCGCCTTCGTCTTCTGGACATTACTGAAATCCCGCTCGAAACTCACACTTACTACATACAGATAACACGTAATAACCATACACGGTGTCTTTGAATTGCAGAGGAATACCTCCATAACCTAGTATAAATTAGTAGTCAATATAACCATCGTAAATACCTGGTGCGAGAACGTTTGTAAATAAATTAAAGAGTACGTAGATTATTAGATCTTTACGTAAACCGATTAAAGTAATATTAAGTATTTGTTCCCTTGTTTAATTATCAATAATTAAACTTAGTATAGAGATCAGTAATTAATTTAGTTAGATAAACAATCTAATTGCCTGCATTAAACCGGTTATAATTAAGAAAGACGTCCAGATCTCGCGTTTGTATACGTGCATTTCGCGTGTATTATTCCAGGAGTAGACATCCTTGCTTCAGCGCTTC
The DNA here is from genome assembly GCA_036346205.1 of Vesta saturnalis. Classification (NCBI taxonomy): domain Eukaryota; kingdom Metazoa; phylum Arthropoda; class Insecta; order Coleoptera; family Lampyridae; genus Vesta; species Vesta saturnalis. The sequence continues at coordinate 7,371 of JARFJB010001907.1, read as the reverse complement.
AGAGTTACTGACCTACAAACACGATATCGATTTTCTCAAACGATTCAAGTTCATTGCGCTGGCGCTTCGATCAACCACTGCACGAGCATAACACTCGCGCTACTGTACAGGACCGTAACTAAATTTGCTCTTAGGTAAGGAATAGATTAAAAATACTATCTTTTGTTCACAGAAGCGACTTCGTCCCAGTGACCCCAGGACCGGACCGAGTTCTCCATACATTTTTGTTAATTACCTTTGTTTATTTTATTTTATTGTAAATATTTAATATACGTGTTAAAAATGCTTTACAATTTTTTTAAGGTTACAGTGTTAAGCCCACCTTATTTCGAACCACACCCCGTTTATAAAATAAACCCGATTGAGCAAAGCCGAGGCAAAATAAAACCGCGTTGGGTTACCAAACCAGAAGGGCGCAATATTAATATAAGGAAACGTAGATCACCTAGTAAGATAAATTAGATGTTGGTTACAATCTAAAGCGCATGACATGATTATTTTATTTGTTTTCAGTAATTATTATTTTTGTGTTAAAGATAAGGCAAGTACTCTTATCGACATTTTTATATAATTTATTATAATGAAACCCATCTTCAATTTTATGTATTGTTTCATTGATTTTTTCCTCGAGAGGTGCCAAATTATTTGTTTTAATCAAAATTGGCTGTATCATCCGCGAACAATATTAATTTAGTACTGTCTGGGATTATATTCTGCGACAGGTCATTCACTAAAATGGGAAAATGGTGTATTGACACTTTGGATTACCAAAGTCATTTCTTTTTGGACGATCTGTTGATTTAATAGTATTTTACCGATTGATTGTACGGAAATCGATCTGTGAGGTATGATTTAATTAATTGTAATGCTAATCCATGGAATCCGTAATGTTCAACATTACACAAAATCTCTTATAGCGCTGTTTGGGGTAACTTACCAGACATAAAACCATGTTGGTATGAGCGAAAGTAGTTATACTTTTAAAAAAAATTTATAATACCGAACTTAATAAACCTTTGATACAGTTAACAAAATGGAAATTGGTCTACAGTTGTGGATATTATGTTTATTTTCCTTTTTAAATAATGGAATAATTTTGGCACTTGATTAAGTAAATGTGATAAAATGGGAGATAAATAAATACATACAATACATATCTACAAGCAAAAACAAACATTACGAGAAATAATTTTGTTTCCACACAAAAAAAATGAACTCAAATAGGTATTATCTTACATAGTTAAAGTGTATATAAAAATATAATCTACCTTAAGTTCCTTTAAATAAAAAAAAATTCCCTTCACATCAGATAAAGCCGAAATGTTTTAACGTTAAAAAAACGAACGAGATTTTAAACATGCTTACTTGACTTCAAAGTCGACTACATCGTTTGTGAGTCCCAAAAGTTTGATATCTGATAAGTGAAATAAATAAAAGAGAATAAAAAATCTTGCTTTTATCATTTTTAAAGGATATTGAGGTTTTAAAGTAATTGCTTTTAGCACACACATTGTTTTTTTTATTTTTTAGTCAGAAGTTCTCTTTAAGAAACATTAGATACATATTACCGAAATTATCAATAAAAACGTATATGTACAAAATGAATATGCTTATTTTTAACAGAATATGTAGCAATAGTTTTAAACTGTTAAATGTATTCATTAAAGAATTAATACATTTCATACTAAAACTTAAACTACAAGCAACATTCTGTATGATCCATTCTTTATTTAAGTCTGTTTAATAAAATGAAATGTCTTATTTCATATCAGAAGTGCAAAAGTATAAACAAAGCATCTTTTGCATGTATAGGCGTGTCATCTCCAGAATCTCATTCAATCGAAGCATTTTTTATCTACTTTAATTAAGAAAATATACTTTCATCGGCAATAAATAAAGTTCACAAGAACGTCGCATTCTAAACATGTGTGACTATTTCTAAACATTACATAGTATCCACAGAGATTAATAAATAATTATACTACAGCCGAAATTGTATTAGGTTACCACATATCACTGTTTAGTAATTTGGAATTAAGTAAATTGTATATAATCTATTTGAGTGTATACGTGCGTACGTGTGTGAGTGCGTGCGCGAGCGTGGATATGTGTATTAAATAGCATAAGATAATAGAAGGTAATTATAAGCATATTATTAAAACTTCAAGATAGGTAACACGGTATGGATGCATGAACTTTACAGCTTTTCTTTTGTATATTTAATAGGAGTGCTGATTTAAAAGGAACTCAACGATTGAATCGTAATTAGTGAGGATAACCGTTCATAAGCGCCATAAAAACAAATTCTTTCAACACAAACTTTATAACTTTAAAAGCAATAAATATAAGATTAAACTCCTTAAAGAAATTAAAATGTAAGCCTTCTATATTTACGATAATTCTCTAATTACATACCTTTCTGAACACTGTCAACAAATAAATTTGAAAGATGTCTACGTAAAGCTACAGCAACACTAAGTCAAAATATTAAAGGGAATCTAAAATCTACAAAAGTTCACTTGAGTTCATAAGTTTACATAGCTTATTCAAATGTTCAACAATCTTTGTAAAATTTTTGATTAATTATGGAAAAAATTAAGCCTTTTGTACCTTTCTTGGCGGTTGTCTTATTGTAGGTTGAGCTACATAACTTCTAATCGTAGTTAAAGGTGCAGGAAGACCAGCCAGTACTGGTTGCACGTGCACAGCAGGATGCTGTAAATGAAGGGGACCACCTGGATGGATTAACATCTTATGTTAGTTGTGGATGATGTTGCATTTGATTATTTTATTTAATGTTTAGCTTTTTTATATTAGTTATACATAATTTGTAAGGGTTAAAAACAAAGAGATTTGAATATTTTATTAAAACATTTACGATTTTTGAATTGTTTTATGTTGTAATATAGGTGTCTATTTATTAATACACATATTAAAATATAAAGAACGATGATTGGATTTGTGGTGACTCACACGGGCGGTGTGAATTGACTGGAAGTTTGCGTGATGTGTCTTTGTCTATGCGCTGTTAATAAGTTTTGCTGACAATTTATATAATAAATAACAAACGAATTTTGAACGTTGTGTAAAATTGTTCTATTCAATTACAATTTATCAATTAAAAAAATATATACTCGCACATAAATATAGTTATGTGTAATGTTTAATTTTAAAATAAATGTGTTTGTAATTCATTACTTGAAGGTTGTGTTTTGAATATTACTGAGGTTACAATCACTTTCCACTTGGAAATGTAAATTTTAATTACAGTTACATAAATTGCATACCAAGCAGACGCGAAGTTCAATCTCTAGATTAGCCAAACTCTGATTACAAATTATGATCAAAATTGGTGAATTTTGAAATGTTTGTAGATGTGTATAGGAAGTTTATTGGTAAAATTAGTTCACAGTTCAGCTAATTGTGTGTTGTTGTTTCATAAAATAATTTCTGTTGTTATTTATCTTTGTTGTTAAATAGTGTAAATTTTTTACAGGCTAAAATTGTGTATTTATACTTAATTTTTACAAAAGTTTGTGTTATAAAATCTATTTAATTTTTTTTTATATTTTATTTTTATACGTTCAATTAAAATTAATGCATATTTAAGACACAAAGTTGTCAAAGTTAAGTTAGTGATTAATATTTGATTATTGAGACTTTAATTGTTAAATGTTGTATTTGCAGTGGGTAATATAGTTAACTATTTTGGTTATTATTGTTTTGATGTTTTGCTAAAATAAATGAGTTTGATGTTGTTTTTTTGTAATGTACTAATTTTTCATTTTGGGTGTTTTTAGTTTTGTTTGTAAAGGAAAAAAATTAATTACCATTTCAAAGGTGAAATGGGTAAGACGTTTGTAACTAAATTGTGTTCGAGCAATATTAATGGTATTAATGAACTTCGTTACTTTGTAAATGGTCCGTTTAACCGGTAGTTATCGCCATGATTTGGAAGACAAACAAAAATGATGGTTGGTTTATATATCTGTCTTCTTAAAGGTAGATGGAGAATTCCTAAAATTGAAAAACAAATTTTAATTCAATATACTTATTTGTAAATACTATCTGTAAAAAAATCAAAAATTGAATAGCTGGTTTAATTAAATTGATAGCATAAAATTTATGGAAAATTTTCGTTTAATATTAATTGACCAAATTGACTCAAGACAGGTTTTTTTTATGAAGGTTTAATGGTTAAATTACTAATTGTGACAATATTGATGACAATTGATGCATTTGTTTAAAAAACATGGTGTTTTTAATATTAATTAACTCTTTTGTGATGAAATTTAATTGTTTTGAAGAATATGATTCATACCATTGTTGAAGTTTTTCTATTTTTTGGTTTTTTTTGTTTTTATTTTTGGTTTTTTTGTTAAAAGTTTTTTTTTATTTTTGTTATATTTTTTTTTTATTTTGTTTGGTTTTTTTGTTGTTTAGGGTTTTTTGGTTTTTTTTTTTTTTTGTTTTATAATTTATGTTTTTTCATTATTAATTGTATCTGTTTGGTTTCTATTTTATTTTGTTTTATTTTCTTTATGGGTTAAATATTGTTTTTTTTGTTTTAAAGTTTTTTGGTTGTTTTTAATGTGTAATTGTGAGTGTTATATGTGTTTTTTGGTTTTGTGTTTTTGTTTTACATTGTTTTTTTTTTTGTTTGTGTGGGGTTATTTATGTTTTTTTTATTATGTGTTGTTAATTTTGTTTTTTTTTGGTAAATTTAAATTTTGTTTGTAAGGTATTTTTGTTTTGTTGTGTTTTTTTGTTGTAGATTTTTAATTGTTTTTTTATTACATTTTTTTTGTTTTTGTGTTTTTTCTATATTTTTTTTTGTGCATTGAGGTTGTGGTTTTGATAGATTTAAAATTTGTATGTTTTATTCATTATGTTTGTGTGTTTGTGTGTTTGTGTATTTGTGTTTGTGTGTTTTGTGTTTGTGTGTTTTGTGTTTGTGTGTTTGTGTGTTTGTGTTTGTTTTGTGTGTTTGTGTTTTGTTTTGTGTTTGTGTGTTTGTGTGTTTGTGTGTTTTGTGTTTGTGTGTTTTGTTTTGTGTGTTTGTGTTTTTGTTTTGTGTTGTTTTTTGTTTTTTTTGTTGTTTTTTTGTTTTTTTGTTTTTGTTTTTTTTTTGTGTGTTTGTGTGTTTGTGTGTTTTGTGTGTTTGTGTGTTTTGTTGTTTGTGTGTTTGTGTGTTTGTGTGTTGTGTGTTTGTGTGTTTGTGTGTTTTGTGTTTGTTGTTTGTGTGTTTTGTGTTTGTGTGTTTGTGTGTTGTGTGTTTGTGTGTTGTGTGTTTGTGTGTTTGTGTTTTGTGTGTTTGTTGTTTGTGTGTTTGTGTTGTGTGTTTGGTGTTTGTGTTTGTGTGTTGTGTGTTTTGTGTATTTGTGTGTTGTGTGTTTGTGTGTTGTTGTTGTGTGTTTGTGTTGTTTGTGTGTTTGTGTGTTTGTGTGTTTGTGTGTTTGTGTGTTTGTGTGTTTGTGTGTTTGTGTTTGTGTGTTTGTGTTGTGTTTTGTGTGTTTTGTGTTTGTGTGTTTGTTGTTTTGTGTGTTTGTGTGTTTGTGTGTTTGTGTGTTGTGTGTTTGTGTGTTGTGTGTTTGTGTGTTTGTGTGTTTGTGTTTTGTGTGTTGTGTGTTTGTGTTTTGTGTTTGTTGTTTGTGTGTTTGTGTGTTTTGTGTGTTTGTGTGTTTGTGTGTTTGTGTTTTTTTTATTTTTGTGTTTTGTTTTGTTTTTGTGTTTTGTTTGTTTTGTGTTGTGTGTTTGTGTGTTTGTGTGTTTGTGTGTTTGTTTGTATTTGTGTATTGTTTTTGTTTTTGGTTGTATTTTTTTTGTTTGTTTTTTTTTTTTTTTTTTTTTTTTTTTTGTGTTGTTTTTTTTGTTTTTTTTTTTTGTTTTTTTTTGTTTTTTTTTTTTTTTTGTTTTTTTTTGTGTTTTTTTTTTTTTTGTTTGTTTTTTTTTTTTTTTTTTTTGTTTGTTTTTTTTGTTTTGTTTTTTTTTTTTTTTTTGTTTTTTTTTTTTTTTTTTTTGTTTTGTTTTTTTTTTTTTTTTTTTTTTTTTTTTTTTGTGTTTGTGTGTTTGTTGTTTGTGTGTTTGTTGTTTGTGTTTGTGTGTTTGTGTTTTTGTTGTTTATTGTGTTTGTGTATTGGTTTGTGTGTTGTGTGTTTGTGTGGTGTGTGTGTGTTGTGTTTGTGTGTTTGTATTTTGTGTGTTTGTGTGTTTGTGTTATGTGTTTGTGTTTGTGTGTTTGGTGTTTGTGTTTGTGTGTTTGTTTTTGTGTTTGTTTTATGCGTTTTGTGTTTGTGTTTTTTTTTTTGTGTTTGCGTGTTTTGTTGTGTTTGTGTTTGTTTGGTGTTTTTGTTGTGTGCTTGGTGTTTGTTATGTGCTTGTGTGTTTGTGTGTTTGTTTTGTGTGTTTGTGTTTCTGTGTTTGTGTTGTGTGTTTGTGTGATTGTGTGTTTGTGTTTGTGTTTGTGTTTGTATGTTTGTGTGTTTGTGTTTGTGTGTTGTATGTTGTGGTTTGTGTGTTTGTGTGTTTGTGTGTGTGTTTGTGTGTTTGTGTGTTTGTGTGTTTGGGTTGTGTGTTTTGTGTTTTGTTTGTTTGTGTTTTGTGTTTGTGTTTTGTGTTTGTGTGTGTGTGTGTGTGTGTTTGTGTGTTTGTGTTTTGTGTTTTGTGTGTTTGTGTGTTGTGTGTTTGTGTTTGTGTGTTTTGTGTTTTGTGTTTTGTTTTTGTGTTTTGTGTTTTTGTGTTTGTGTGTTTATGTTTGTGTGTTTGTGTGTTTGTGTTTTGTGTTTGGTGTTTTGCGTGTTTGGTGTTTGTGTTTTTGTGTTCTTGTGTGTTGTGTTGTGTGTTTGTGTGTTTGTGTGTTTGTGTGTTTGTGTGTTTGTGTGTTTGTGTGGTTTGTGCGTTTGTGCGTTTGTGGTTTGTGGTTTGTGTTTGTGTTTTATGTGTTTGAGATTGTGTGTTTGTGTGTTTGTGTGTTTTGGTGTTTTGGTGTTTATGTTTGCGGCTTGTGTGTTTGTGTTGATTGGCACATGGTTAAAACAACACCCAACACCACACACCAAACCCATAACACACAACACACACCCAAACACACACACACACCCACCCCAACACCCACACCCCACCATACACACCACCACAACCCACGCACCCACGTAAAAAATTTTTTTATGATCTGTTGAAGATTATCATGTAATTAGAGTAACGAACTATCGGTAAGATAAGATAAGAAATAGTTTTCCCAAATTTTGCTTCACATACAAATTGTAAAACAATAAATATATGCTAATATAGAAGGCTTATTTGGTTGACTATTCAGATTGGATATTCAGAACATAACATGAGGTATGAATTGGGATATTTCAAAATGTAGTA